>JASAUF010000653.1:7620000-7925000 GCA_030180095.1 Magnolia changhungtana | reverse complement strand
CTGTTGTACTATCTGAGAGAGTTTTGGATGGGATACCTTGAGACAATGATATATGTGAGGCAGATGGGAAGGTTTATCAGTCTCAAGTCATGACAGAGCAGCAAGACGGTGTTATTGATAAAAGGATTCTTCCATGCTGGATTTTGGGAAGGGTTGCATTGCTTCAGGCAGGTTTGAGGTTCTTAAGCTGCTGGCTTCATCTTCTGCCACCAATGTCGAGACCACGATTCTTTTGCTGATGAGGTGCGGACCGTTCCAAATTGATGGCTTTGAGGCCCGTCTCTGGAAAATGTTGTTGCTGGTAAGCACCCTTTATGATGTGTGTTACAATTCTTCTAGACTTTCAAAGGAATCTTGGTAAGTGTTTAAGGGAATGCGTTTGCATTGGATTTCTGTAGGTATTTTCCCAGAACAAATCTATCTATTCAGCTGTTGAAGATGCATTCATCAGAATTAATTTGATGAAAAATCCTACAGAAACTGTTGTGAGTCTATTGAACCTTGATATAGAATCCAGTACCTGTGATCCAGCAGCTCTGGAATTTATAGTTGGTTCCTTGGCATCTAAAGGGGATATTTCTACAATCACGGTATGTTTATTTAATTTTCATAATTTCAGGTGCTGCTTCTATCAATATGATTTTTTCACTCTGCTAGAAGTTTTGCATCAGTGTTCTTTTGGCATCCTTTGACATGCATGGTTAGACTAAGAACTAAGAGTGCCGATTTTTGCACACATAGAATCATATTCATGCTTGTAACAAATTGGAAAGTTGAATGATGTCTTATATCACATAAGAGAAGTACACCTAGACTGCATCAGGAAGTACATTAGGTATCGTGGAAAGAGCTTAAGCATCCTGAAATTCTGTGTTTTGTCCATAAATGAATTACAACTTTAAAGATGAATCACAAGCTGAAGTTGTTTGAGTAAAAGAGGTTGAAGACTTTTAAATTGAAAGGGACAACACATATCAAGATCAAAACTTTTGGATGTTCTAAACTGGAGAAACAATGAAAGGTGATGTTAAATGTGTTTTCAAAGATCCCAATCTCGTGATGTTTTGTAATGATAATTGGATGCCAATGTGCCAAAGATCACTTGCATTGGAGGAATCTAGCAATTGAATATTGGATGCCAAACCGGATTCTACCCTTAAGGTATGTAGAATAACGACTTTGATTGGTCTAAGACATCGATATGAGTGGGCTCATTTTATTAAATATAAACCATTCATATGGTTGGCCCATATTTAGCAATCCAAATCTTTAATATGGTGGTCGTTATTGTTCGTTTTTGTTTTTATTTACAATGATGTCATCCCTTGATATGCTTTGGCTTATTTCTTGTGATCCAAACCTTTTGACATGCTTGGGTCATTTAAGGGGATTGAAACCTTTTTTACATACTTGGGCCACTTTGGTGGGTCCAAATCATTCATGTGATTGTGCTTACTCGGTGATTCAAATGCTTCATATGATTGGAGACACTTCAGTGACTGGATTCATCATATGATTAAGGTCGTTTTCAGTGACCCAAGTGACTAGGGTCCATGTAATTCATATGATTAACGACCGTTAATATTATAGGGCGCTATTTAGTTTTACTAACCATTCAAATGATTAGGCCTGCTCTTAGTGATCCAAACCATCCATACGATTGTGTTCTCGTCGTGATCCAAACCATCCATGTAATGAGGCATATGCTTGGCAAGTCAATCGATAGATGTCACGTGCACAAAAAATTGTTAGCGATTCAAATTGTTCTAGTGTTTGGGCTCTAGTGACACACACACCTTTGATGTGCTTGGGCCATTTCAAGTAATCCCAACCATTCATATGCTTGGGGCTCTTTTGTGTAACCCAAACCCTTTATATGGTTGTTTTATGTGACACAAACCACCGATGTGCTTGAGCCATTTCAAGTAATCCCATCCATTCATATGCTTGTGGCTGTTTTATGTGACCCATACCCTTTATATGACTTGGGCATTTTTGGTATCTAAACCCTTCATCTAATTGAGGCATTGTCAATGATTCCAACCAATTGATACTTATGATTCCAACCGATTGATACCCTTCATATGGTTCATGTTTAATACTTAGGCCTCTGTTCACCAATGCAACACTTGGTACAATTGAGGATTTTTTGAGTTATCTAAACCCTTAATTTGGTTAGACCAAACCAATTTGATATGTGAAAGCCTCTATTTGCCAATCCAATCACTTAATGTTTTATATTCCTTGGGTTAAACAAGCAAAAATCTGAGGAGGAATCTTAGCATATAATTGTGCTCATTTTCCACAATTTAAATTAGTCATATGATTGACTGATATTCAATGATTCATGTTAGTAAGGGAGTTTGTTTTTGGTAATGTAAACCATTCATATGATTTGATCCATTTCTATTGTTCGAAATCTTTAATATGCAGGGGCCATTTCAATTGACCTAATCCATTCTTGTTGGCTTGTATTGAGTGACCAAAAACCCTTAATATGATTGGGGCCGTTTCTAATGATCCAAATGCTTTAAATGATTAAGATTGTTTTCAGTAATAAGAATCAATAAGATGCTAAGATATACATTCAAGAATCAAATATGTTGCACATGGTGATCCAACCCTTCATATAATTTGGGCCATTTTACTCATCCAAACCCTATTGTATTATTGAGGTCAATATTAGTGATCCAAATTAATTGATATTATAAGGCTCATATTTTACAATCCAAACAAATGTTTTATATCCCATGTTGGTTGGATTGATATGCCATTAATGTCAACCATGAATATGTTAAGGCCCATGTTTACTGATCCAAATGGTCGATGTGACACGACCCTTGGTGGATTGATAATTGTGTTTTTTTCATTTGAGACAAATGAGTGCATGAGTCATGCACAATGAGCCCATTTTCAATTATCCAAAGTGTTAACATCTCTTGTTTTTTATTTTACTAATAGAAATTGTTCTTATAGTTGGGTCCCTTTGCCGTGACCGGTGACCCAAACCCTTATTTACGCAACTTGCTTCTAATGATTAAAACAATTTATAAGAATGGTCCCATTTTCATTAACCAAACATTTTATATGTTGGGGGCCTATCATTTCAAAAGCTTGGGCCATTTGAAGTGATCAAATTAGACTAACCTTTTGAAATGCATGGGCTGTTTGGAGTAATCCAAATCGTTCATATTGCTAGCTCTTTTTAAGTGATCCAAACCCTTTATATAATTTGGGCCATTTTATTTATCCACCCAATTTGTATTATTGGGGCTCATTTCAATGATCCAAATCAATTGGTATGGTCCATGTTTCAACAATCCAAGCAAAGTTATCGAATCCCTTCACATAATTTGGGTTCTTCGTATTCAACAATCCAGGCAAATATTTGATGGCCCGTGTTTGTTGGATTCATATGGGGCCCACCGTATTGTATCCACATTGTTCATCCATTTTCTCATATCATTTAACGGCGTGATCTTAAAAATGAGGCAAAACCAAGGCTTAAGTGGACCACAAAGTGGGTATTAAACGCTCACCATTAAAACCTTCTTCAGAGCTGCAAAGTTTTGGATCATCCGAAAGGGCGTAGCTGTAGGACGCAAGGGGAAGCGTATTGACTGGTGTACCACACACCAGCCATATAGCTGGTGTGGGTACGTGTTGTGCGAAGACGACACTACTCGAGCTTCGAGTTGTATGAACAGTTCAAAAGGAGATCAAAGTTATCGATATTTATTTACATGGGCCCCAAAATGATGTATTGTATTTATCCAATGTCATCCATTTATATTTTTTAGATCATTTTAAAGGTATTATACTAAAAAATGAAGGTCATATTCAATCTCAAGTGACTGGATTATACCAGAAATAGCAATGTATAATGATTTTCACAGTTAAAACATTCGTAGGGCCTACCATAACGTTTATTTTCCATCCAATATGTTTATAAGGTCACAAAGACCTATATGAAGATCCAAAACTTCTGTGACAAAAGGGTTTCAATGGTAGACATTCAATCTCCCCACTACTTTTGCAGTGTGGTCCACCTGATGTTTACATCTTTCTTATTTTTTGTCTCAAGCCTTACGACCAGCTACCAAGTGGATGAACGGTTTGGATATAACACATACCTCATGATGGGACCCATAGAACTTGCTGAGGTCAACACATCAGCTAAATCAGCTAATCCTCGTTCAGCTCGACTTTTATCTCGCCTTCCCCCGTTATTTTTCCTCCTCCCCGCCTCGCTTTCTTGAAAGACATGGTGCATGCATGGTACGCAAGGGACGCGGATTTCCTATGAAAGCCTTTTGCAAGTTCCTACGCAAGGATGTTGGGTGGGGCCCACTACAATGTATGTGAGAAATCCATTCCGTCCATATGTTTTGCAAACTCATTTTAGGATATGCGACCAAACCGAAGTGGATATAAAACTCAAGTGGGTCACACGAGAGGGAAAATTGGGGAGAGAAATTCTTACCGTTGAAACCTTTATGGGATCCACCTTGATTTTTATATGCTATCCAAACCATTTATAAGGTCATTCCCAATGGGATGAAGTGAAAACATAAAAAATGATAGCATGATACAAAACTTTTATCGCCATAAGAATGCTTCAATGGTTCTCACTAAATGCCCACTGTTTCCTCTCATGTGGCTCACTTAAGTGTTGGATACACCTCATTTTTTGGGAAGCGGATTTTGTTGGCCAATGCGGCAACCAGATCAAAGCCAAGTTATGGGAAGTTGTCTGCGCCGAGCACGACATTGACCCGATCGGACGCTGCCATGGCAACTCGGACATGTAGCTCGAGCGCATCAATGTCTACTACAACGAGCCCAGCTGCGGCTGTTTTTGGAGCCCGGTACGATGGATAACGTCTGATCGGGTCCCTATGACCAGATCTTCCGCCTTGATAATTTCATCTTTGGGCAGTCAGGTGCAGGGAACAACTGGGTGAATGTCGTTGTTCGTTAGTAGAGGTATGCTTTTACTTTGTAGGTCGAATTGTCTAAGGTTCGTGTAGTTCTTGACCTTGAAATTTATGTGTTGTTTTCTGTGACAGATATACAGGGAATAGATTATCGATTGGTCAAATGGGAGCCTTCATATCAAGATTAACACTCTCTTTATTTATTTGCTACCCTACCCTTTTTATCATGTCTTTATGTTTCTCTATTTTTATTTTTATTTTTTTTGTCTCAACTCTCTCTTAGTATTGGGAAAAAAAAAATGCGTAGGAGTTGTTTTTTAAAATGAAGAGATGTGATTTATTGGAGACTGGTATGCTTTTAGTTTGGTTCTACTCTTTCTCCCTCTGACTTCTTGAAATGTGGAAAAACCAATGGATGATGATCTATCTTGGTTGAATGGTTTGAGCCATAAAACCAATGAATGATGTTTATGAATCCATAAACCTCCAGAAGGCATTGTTGGAGCTTGAGGAAACGAAATTTCGTAGCCGAATTGAGCTCCAATACCTAGATGATGCCATTTGCAAGCAACAGGTGCAATGCTAGTTTTACTTATTAAAGACATGTATAAATATGTTTTTCTGTCCTCATATTTTTAGATTGTCTTGTTATTGTTTATCATGGTTAAAGTCATTCACATTCTTCACCCCTCGTCTAAAGACTTATGAAATTTCTTACAAGCTTGCTTGAAAGTTCTAATTCTCTGCGTGCAGTTCTCTTGAGGATATGGAATTTCTTATTTTGGTCCTACTAAACTAGCATTGGCTAAGAGCTTTGAAATTGCAAATGTGAAGGACATTAAGTTGGCAAATGTGCAATCCAGGAGTATGGATAGTTTTATGATGGATATTTGAATAAATTACAGGATGGCTGAAACTTCGGCGAAGCACTACACACAGACCGTAGCTCTAATCGATATGAAATTTGGGGATTTTGGAGCCCACCCCTAGCTGACCAGAGCCAAGGAATCGGTTTCTGGGTGTTGGGCCCTCTCGCACGTGCAACTGCACTCTCCCTTGCAGTGCGTGCGTCAGCTCCGGCCCGCTATCCGCACACGGGGACTGTCTACTGGGTCAGGTTTTCTCTTTCTTTTATCCTCTCATACCTGTTTTTCATAAACCCTAACCCTAGATTGCATTATCCTTAATTTATTTGTCCATTTTCTCACCCTAGGGTTCCTGAACTGAAATTGGTGAATCCCGTAGATTAGGGACTGATTGTTGTGCATGTGTGGATGTTTATTACTTATCTTTGAGCAACATTTGATTAATAATTTTTACAGATCCAGCCCTAGCCTGTGTAGGCCTGGACCCGTGCAGATTCCCCTTGTTTGAATGCTTAAGTTTTTGTGTGGGATGTGGAATTATTATGTGGTTGTTTTGAATTAGTATGATCTTAAAGCCTGAGATCTTGCAGATCATATTTAATTTTCATGTCCTACATCACACAGATATTTATAATATTCAACAACAAATTTTGATTTTGTACAAGTCAGCTAATGCACACGCCACCACTTATTTGGCACACAGGTGCAACATCTAAGTCAATCCATCATAACCTACCATCTATCCAACAATCAAAAAGCCGGTGGGCCATAATTAATTGATCAAATGTACAGTTGGGGAAAATCAGCCCACGATGCATCTTTTTTTTTTTTTTTTTAGGGTGACTCAGTCAAGTTTTATAACCAGCTGATTTACTTCTAATGGGCTTACAAGTTGGGGTTCACCTGATGGATGGTTTTGGATATTTCACCAGTCTGTCATACTGACATATGTGGTGGCATGTGCATTAGCTGACTTGTCCATGCATGTAAGCTTAGCAAAAGCTCCAATCAGGCCCTCTGTGTCTGAAGTGGAAATTACCAAGTTGTGATGTGATTTCCTCTTTTGACCAAACATCTAAGGCAATCTGCATAGGCATGACCAAGATTTGGTTCTTTTTAGCTTAGGGGTGAGGAATCGTGAGAACCGTGTCTTTGGGAAGATGACAGATCAACATCTTCTCCCTGCCCTTGCATTTGCCACTGAAGCACCACCTTTCCATTGCCATGTGTAAAATTGAATTCATTCACACCAAAGGCTTGTTCAGAACCTGAAACCCCAGTAAAAAATACGCACTATGCAACGTTGTCCAAAGTAATTACATCTAGAATCACTGAAAAGACTACTAGTATCCAGTGGAAAAAATGCTAGGGTCTACCTTGACACATAAAATGAATTACGTACAACTATGAAACACTCCAATCTACAACTATGAAACACCCAATAAGGTACAACCAAAAATACGTTCTCAGCAGCTGCAAGCAGAATCTGATGGAAGACTGAGAAACTACGAATTTCTAAGAACAAGACATCAAGATATCAGCTGTAACGAAAAGGAATGCAAGAATAACTGTTGTACATAAAATACACAGGAACTGCAACCAGATCCGAGAAGAAGAAATCCATTTAAGCCCAAATGCCCACAAACAGCACCATCAAAACCATCCATTGTATCACATAGACACTCCTATAAAAACGCATAAAAGAAATGAAAAACCATAAGTTCAACCAAACAAACCACTGCCCCAGATAGAAAAATAAAAATAAAAAAATCTCATAACCATCTCCAACTTAACACATTTATACTCAAAGAGCACAAGCAGATCTAAGAAAATTAAGTCCCGAAAGCCACAAATTTCACCAAACAGAAGCCCTGTAACCGAGATCTGATTCATCCATATTACAAACAAAGAGAACCGAGGAGAAAATTCCACCGAAGCCATTAAGCATGCAGCCCATGCCACAACATTTCTCTGAGCCTTTAAGAGAACCTTTACAAACCTCTCCGCTTAAAGCCTTATCCTTTACCTTACTTCTTAACATATCCAGTTATCATTTCCCAAAAAAAAAAAAAAAAAAGATTTGTAATTTCTGGTGTGCAAAGATCCAATAGAGCAAAAAATGCACAAAGCATACACCAAATGAGACCGTGACAAGGCCAAAAAAAAAAAAAAACAGGAACCAAATGAAATGATATTTAACATAATAACAAAACCAAAGAAAAGAACCATAAGTATTAAATTCAAAAAAGGGGTGGGCCACTCTTACCATATTACATCTCCCCGGTTCATAAAGTATCATTATCTAAGAAATCAACTGACAGGACGTAAATCCCTTTATATAGATAGGAGTCGCAAGTAGAGGTGGGCATTTCATACCCGATCCGCTGGATCCGCCCGATCGGACCACTCTGATCGTAGATTCAAACAGGGACCGATTGTCAAGATCGGCAGATCGGATGTTTATTAAACTTATCCGAAATATTTTCGATTTCTGATAGACCATGTTCAGGCCCGACCCTACCCGGAATCCGACCCGATAGGATCCGACCCGAACAGATTCCCTTGTTTGACCTTATATATATATATATATATATATATATATATATATATATATATATATATATATATATATATATATATATAACTTTTACCGCTTAAGAATTGAGGTTCGACGCCAAAAAATCATAATCTACTCTCTATTTCTCTCTATCTCCCTATATCCGTTATATCTCTCATTCTATGAGGGATATATGTATAAATACCCTTTTTTCACCAAACCTAAAACTTTTTTTTACCCTACCCGTTTTTTTCCCCAAAACTCTCTCACACGCGAGAGAGAGAGAGAGAGAGAGAGAGAGAGAGAGAGAGAGAGAGAGAGAGATGTGTTTAAGTAGGGAAGCCGAGTGTAAGGTTGTGGAGGCTCCTGCTAAGCTCATCACTCAAAGCCTCTATTAATCTCTATCCAACGAAGAGAATCCAGGTGGTTTTCTTCCATGGCTTTTGTCTCACCAATTAATTGATCAATCCTTCATTGCAGTTGGGGATACATTATAGTGGTTCCTCGTGTTTATTTAAATCTCTCGCTATCTATCTCCTCTCTCTCTCTCGTTTCGCAACTCTTCCTCTCCCTCTAAGTTTAGCTATGTATGGCCAGCTGATTTGTTATCTAAGTGACGTCACTAAATTTGGGACCCCACCATGATGTATCTTTTGTATCCACGTCGTTCATCCATTTAGATAGATCATTTTAGGCAAGATCCAAAGAATGAGTTAAATCCAAAGTCCATGCATGTACCCAAAGCAGAGAAAACAAGGTGGGCGGTGACTCAGGCCATTAAAAACTTCTAAAAGCCACGAGAGTCTCAGTCAACTCGTATTTGTGTTTTCCTTCTTTCACGTCAGAACATTTGGGCAGTTCGGATTTCAAATAAATATTATGACCAAGATAGTTTCAACGGTGGGCTCACTTCCCACTGGTTTCTGAAGTGGAATCCATTACAAATTTTTATATGCTTCCATCTTTGGTTCATGTTCTAAAATGATATTTCAAAATGGATGACGGTGAATACAACATATACATCATGGCGGGGCCCACTAATTGGTGACGTCACGCCGCAGCTAACCCGCACCACCTTTTTCATTGAGCTCAAGGAGCGCCAATTGACACGCCACGTACCTAGACCAAAGGTACCGTCCCGCGAAAGGTTCTGCTAGGAACCCATGTGGGACCCATTGCTAGTGTTTTGTGCGAAATCCTCCCCGTCCATACATTTTGTGAGTTCATTTCAAAGGCATGAGGCTAAAAATGAACCGTATCCAACGTGTAGGTGGGCCGAAAAATTGATAATTGAACCTCCACGGTTGAAATATTCGTGGGGCCACAAACGTTCTATCCAATCATGCTAATATTTGTTTTTTCACCATCCCAAGAGAATGAAATTAATTACGTATGGATTTCATGTAAATATCATTAAAACCTAGGAAGGTTTCAACGGTAGGAATTTACCTAACCACCTTTTCCTTTAATACGGCCCAAATCTTCGATTCTTCACTTTTGGTCTCATGCTCTAAAATGATCTCAAAAAACGATGAACGACTGATTCCAGGCGAAAAACAACACGGTGGGCCCCACATCGACTCACACAGAATCAAGATTTTTGTGAAAGGCTTTCTGTAAAATCTGGAATGCAAGAATAACGTGCCGTGTCCACGTTAAAATACACAGATATGGATTGGCTACCCCCTCACACCGAACTCTGAAATCGGTTTAAGCCCAAATGGGCCCCACCATGATGTATATGTTTCATCCATTCCGTTCATCCATTTTTATAGATCATTTTATAGCTTGATCCAAAATATGAGAGGTATATAAATCTCGGATGGACCACACCACATAAAAACAATAGTGGTTGGATATCCATCATTAAAATTTTCCTAAGGCCCACTAGTAGTGTTTATTTGACATCTAATATGTTTATTAGGTCATACAGCCCGATTAAGGGAAAAAACAAAAATCATCTTGATCCAAAACTTTTATAGTCACAAAATGTTTTTAATGGTCAAGCTCATTTAACACCAAACAGTAATGTGGTCCACTCAAGATTGGGATATAACTCATTTTTGGTCTCATGTTACAAAAAAGGATCCGTAAAAATAGATGGACGGCATGGATGAAACACATATATCATGGTGGTTCCCATGCCACAACACCAAATTCTCTGAACCTTTAATCCGTCCCTTCAAGGCTAAACCTCTCCAGCTTCCGAGTTGTACGAATGGCTCAAATGAGTTCTATATTACATGGGCCCCACAATGATGTATTTACTATATCCATACCGCATTATCTAATTTTTGTTATCATTTTAAATAATTTGAAAAAAAAAAAAACCTTCTCCGATTCATATTTAAAGCTTAAATGGACCACACAAGAAAATAGAAAATGATGATTTTCACCGTTAAAAATTCCATCCTTTCTAATCATCCGAATCGGTTTCTTTGCAAAACCGGACAAGGTTCAGTCAAGTTAAGCATAAAATGGATATGTTCAATAAGGTGCCACTCTTACTCGATCCTGCATCTCGATCGGATTCAATAAGCCCCGGCATTATCTAACATAATCAACTTGGACCAAATCGATCCGTAAATCCGTTGTATAGATAGTCGCAAGTGACTTTTCTGAACTAGCCGATGCAGAACTAAACCCATACAAGAATAGCATAACAGCAACTAACATCAACACAAAATTAAAACTTAAGAACATGTAGGGTTTCTATTCTTAACAGATATCTCATTAGAAAATCTGTAAACCTTACGAGCTTGCAATATTAAAAACAGTAATAGAGATGCAACACTCATAGCTTTATGAATCTGCATGTCCAATTCCTGAGCATCACTCCCCGTCTAATACCATCCGAGTATGTAGAAATTTGGGAACACCTTATCTATTTTCATTTAAAAAAAAATAAAAATAAAAATAAAAAACAATGCAGCGCAGTATATGGTACAGTAGTTATCTCACAGTGCTTAACCAAAAAAACATGCCGGGACATCTTTCTGCATCTGGGCCATTCGCCACATGGGCCATGCCCCAAAAATCTCGGATGGTATTGCTCAAATTGGCAATCGACCAATGGCCTATTGTCTGATTAGGGAGAATTTTGGAGGCATGAGACGGTTCCACAACTTGAACGCCCTGGATCACAGAAACAGCCTGAAATCTTGACCATCTACTAAAGTGGGTTCCACCTGATACATTGCTCAGGCGTCCTACATGTTCTATCCATAGTTCAAAAACCAGAAACTTGACGAATGCCGAGAATCGCAGAAGAAGGTCGACCTGGCCCAATCGTGCATTTTTTGACTGGGGGAAATTTTTGAAAAGAGCATAAGCTAAAACCCTAAAAAAGGCAGAAATTAGATAAAAGCGAAGAGATGGGAGAGAGTATAAGGATGTGTGCTTACAGCTTGCTTCTTCTTGAGGAAGGAGTAGCTGAGGGAGTCGGTGAAGAGGTCGTATAGCAGCTTGAAGCTGTTAAAGATCTTGACCGCCCGGGCCCGATGACACAACCGAAAACCCTAGGGGGGAGAGGAGGGTGTGCCATTGGTGCTAACTTGAGCCATGGGTGAAGAGGGGTGGTGATGCAGGACAATTAGGCACTTGCTCTAAAAGCTCGAATTGATGGAGCATGGCGAATTAATCCTTTTATGTCATAGCCTAGGCCCCGCATCCCATGGGTTAGGACCTCAGCCGAACCTCCCTCGTGGGCCTTACGTCACATAGGTACTGCTTCATATTAGTCACCCGCCTCACACGCGTGGGGCACGCCTCACATAGGCCGCCCGCCCCGAGTGTGCCCCTGCATCCCACAGGCAACTCCACTCGAGCCCGGTGTGAAAATGCCCCTGCATTAATCACCCCCGGTGAAGAGTCTCGAACACAAGACCTACCGCTCTGGTACCACTTTGATGCAGGACAATTAGCAACTTACTTTAAAAGCTCGAACTGATAGAGCATGGCGAATTAATCCATTTATCTCATAGCCGAGGCCCCACATCCCATGGGTTAGGACATCGGCTGAACCCCCCTCGTGGGCCTCACATCACATGGGTACCGCCTCACACAGGCCGCCCACCTCGAGTGTGCCCCTGCATCCCACAGGCAAACCCACATGAGCTGATGTAAAAATGCTCCTACATTAGGTTGAGGGACTGCGATTTGGAACGTGTAATGGCCAGAGATGTTGACGATCACCTGCAGGTGAAGCTTGAACGTCAGCCTGCTGCTGCCATTGCTCATCACTGGTCGACATCTCTCTGTTAGAGAGAGAGAGAGAGAGAGAGAGAGAGAGAGAGAGAGAGAGAGAGAGAGAGAGAGAGCATCGGTTTTGTGAGAGGAGGAAAAGGGTTGGTTTTATTTGGATCTTCATCACCAGCAATTATTGCCTACCACAGGTAAAGACTTTTACCGGTGGTCATTTCCTACATTAGGGGCAGCCACAGGAAAGCGACAGTAATTAACATTTAAACCGGCAGTCTATGTTGGCTGCCAGTAAAAATGTGCCGGTAATTTCCTTATTTCTTGGCCGCACAACCTCACAGGTTCACCTATCTAGGTGAGCCACACAATTTCACATGGTTTGGTGGCCTACACAAATACCACAAATTCACATAGCTAATAGGTCTCACAAATACCACAAGTTCACCTAGTTTAGTGGCCGCACAAATACCCCAACCTCAATTAGCTAATTGGCCTCACAAGTTCACATGGCTAAATGGCCTCACCAATATCACAAGGTAACATGTTCTCATATGACTCACTAATCAAATAAAATAAGATCCAAGATCAATAATTAAAGAGAATCAAAATCCAGGTACAACCTATTCGAAATTCATGGCTTCTGCATAAGCATTCACAATCTTAATCTAATGGCGTCAAATTCACATGGCTCAATGGCCTCATCAATATCACGAGGTCACATGTTTTCATATGACTCATTAATCAAATAAAACAAGATCCAGGCTCAATAATTAAAGAGAATCAAAATCCAGGTACAGCCTATTCGAAATTCATGGCTTCTACATAAGCATTCACTATCTTAATCTAATAGCCTCAAATTCACATTATCCACATCTAAAATTTACAACTAATCACACACACACACACACACACACACGCACACACACACATATATATATATATATATGATCACCCACAAAGTGCTACTATGCCATGCTAGACCGCTTTAACAAAAGTGTCTATTGGTGGATTTCAAGGGTTCTTCACTAGAGAACTTTGAGCAATTTCTTCAGGGTCACTGCACGAGCTCTCTACTCACCCCCTTGGGGAGTAATAAGACAGAGATAGAGAAAATTCATCCTCTGATGACGAGAGCTCCTCAGCTCCCCCCCTGCAAAAAGGAATAATCAATATGATATCTACAAGGCGACCCGTCTACCTCTCTCGACGAAACGGCCCCGGGCTACTTGTACACCATGCCAATGTGCATTGCATAAGTCAAATATGCTACCCGAGTACGCACAAACAACAGTCCATATGCGAACACTAATTCTGCACATTTCATATGTTTAATGTATCCTTGGGAGCGTGCTTGAACATGGGATATGTCACACACCATCTAGTGCGTGCCGCACAAGTCAAATAGGTTTATTTCCCATGTATGCAAGCATGCTCTCTAAGCGTCATCGGTTAAGTTCAGGTAGGCCCATTCAGCCTTAGTTAGCCCGCTCTTGAGTAAACTAGTACGCCTAACGGTTAAAGGTTAAGCCACTACTCTACATGTCATTCTCATGATTTAAACATCAAATCCTAATAACTACTCTACACATCATGTTTCAGGCTTGCGGGCCTCATGCAATGAGCCCAAGGCCAAACAGAATGACATCGTAAATATGACATATACCTCAAATAGGCTCCAGTGACTGAGCATCATGCATAAACACATATGACAAGTGGATCACATTGTAGGACAATGTACATAGCACATACACTAAGGTACAGCCCTAGGTTGAACATGTATGTAATTAAGTGATCACCAAGCATCATAATTTCACAAGGTTAAGTTGTCACACATACATCATATAACCACACTTAAATGGCCACACATGCATCACAAGTTCGCAGCATTAAGTGGCCACACAAGGATCACAAATCCACATGATTAAATAGCTATACAGTATAATTTCACTTAGTTAGGTATCCACTCACACATCAAAGATCACATAGTTAAATGGCCGCGCATACAACCTAATTTCATATAATTAACCAGCCATAGATACATCACATATTCATAGGGTTAATTGGCCGCATATTTGTCACGATTTCATATGATTTTGGTGGCCAATTATTCGCCACACAATCGCATGATTAGATGACCACGAAATCACCAATTCTCATATGTAGAGTCATACACAAGTTCACAGGTTCACATAGATACATGGCCATCAATACATCATCTAGTTACAGGGTTAGATGGTCACACATCCATCATAATCTGACATGGATAAGTGGCATACATACGTCACATGGTCGCATGATCACATAGGCATGTGGGCCGCACCACTATTTCCTGTGGTGTGGTCCACCTAAGATTTGGATCTGCTTCATTTTTGGGTTCATGCAATAAAATAGGCTGGTGAAATGGATGGACAGCGTGGAATGGATATGATATAAATACATCACGGTGAGCCCCATAGTCAGGGATCCATTAACCTTGGTGGATCCAGTGATCCACCAAAGCCGCGTCCAACAAAATCCACAGCCACAAGGTATGCCTTAATTGCATATGTGAAATATGGAGATTGAAATGTAAAAAAAAAAAAAAAAAAAACCATATCTTTTAAGAAAGGTAAAAAATATATATAAATAAATATAATCAACTCTACCACAAACTCGTGAATTTATTCATCGTACATCATCAAAACAATTATGTGAACTGGAACTGACTATGACAGCAATAATGATGATAATCTGATATTATTACTTGGAAATCCAAGTTCTCAAATGGTACAAGCTTGATCTTATTTATCTGCCATTGACCTTACCAGATAAGATGAACCAACCAACATCTTCTCTTTTTTTTAGGTTGAATGTTGTCGTTGATTTCTGGAGGTGTGTTGAGGCTTCCATGTGGTCTTGTAAAACCCACGTGCAGTTCATTCGGCTGAGCAAATGATCCACAGAACATTGTATATTTCCTCAAGTACATAAATAATAAAAACCAGAAATATGCAGTGCACCTAGTCAGTACATTATCCAGAAAAGCAAAGTAGACCAGTCGCCTTTGAAGCTATAAAGACAATTCTTTTTTGTAACTGCAATTAGAGCTGAATCAGGCCCTGCCGAAGTGTAGGTGACACATCCATGGTATCCCAGACTAGTGAACTCTGATTTCCTACTGCCAGAGTCGACTGGCAATGAGCTCAAGACTAGTTCATATCGTTTAAATGGAAATGGTTGAGGGTCACCTGAACCTAATGTTGTCCCATCCAATCCAATCCAATCTCAGAGGCAAATAGCAACAGTTTTGAGAAGGAACAGGAGAGTCAATCATCATTGTCGTCGCCTTCTCCCAGCTATTATTTGTTGTCATCTTTAAATTTAGCCAAAATTTTCTAGCTAATACTCTTTATCTTCAGCAGGTGAAACAGCCTGCATATCACTTCTTGTGACCTCCATCCAATAGAAGGAAATAAGAGCGGAACATCTGTAAAAAAAATATATCAATAATTTTAGATGGGAACTGATATCCACAACAACCATTTAGTATACCCCTTTGCCTACAAGAACAAATTGTACTCTTCTAGTTTTTACCAAAAGTAGAAAAAAGGGGCGTCTCTCCACACTGCAAAGTGAACTGCTAGCTTAAAAATACATGAAAATTAAAAGGGTGTATCTTGATGTCTTAAAAAACCAAACCGGAAATCAAACTGGTCAAGCTATCCGTTCAGTTCAAAGTGAACCAACCATTGGTCAAACCCATCTGAACCAGTTTTCACCAGTCAACCATCTGTTCATATTCAACCTTTTTAAATCTCGCTTGTGAGTTTTTCTTTAGCCCTCTGATAGTTTGGATTGAATTGAATTGGAGAAAGCTAAAGTCACACTTGAACCCAATCAGACTGGATAGCCTGGTCCGGCGACAAAAACACTGATGTATCCCTCGTCATCCCTTAAGTATCACTAAAACTAATGAAAAAGTATGAAAAGAACCTAAACAAGTACAAGGTATGTTAAACAATATTGTCAAAGTAATTCCAAGGCTAGGTGTTTCTAGCCAGTTCCACCTCGCTTGGCCCGAGGCAATGCAGTGACACTAGCGGTGTATCCAGCGCCTGTGTGCACTTATGCATGCCTGCATCATACTTGGGTTTTTTTTTTTTCAGCTGTGATACCCTTATGGGTACCTAAAAGAGTGTGTGCCTGCATGTGTGTGTGTGTGTGTGTGGAATTTATTTTTTTAACCCACACTATAAGGGTGAAAATACATACGAAGAGCCTTCTAAGTCCTCTTTTAACAACTCTCCGTTCTTTTCGGATCAAAGCTTGAATTCTTCTTCATACAAATTTCTTACATTTTTCATAAACTTGGGACATCTTTTTCTTCTGATTTTCTTTCTTCTCATAGTGTTAAGCTCAACACACTGGGATTCTTGAAAGCAATTGAGCTTCAATTGGTGCCATAAAAGAGATTGAAGATGAAGTTGTTGGATTTAAGCTTTCATGGTGGGTCCAATTTGAATACAAGCGAACTAAATTCTGGCTAAGCTTTTCATCATCATTGGTCCATTTCTTCAGATCTAATTGATGATTTCAACATCCACAAGCATTCAACCGAAGGATCCCAAGTGGGAAATAAAAAATAAAAAAATCTCATCTAAAATATCCTAATGATAAGAATAAGACGACATAATTTTTGTGGTAAGGGAAGGATTTCTCGACAAAAACAACATTTATTGGGTTAGACAAAACATGACCACATGCCCAAAAGTCTCAGATGTGATAAAATATGAAATTAAGGCATACATGATGGGTTTAAAAAGAAGAAAGATTAAAAGAAAAATACGTTAAATAATAGAACATCTGTTTTGCAGGATGATGATGCAGAAGAAGTTCAATTTATTGGAAGTTGGCACTATCGGTGGAGTGTCACTATCTAGCAGTAAACAACCTCGTCAAAAGGGTCCCATTGGGTCCCATTTGTTAAATGGACTGTTGTGATCACTAGGGTGGACTTGCTTGGTCTCACGTGTGGTCTCTTGTAATTATTGGGCTAAAATGTGTGTTGAGGTAGAGGTTAGGCCCATGGGCTTAATTTATTAATATCTAAGTAAAGAGGGGCATTTTTGTAATTTTCTTTTTAATAATGAGAACTCTAATACAAATAGGAGAGGGCCATGGGCGTATGAGCTTATTGAGCAGCCCTTCCTCCTCTTCTCCCTCCTTTCTCTTCTTTCTCTACTCATTTCTTCCCTTCTCTTCATGTTTAAGGTTTGATACGGTATCAAAGCACAAGATCTTCCCCCAAAATCATAACCTATCAATCAAATTTTGGTCGAATTCTCAAAAACTCTAGAGTTATTATCGAACCCTAGAAGAGAGGATCCTTCTTCACTTTCTGCAATCGTTTTTAAGATGAGTGCAATCTCTTGCAAGGGAAGTGCAAAAGTCAGGCTTGGAAATGAAAGTTCGCTGATTTTTCATATCAAGGTGATGTTGCAATCGTTATCCCTCGATTACTTTGCAGTAAAAGGCAGCTATTGAGTAGATTCTTGTTATCCATGACCTAATCTGGATGAGGTTGAGTGTGGATCTGATTACAGACCAATATTTTTCAATACTAGTTTAATCAAATTGTCAAAAGTTAGTATTGAGCCTAAAGGTGTCGTAATTGGTTCTTCATTATTGGGTGAGAATCTCAATTCCTCATTTAATGCATCAATTGCGTCTGTAAAACTTAATGGGTATAACTACTTACTCTGAGCTAAATTGGTTGAAGTGTTTCGCTGAACTCGAGAAAAGGATCACTTCCTAACAGAGAACAAACTTTAGGAATCCAATCCTAAATATAAACAGTAGATGTGCGATGATGCTCAGATTAGGTCGTAGTTGTGGAATAGTATTGATTGAATTTTTTGAATACTACTAAAGATGTGTAGGATACAGTTAGAAGGATGTACTCATAAGTCATAACAGAATGTTTCTCAGGAGTATCAGTGGTATGAAGAGATTTTCTCCCTTTAAGAGGGAGACAAAGCTCTTGGTGAGTATTGTGCTAACATTATTGGTATGTGGGAAGAACTTACAATCTAATCATCCCATTACTTCAGATGTGACACTTATGAAAAAACAGATGGAAGGCATGAAAGTGGTGAAGCTCATCTGGTTTGCTAGTGGAGTATCAATCCACAAAGGATCAGATTTTGGGCGGTGTTTCGATTCCCTCAAATGTGGAAGGCGGAAGTTTATACTAGATGAGAGTTTCCATTGGAAATTATGCTGGCGTACTCGGGCTAATAGTACAAATAAATTGGCCGTGGATGGCTCATCTGGATATACCGGTATGCATGGAGACCGTGGTGGACAGACTCGCCCGGATTTGAATCCTAAACCATAGGATTCAAATCATAGAAGATTCATCTAACAAGGGATTCAAATTGCTTTGCCTAAGAGGATTTTGACAACTATGCATGCATCCAATTTGACACTCGGGTACATAAGTCAGGTTGAAAGATATGTCCAGAAAGAGCGTATCTCAAGAGGACCAAGCAAGTCAATTGTTTATATCAAGAGTTCATTCAACTAAAAGAATTTCAAGATCAACACGGTGAAACGATGAACAAATAGGACACGGTGTCAGACCAATTGTTAAAGGTTGTTGAAAGAACTGAAATGAGGCTTAGAATCAGAGATCAAAGAGGAATCTTGGAAGTTGTGGATCAAAGTCGGCCAAGGTAGGAGAAGAAGCAACAAGGTCTTGAGCCTCGACAAATAGAATGCCACTCTTATTTCATCAAAGTCCAATGAGAAGAATGCCACTCTTATTTCATCAAAGTTTTGTAGTTTTGCTATGAGATGGTGGGTGGAACTAAGAGACAAATTTTAGAACCAATTAACTCATTGGAGAGAATGTGAGAAGCAATGGTGATTAGGTTCTTCCAACAACTTTGAAAGCAGAGGAGTTCTACATTCTTTCATCTCATTGTGAATTAAATGAGATTGATGAAGTTGTTTTCCGAAGGCATCTTCACGGATTACGACAAATAATCTGCTTCGAACTAGCCTTTCAAGACTTGGAGACAATAGATGACACATGCCAACATGCTTTCAAAGCAGGGTGTCCCGTATCCGTTACGATACGGCCATATCGATAACGGCAGTGGCCATTACGCAATACGGGGCCGTAACGGGGCACCCCCGATTCTGTAACCGTAACGGCCGTTACACCCCGTAACAGTCAAAAGATGGCCTTTTTTCTTCTTCTTTTTTTTTTTTTTTTGCTTTTTAAGGTTTATTTTTTCACTTTTTTTGAAACTTCTTTCTTCCAAACTCTTACTAAATCATTCTATTGCTATTTTCAACTACTCTTAGCTTGATATTACAGATAAAAACAACTTATATTAATGATTTTCTTGACTTAATGTTCCGTGGGCCATTTTTCAGAAATTCCTCAAAATAGGTATTTATATTTTTTTATTCAATGTTTTGCTGTTTGAATGGTAGAATATGATGTGTTAATTATAATAGAAGATATTAATGTCCATTTTACAGATTGTTGTTGTCATTTTATATTTTTTTATAATTTTTTTCTAATTACGCACTATTTTCGGCTTTTTTTTTTTTAATTCGAAAAATTATTTTTTATTGAATGTTTTGTTGTTTTAATAGTAGAATATGATGTGTTAATCATAGTAGAACATGTTAATGTCCATTTTACAGATTGTTGTTATGATTTTATATTTTTTTTATAATTTTTTTCTATTTACGCACTATTTTCGGCCCCTTTTTTTTTATTCGAAAAATCATTTTTTATTCAATGTTTGGCTGTTTTAATAGTAGAATATGATGTGTTAATCATAGTAGAAGCTATTAATGTGCATTGTACAGATTGTTGTTGTCATTTTATATTTTTTTATAATTTTTTTTTATTTACACACTATTTTTGGCCTTTTTTTAAAAAATTCGAAAAATCATTTTCTATTTTTTTTATTTTTTTATTTTACACACGCACACGCACCCCCACACACTCACGCTAGTGGAATTTCACCACCTATGGGTACTCGAACCCTTGACCGAGAGTTGAAACTCCTGAGAGTCTACCACCCGGGCAAGAGTAAGGACCCCTACATACTCATTTTTTATTGAATGTTTTGTTGTTTTAATGGTAGAATATGATGTGTTAATTACAGATTGTTGTTGTCATTTTATATTGTTTTATAATTTTTTTATATTTACGCACTATTTTTTGCCCTTTTTTTTTTAATTCGAATATATTACACATGTAAGATATTTTCACATTACATTTATTCTAATATATCTATCATTGATAGTGGATAGTTAGAAATTTAAATATATGAGTTTTGCAGTCAAATCCAGGTTGTCTGGTTCACAAATTCATCAAACAATCCGATACAACTTCTCACCAAAGAGTGGACTGTTACACCACCATAAACATGTTCCAATTTATAATGAATGCATATTTGGAATGCTTAGAATATTTCGGATTTAATCCATATTTTTTCATATTTTTTGGTAAAAAAAAAAAAAAATTACACCATTACGGGCTGTTACACCCTCGTATCGCCATTACACCCACGTATCCGTATCAGTATCGGAGGGCACCGTTACGCCAACCGATACCGATACGGGATACCTTGTTTCAAAGTGGAGGAGAAGGTGACTTATCAGACAAGGTGGCTTGGATCCTTCAAAGCATAGCTTCACCTTGTCAAACTCAGCTAAATCAATCTCCTATAACCCCTAAAGCAACTCAAACAAACTTACAACAGTTCCAGATTCTAATGTGGGAAGACGAATACTAGGTAGAGGTGCTTTTCCTGGTAGAGAAGAAACAAAAAATCATAGTCTTGTGGATGTCATTGGCCAGGGGATATTGCTTCCCAATACCAATGAAAGCTCCCAGGAAACCAGTTGGGCTTATAGAAAAAGACCTACTGGATGTTATAAAAGAAGATATGGAAGATTATGCAACTGTTGCAGCTATATTGGATCCATGATTCAAGGATGAGGAAGATGAAGAACTTGAGGTGATCAGGGTAGGTTCATGGTTATCCAACAAGCGATGTTGACAACTTCAAACCAAGGAGATGATAGGTGGCTATCATAACATTTCCACACTGCTTGTACATCCAATGGAAAGATTTGCACCGTCTTAATTGATAGGGGCAGCAGTGAGAATATTGTGTCAAAGGACACCATAGATAATTTGCAGTTAAAGACATCATCCATGACCATACCATAGTCTAAAAGAGGCGGAGTTCTAAGCAATGTTGTCAAGATCGTGTAGTTTGACATATGAATCGTAAGACTCATATTGTATCACACACCACACGATAAAAAGCGTACGTTCAAATTGCAAATCCCCTTTTTTAAAAATAAAAAAATCCAATTATCGTAACTCAATCGTATGTTTTTTTAAGGTAAATTTCTTGAAAGACAAGATAAAAGAAAGACCGAGTCCTTTAACATCGTCACGATATGTATGCCGTCCGCAAGTTCTCAAATCATGACATGTATTACTTCTCTTGGTGCATGTTGATGGGAAATGAATGATAATTATTTTTAAATTTTTTAGTCATTCATGATTTTCAGATTTTTTGATATTTTAAGAAAATCACAAGAAATCTTACGATTTGAGATTTAATAGGATTCAATCCCTATTGCGATATGATAACAATTTTGACAACATTGCCTATCAGAACTACATGCTTTGTATCCTTTTCAGTATGTGAATGATGTAATGAAGTGTATTTTTTTTTTCTGGAGGGTAATATATTTTATTGAAGAAGGAACAAATAAGACAAAAGATACAACAAACAAACACAGCTGCTACCAGAATAATCCGGCCCAATACATAACCAAAACATCTCTCTATAATCCCACACCTTCAGCCCTTGCTTGGAGGCACCTGCTTTTGCTAGGGAATCGGCAGTCTCATTAGCTTCCCTCCCAATTTGTCTAAATTGAATCAGCTGCCCCAACAGAGATCAAGAACTTTCTGCAATCAATTCCGCTGTTTTCCAAGACCCAAGACAGCTATCTGATAACATTTCTGGAGTCACCTTTGGCGATGGCAAGAATCAAATTGTTTGACACAATCAGCTTGGTCACTTAAAGAATGGTTGCTACCTCAGCATAATTGGCTTCCTGAACCCAAATGAGGCCCACGATCTCCATGAAGGTTTTTCCACTGTGGTCTCAAAGGACGACTCCCACTCTAGCAAACACAGGATTTCCAAAGGAGAAGCCATAAAGTTTTCTTTGAAATGTCCTTCAGGCAGCGGGGACCATTACTCAGTATGCTCATCCGGAACTGGCCTCCATTGTAGAGCTTTTGTCTAGTTAATTGCGAATTCTGTGCAGGAATTTCCATCAATGCCAGGACAGCCCTGCTCCACTCCACAATTAGTCTGCAGATCTTGGTAACTATCCCCTCCACTTGTCTGTTATCCCCAATATATTTTATTGTTTCTTTCCAGCCAAATTCCCCAAAGAGTAGCATAAGCAGGCATCTTCCAAAGTTTCTTCCCAAGTACATACAAGCACATTCATCCAAAGCTGATCCTACATAACCAACATCACCCACATTATCCCAAAATTGGCCACTGCCTGTGACCAGATATTCCAAGCAGTTGGGCAAGTAATTAAGTGGTGATTGGCAGATACTTCATTCCAATTAGACATGACGCATTTATTTGCCATTGCCATCCACTCTCTTTTTAAAATTATCAATGGTGAGGATTTTCCCAAACAAAAGTGCTTGCCTTCATAGAAATGCAAGCTTTCTGTAAAATCTATAGTTCACTGACACAGGACAAGGATACAAGCCAAAGATTTCACCGAGAAATTTCCATCCGGCTTCTTTATCCAGATTATTTTATATCTGCCTTCTATCAAGATAATGCCGGGGCATTTTCACACCGGGCTCGAGTGAGGTGGCCTATGAGATGCAGGGGTACACTCGGGGTGGGCGGCCTATGTGAGGCAGGTGGCTCATGTAAGGTGGGCCCCACCCGTGTGAGGCAAGTGGCTCGTGTAAGGTGGGCCCCACCCATGTGAGGCAGGTGGCTCATGTGAAGCAAAACCCATATGAAGTGGGGCCCGCGAGGGGGGTTCGGCCAAGGTCCTAACCCATGGGATGTGGGGCCTGGGCTATGAGGTAAAGGGATTAATTCGCCATGCTCTATCAGTTCAAGCTTTTAGAACAAGTGGTTAGTTGTCCTGCATCACAAGATGTACACCTTTTCCAAATTAGCATGCTGGACAAGGATGGGATCTCTTGCTCCTTTAGATTGCGGTGGAAGGTAGGGCCCCAAAAGATTTTAACATTATGCCTTTGATAATAGTCAGAAAATTTTGCCTCCTTATCAACAGCAATAAGGAAAAGATCTTCAAAACTCTCACAAAATTTTGCCTCCTTATCAACAGCAAGAATGAAAAGATCTTCAAACCTCTCACAAAGCAAGGAGTCTCCACGCCTCTCACCCCCAACATTACCCTTCCTAGCTGGGCTAGATGGGTGAGGGGATGAGAATCCTACAAGTTTTTCTTTAGGCAATTTCATCTCTTCTTCTTCCTGATAGTGTTTTGAATTTTATCTCTTCTTCTTCATTCATAGTTTTCTGAGAGATCTCTGCACTCTCCACCCCCAACTCTACAATTTTAGGCCAATACATCGAGCTTCTTCTTCCTGACCTACAGTCTGGCGGAACGCATAACTATGCAATTTTCTGTAGCTGGATAAGTGGCAAGAATCTCACCACAATGAGACCCTATGGCTATGAACACATTGACAACCCACAGCTCAAGAGGTAGATTCAAAACCTGGATCCAGATATCTTCAAAGCTGAGAACAATCTAGTCCCTCCATTTATATAGATGGATAAGATTGGACCATCCTTGAAGAGATCACTTGCTAAAACGATTCTGTCCAAGTCTGTGTTGGGGCAGAGGGGGATCCAAATAGCTTCTTTGCTGAGGTATTTCAGGATACAATCCTCTTCCTGAACTCCAATTTGAGATATCCAATCCTTTACCACACCGATCTGAACACCGACTTGAACAGAGGCAACTAGGCTCCATTCCAATACTTTCCATGAGTTAGTCACCCACATCAGGGTTAACTTGAACCTTCTTTCCATGCTCCACTTCTTCCCACGCCCAACCTGATTTCTCTTGGCTTTTCTCCAAGGTGTCCCGTATCGGTATCGGTTGGCGTAACAGTGACCTCCAAAACCGATACGAATACGGGAGCGTAATGGCGATACGGGGGCATAACGGCCCGTAACGGCGCAAAATATTTTTTTTTGCCAAAAAAATATTTAAAAATATGAAATAAATCCGGAATATTCTAAGCATTCCAAATATGCATTCATTTATAA
This sequence comes from Magnolia changhungtana, assembly GCA_030180095.1. NCBI lineage: Eukaryota > Viridiplantae > Streptophyta > Magnoliopsida > Magnoliales > Magnoliaceae > Magnolia > Magnolia changhungtana. The sequence continues at coordinate 7,900,060 of JASAUF010000653.1, read as the reverse complement.
ATTGGAATATGTTATGGTGGTATAACGGTCCCACTCTTTTGTGAGAAGTTGCATTGGACTGTCTGATGAATTTATGAATCAGATAACCTGAATTTTCTACAAAATGCACATTAACATGTTCTACTATGATTAACACATCACATGGCATGATTAAAACAGCAAAACAATCATTAAAAAATTATTTTTCGAATTTAAAAAAAAAATGGTCATAATTAATGTGTAAATAGAAAAAAAAAATTATAAAATGGCACCCCAAATCTGTAAAATGCACATTAACATGTTCTACTATGATTAACACATCACATGGCATGATTAAAACAGCAAAACAATCATTAAAAAATGATTTTTCGAATTTTAAAAAAAAAAGGGCCATAATTAATGCGTAAATAGAAATATATATATATATATATATATATATATATATATATAATGGCATCCCAAATCTGAAAAATGCACATTAACATATTCTACTATGATTAACACATCACATGGCATGATTAAAACAACAAAACAATCATTAAAAATTGATTTTTCGAATTTTTTTTAAAAAAAAAAGGGCCATAATTAATGCGTAAATAGAAAAAAATATTTAAAAAATATAAAATGGCACCCCAAATCTGTAAAATGCACATTAACATGTTCTACTATGATTAACACATACATGGCATGATTAAAACAGCAAAACAATCATTAAAAAATGATTTTTTGAATTTAAAAACAAAAAAGGGCCATAATTAATGCGTAAATAGAAAAAATATAAAAAAATTATAAAATGGCACCCCAAATCTGTAAAATGCACATTAACATGTTCTACTATGATTAATACATCACATGGCATGATTAAAACAGCAAAACAATCATTAAAAAATGATTTTTTGAATTTTTTTTAAAAAAGGGCCATAATTAATGCTTAAATAGAAAAAAATATAAAATGGCACCCCAAATCTATAAAATGCACATGAACATGTTCTACTATGATTAACGCATCACATGGCATGATTAAAACAGCAAAACATATTTTTTTAAAAAAAGTATAAATACCTTTTTTGACGAATTTCTGAAAAATGGCCTACCGAGCTTCGATTCAAGAAAATCCGTAATAAAATCTGTTTTTATCTCAAATACCAAGCCAAGATTGGTCGAAAATAGTAGTAGAAGGATTGAGTGAGAGTTTGGAAGCAAATGGTTTCAAAAAAAGTGAAAAACGAAGCTTAAAAAGGCAAAAAAAAATGTTACCGTTATCTGACCGTTAAGGGTCAGTAACGGCCGTTACGCCCATAACTGGCCTGTATCGGCCAATACGGGTACAAAAACTGGTAACGGCCAATACAGCCCCGTATCGCGTAACGGGTACAACCATTACCGATACGTATCGGCCGTTACGGCTGATACATATCCGATTTGGGATACCTTGCTTTTCTCTTGTTACCTGTTTAAAGTGCCCTCCTCAGGCTGGGCCCATTTCCTCATCGGGAAGAGTATCTCGAAAGGATTTGTACTCCATATTCTGCTGACTCTCATCTCCCTTCTTTGCCTCTTTCATCCCATAACTCCTAGCTTTGGACCCCCACTTTCTGCTGATATTCTGTTGCTCACCTCTCATATTTCTCATATGATTTATCACCTCTGGCCCATATTTTGCTCTTTGGACTAGAAGTTTTTTATCCAAGGAGAATTTTGAGTTAAGTTGTAAGGCTGTAGCAGCAACTTTGCCCTGCTTTCCCTTTCTAAAAAAAGGCAAAACCCCTACCCTCAACAGAACTTCCTCAAGCAATGGAAACTTACAACACCTTACCATATCTGCTGAACAATATGGAGAGATGCTTCAGACCATTCTTCCTGGACGTTTTCAACGAAAAGTGTCAGCAGCTCCCTGAATCCTTCATTTCCTTTCTGTAAGGAATCCCTCTGCTTCCTTCTCTAGTTCCTCACTATAATCCATTTTCCCACTATCACTGATCGGAAGCTACTGTATCTTTCTTAGTTGAATGTGCAAGAAGGCATGGAAGGCGTGGTATAGGACCAATGGATGCATCCCATATATTGTTGGGGTGCCCAGCGGGAATTCACTTTGAAAGGAACAGCAGATAGCCAAATGATTGAAGATACAGTCCAACTAGGTAATCAAACTGAAAAAGCTTCCATCAGCTTCCAAATCCCAAAATCTTTTGTCCACAGCCAACTGTGGGTATAAACATTTTGTAATTGGTCAAGTATGTTGATCAACAATAACATCTCCTCACCAAGGTGTGCCAAAACGGTTATGTATCGGCCGTATCGGCCGATACGTAACGGTAACAGTAAGGGCCGATACGCGTTTCGGGGTCATATTGGCCGTTATCATTTTTTGTGCCCATATCGGCCAATACGGGCCCGTTAAGGGCGTAACGGCCGTTACTGACCCGTAACGGCTAGCCCGTAACGATAAAAAAACGGTAACTTTTTTTTTCATTTTAAGCTCTGTTTTTGCTGTTTTTTTGAAATTTCTTGCTTCCAAACTATTTCTCACTCCTTCTACTACTAATTTCAACCAATCTTGGCTGGGTATTTGAGATAAAAACACATTATATTACGGATTTTATTGAATCAAAGCTCGGTGGGCCATTTTTCAGAAATTCATCAAAAATAGGTATTTATACTTTTTTTTAATATGTTTTGCTGTTTTAATCATGCCATATGATGTGTTAATCATAGTAGAACATGTTAATGTGCATTTTACAGATTTGGGATGTCATTTAATATTTTTTTCTATTTACGCATGAATTTTGACCCTTTTTTTTGAAATTCGAAAAATCATTTTTTAATGGTTGTTTTGCTGTTTTAATCATGCCATATGATGTGTTAATCATAGTAGAACATGTTAATGTGCATTTTATAGATTTGGAGTGTCATTTAATTTTTTTATATATATTTTTTCTATTTACACATGAATTTTGACCCTTTTTTTTATTCGAAAAATCAATTTTTAATGGTTGTTTTGTTATTTTAATCATGCCATATGATGTGTTAATCATAGTAGAACATATTAATGTGCATTTTACTGATTTGGGGTGCCATTTAATATTTTTTTCTATTTACGCATGAATTTTGACCATTTTTTTTTAATTCGAAAAATCAATTTTTAATGGTTGTTTTGTTGTTTTAATCATGACATATGATGTGTTAATCATAGGTGCCATTTAATATTTTTTTTAAATATGTTTTACTATTTACGCATGAATTTTGACCCTTTTTTTTATTCGAAAAATCAATTTTTAATGGTTGTTTTGTTGTTTTAATCATGCCATATGATGTGTTAATCATAGTAGAACATGTTAATGTGCAGTTTACAGATTTGTGGTGTCATTTTATAATTTTTTTTGTATTTTCGAATTAGTAACTTTATATTTTTATTTGCTTATATTGGACAGGTTTTAGAGCTTCTTAGGGTTTAGTATTTTAGTTAGAATATAAAATCATCTTTATTAACATAGGCCATACACTCATTTACCTAAACCTAAAGAAATGTCTAGGTCTGGCCAACAACAAGTGAGGATATTGGATGGCAACATTGTGAGAGGGTTGGTAGTACTAGGCACCAAATGAAGTGCAAGTATTGTGATAGACTAGTGACAGGTCATAAACAGGAATCACAGTCACGTGCAAAGGTATGTTCGAGAAATTCCTCAAAAATAATTGCAAACACCTAATGTAAGATATTTTCATATTACATTCATTCTAATATATCTATCATTGATAGTAGATAGTTAGAAAATTAAATATATGAATTTTGTAGTCAAATTCAGGTTATCTGGTTCATAAATTCATCACACAGTCGGATGCAACTTCTCACCAAAGAGTGGACCATTACACCATCATAAACATGTTCCAATTTATAAATGAATGCATATTTAGAATACTTAGAATATTCCGGATTTAATCCATATTTTTTTGGCAAAAAAAAAATTGCGTCGTTACGGGCCGTTACGCCCCTATATCGCCGTTACGCCCCCGTATCCGTATCGGTTTTGGAGGTCACCGTTACGCCAACTGATACCGATACGGGACACCTTGCTCCTCACCCAGAAGATTCCAAAGGAAAAAACCAATCTCCAAATAACTTTCCTTTTTTGAATTGATATGAATACAAAGCTTCATAATTCCTGCACAGTGGCATATCCCCACACCAACAATTTTCCTAAACTGAATCATGTCTCCAACTCCCACACCAAACCGGACATGCTTATTATAACTTCTCTGAACTGAAGAATTTAATGCCTTGCTGTGATTAGCGCTATTGATAACCCAACCATTGTTTTATATGCCATAACCATCATCCATCAATTATGATAATTGGTGAGGCATAAAATTATTAATCTGAGTTGTGAGAATATTGGTTTAAAAATGTTTAAATTGGTGAAAAATGTCATTTCGGTGGGTGTTCTCTGGGTAAACCAGGTCCGGCTGGGATAGGTGGCCTGATAAGAGATCGCAGGGGTGAGAGCGTCCTGTCATTCTCAGACCCAGTGGGGTTGCAAATATCCAATTATACCAAAGCGGCCAAGGTAACATGGCTGAAGCTGGCAGCATCCATGCCATTAATCACATCATCATCAAGGGTGACTCGAGTGAGTGTATGGTAAGGTGGCTGGAAAGTGGGAGATTTCCTTTGGAAGTTGCTAATTTGATGGAAGAAGCTATTGATTTATGTGCGGCCATGCAGTTTTACTTGGGGAACCTTTATCATTCGGGCAACTCACAAACGCACATTCAAAGGTGTGTCCAGGACTGAGCTTTTCATCGTAGGAAGGGGTGAGTGGGCTGTGTCTAGCTGTTGGAGCTATGAATTTTTATCGGTTTGTTCTCTTGTAGTTTGAATTTCTTTTGGCTTTTCCTAAAATAGATAAGATTCTATTTTTATTTTTATTTTTCTTTTTACTTCAAAAAAAAATTTTGAAAAAATTTCTTGGTATCAGTTTCTCAACTTGCCTGTTTCAAATGAGTCCAATAGGTTCGACAATATAGCTCAGTCGCACCGCAAAAGTCAAGAACAAAACTATAACTGCAAAAAGAGTGAACCAATGCGGCAACAAATTCAGGGGCGGGAGAGGGAAGCGTCTATTTCAAAACATTATCAAGTATAAACAACTAGGAGGAAGCAAGACGCGAGCACAAGTCCGAAGATGGAGTGTTTTTTTTTTTTTTGAAAGATAACGAGACTTTGATTAAAATAAAGAAAAAAAATAATTAAAAAAAAAAACAGAACAAAAACAGCAGCCGATACTGCTGGAGATTCAATGTGGGAGTGGCACCTAGTTAGAAGGATCCTGCACCAAAGGACGAAACAAATATTTGAAAACATGGTGTAAACCTCATTTTAAACATCTACATGTAAAACAAAATCCAAAATTTAAAAATTTCTTTTTAATGATTCAAAAAATAACAGATAATGAAATGATATATGTACGATAATGATTAAAACTAAAAGTTACAAAGATGCAGCTAGAGAAAATTACAATCAACATAATGTTATTTTAGAAGAGTAATACCCAATGGTTGCCCTGAGAATATCTACAATACGCTCTAGTATTCAGTTTGTACTTTGTACAAGTGGAGCTGATGGTTCCATGATCCAAATTGTTGATATTAGAGGCCTCACCATGGATGCCACATGCACCAAAAAACTCCCAGATAGGAAAATCTTAACCACCCATTAATTGCGCCATCCACTGTGGGATCCATCCTATCAACAGTTTCGGTCAATGAACCATGGTACCTGTACAGACTCTAAACCCAAGCATATTTGTAGATACTCTTGGATCAAGGCTCAAGCATTTTATAGCACTTTTTTTTTTCCATTGTACAGCACATTCTCATTCCCCAACAAAAAAAAAAAAAAAAATTAAAATTAAAATTAAAAAATTTAAAATTTTAAAAAAATAAAATTAAAAAATTAAAAAATTAAAAAGAAGCATTTTATAGCACCTAAATATAAGATGAAAAAACTCAGCATGCAACAAGGGAACGATGCAGAATAGACAAATAAGTACATGGAAAATATGAGCAAGGTAGGAAGCATCTTATCTTACCTCCAGAGAGAAAATTCATGGGTTGGTGGAAGATGAAACCATCCAACTGGATTCAAATGATGACTTCAGGCTTTTGCCAAAGCTACTCTGATGCAAATACTCTCAGATGCCAATCTGCCCAGATAAGTGCCTGTTCCAGCCACCCTGGGCCACCCCAGTTGGCCGCTGCAGGCATTAATGAAATGCCCATTCTTCATGGCATTCCCCATAATTAAATCAACAACCTAAAACCTTGTTCTCAAGGTAGGAAACTGCATGGACTTTGTAGTCCTCAGCAAGCTGCTTAAAAAACGCAGCATGAGTACATGCATCTGGCAGGATATCTTTCTTGAGCATTTGACTATACAATCTCAAAGCCTCATTCCAATTTCCTATATTACAGTTTTCGTTTATCAGTAGAGTGTAGGTATATTTATTGGGGCATAACCCTTTCTCCCCCATCTCATAAAAGAGCTGATAAGCCTGTCCCAGCCTGCCCACTTTGCATAAACCATTTATCAAAGCATTGTAAGTGATCTCATTCGGAGATATCCCTTTATCTATCATTTCTGAGAAAAAGATAAATGCTAGTTCCAATCTCCCTTTGCCCGCATAAGCATGAATCAGAATCGTGTATGTCACTATCGAGGGTGATAAGCCTCTCATAAGCATTTCATAAAAGACCTCCCGAGCTTCTCTAAGATGACCCTTTACTGCATGAGCATGGATTATGCACGTGTATGTCACACGATCTGGAACAAAGCCATCCTGAACCATCTGCTGCAACAAACCATAGGCTTCTTCCAAATCTCCCAATTTGCAAAGTCCGTCGACTAAAACATTATACGTAATTAAGTTCATATGCACCCCCTTGGCTACCATCTCTTCTCGGAGACGGAACGCCTCTGACAAGGTTCCTAACTTCAACTCGCCAACAATTCGAGTCGTGTACGCAAAGCAATCTGGGTGCAATCCCATCCTAAGCATCTCATCAAAAAACTCCTTTGCCAATGCCAAATCACCCATCCTACAAGACCCATTTACAAGGGTCGTATAAGTAAGCACGTCAGGAAGAAGCCCCTGACCAAACATCTCATCTTTGAGCTTCCAGGCAGCCTCCAAGGCCCCAATTCTACAAAGACCAAAGATTAGCGTATTATAGGTCACGATATTAGGCGCTAGCTGGTTCCTACCCAAATCATCAAACAAGTGAAACGCCTCCTTTATGTCACCTAGTCTACAATACCCATAAATTAAACTATTGTACGAGACTACATCCGGTGCCAAATTCTTCTTCAACATCCGCGAAAACTGCTCTCGAGCTTCAGCCATCTCTCCCCTCTCGCAAAGCCCATTAATAAATGTATTATACGTCGTAACTGTCGGCGTAGTGCCTCTCCTTTCCATCTCATCCCCAAATCCCAATGCTCCAACAAAATCACCCTTCTTGCAATATTCATAAATCAAGGGATTATACGTGTAAGCTGAAACTGTCAGCCCTGAGTTCAACATCTCCTCAATCAGCTCCTTGGCCCTATCCAACTCCCCTTTCTTCGACAACCCGTTGATCAAGACGTTATACGTCACATCATTCGGAACACACCCTTTCTCCTGCATTTCCAATAAGAGATTAAGAGCTTCCTGCACCTTCCCTTCCTTGCAGAAAGAATCAAGCATCGTATTGAAAGTGACGACGGTAGGGCACACCCCAAACTTGCCCATTGCATCATAAACCTCCCTTGCCTTTATTAAAAGATCGCCATCTCGAAGAATCCGAAGGATCCTGTTACAGTTCTTGACATCTGGCAGAAACCCATTTCTTGCCATCTTATAGAAAGTCGATATAGCAAGCTCCACCATCGATTTTTTGGTGTAAATCCATATCAAGAGATCAAGAATCTTGGGAGTAACATTGGGACCCACATGCCCGCCGATCAAAAAATCAACAATCCCATCCAAATTTAGTTGGATGGCCTGCTCCATTACGGAGTAAGCAGGCCGCATGAGATCGTTCTCGACGAGAATTTCCAAGATGGCACAGAATGCGATTTCAGACCGTTCGAAACCAGGCTGGCGAGTGGCCCAGCGAAAGAACCGCAAAGCAGCAATGGGTCTGGTACGGATCGAGTAGAGAGCACTTATGATGAGCTCACAGTCAAGAGCTATAGACGGTCGATCCAAACCATCGAATTTTTTAGAGTCAGACTCGGTTACTTCGGGTGGTTGATTCTGTGATGGGTCGTGATGGGGGGTGAAGTCTGATATCGTAAAGGGTTTCTCTGTGAATAGAATGAGGGAAGTTTTGGCAGGAGAATGAGAGAAACGGATGATTACCTGAGTGGAGGAGACAAGGGTCGCCAGAGAAAAAGGGATTTTGGAGAGTAATCTGACGATTTTCGGCGGAAATCTGACAATTCTGGTGAAAAGACACGATGGGCACCGTACAAAGACGGTGACCATGGCCGGAGTGGAGGATAGATGGGTTTCACGGCTGCGGTGGTTGAGTTTTGTGGCTGGGGCCGTTTGGATGCCTGTAACTTGTGTAAAATGTAAGAATTGTGTTTGGGGGAGAAATGTTACAGGTAACAAAGTCTCAACCTGTAACTTTCTATCAGGTAAGATTGCAAGAAATGTAACAGAGGAATTAGGTGTTTTTCAAGTCACAGGTTACTGGCAACGGCTATCCATTTCGAATTTGGGAGAGGTTGGTGGAAACGCAGCTGCATTGAAAGTGCACCTACCTGCTCTGACCCGACGTCTTCTTCTCCCTCTCTCAGCGTCTCCTTCCCTCTCTCTCTCTCTCTCTCTCAGCGGCTCCTTCCCTCTCTCTGCTCTGGCAAGGGAAGCCCTAACCCTTATTGTTTTTCTTCTGTATTTTTTCTTTTGTATTTTTCACTCTCCATTTTTTTTTTTTTTTTGCGCGAGTGCGGAACGGGCCTGTTTGGCAGGGCGGTTTCGGAAACGGATTGGCCACTCCCTTGCCACCAGCCAATGGCTGGTGGTCGGTGCTCTGTGAGCCTCACCATGATGTATGTGTTTAATCCATGCCGTCAATATATTTTTATACATAATTTTATGATATCAGACTAAAAATAAGTTATATCCCAATATCAAGTGGACCACATTATAGGAAACAGTGTTGAATGAACGTTGACCATTAAAAACTTTTTAGGGGCTATAAAAGTTTTGGATCAAGCTGATATTTATTTTTTCCCTTCATCTGTGTCTGCATGACCTAATCAACAGATTGGATGTCAAATAAACAGTACGGTGGGCCTTGGGAGGATTTTAATGGTGGATATCCAATCACTATTGTTTTCCTATGGTGTGGTCCACATGAGATTTATATCCCTCTCATTTTTGAGATAAAACCCTGAAATGATCTGTAAAAATGGATGAAACACATACATCATGGTGGGCCCACATGGCACCGACCACCAGCCACCGGGTTGGTGGCATGGGGAGTAGCCAATCCGTCTCCGGCAGTTCCGGATGCGTAACTGTGGGGCCACAGTGACGTACTTTCCTTACATCCACACTGTCCATCCGTATTGAAAGCTCATTTTAAGATATGATCCAAAAAATGATATTGATCCAAATCTCAAGTGGGCCACACCACAAGAAACAATCTTAACTAAATTCCTAGTATTAAAAACATCATGGATCCACTGAGAATATTTATTTTCCATCCAACGGAAACGATTTGCCTAGTGAGTTACTCACTATGCTAGTAAACTCTACTAGGTCACCATAATTCATGTAATTTTATCTTTTCCGTCCATCCATTTTCCCAGCTAATTTTAGGGCTTGAGCCCAAAAATGAAGCATATATAACTTTCAAATGGACCACACCACCGGAAACAATTGACTTGAACTTCTACCATTGAAAACTTCTTAGGGCCACAGAAGTTTTGGATCAAGATTATATTTTTGTGTTCATCCGTGTCTTTATAATCTTATAAACAGGTTAGATGGCAAATAAACATTGTTGTGGGGCCTAGAAAGGTTTCCCAGGTGGAAATCATTATCCTAATTGTCCCGTGGTATGATCCGCTTCATCTTTGTGTATGCTTCAATTTTGAGCTTAACTCCTTAAATTAGATGGAAATATAGATGGACGATGCGAATAGACCACATACGTTCAAGGTGAGCCTAACTGAGTAAATCATACGATAAAAGCATACTGGGTAACTCAGTATGCAATCCAATTTACCATCCAACCTATTGACAAGGAAATCATATCTTTTATCATAATGAGTAAACTCAGTTGGGCCCACGATGAATGTATATGATTTATCCATGTCGTCCATCCATTTTTCCAGCTTATTTATGAGGTTGAGACCAAAATTGAAGCAAATCCACAGCTCAAGTGGATCATACCACAGGAAATAGTGGGAATAATGATTTCCACCATTGAAACCTTGCTAGGCCCCACAATGATGTTTATTTGTCATCCAACATGTTCATAAGATCATACAAAAATGGATGAAGGGAAAAATCAAATATAAGCTTGATCTAAAACTTCTATGGCCCCCAAGAATTTTTCAACGGTAGAAGTTTAATTCATATTGTTTCCAGTTGTGTGGTTCATTTGATATTTGGATATTTTTCATTTTTGGGATCAAGATTTAAAATTATATGGTAAAATGGATGGATGGATTGGATACGTTACATAAATTATGGTGAGCCTTAAAGAGTTTACTTAGCACGCAATCTACTTCCGTTGATAAGGGTCATGACTACTATAAGATGAACTAACATACAAGGTTATATATATATATATATATATATATATATATATATATATATATATATATATATATATATATATGGGAAAAAGGTGGGCCCCTGATGCGCTTCAAAAATCTCACGATAACGTCCCATGAGGTCCACACGGCCGAAAATCAAGTTAATCCATGACTTTTGTGGGCCCACGTGATGGGTGTCACCATTGAACCATCAAAACCATTTTTGGGGACCTTTCGAGATGTTTTTGATGGGTCCCCCATAATGTGTGTCCCACTTGAATTATGGGATATCCTAAAAACCAAGTGCATTTACATGTTTTTGCGTACTCATGTTTGCCAATGGTAACTCCACCCGAACATGGGCCACTGGCCATACCATCTAAAATCATGTGAAGACATGCCAAAAGTACATATAAAAGCACTTATATGGGGCTCACCTGAGTTTAATGAATGAGGTCAAGTGTGTGGGCCCCACCATGATGGGTGTCGACCATCAACACCGTGCATTTGATGGGTCCCCCATCCAAGTGGGACACACATAATGGATGGGTTGGATTTGCAAACCACATCTCACACATAATGGATGGGCTGGATTTGCAAACCACATCTCAAGGCCCAAAAATGATTATGAATGTTTTAATGGTGCACGACCCCTCTCAACTTCTGTAAGTGGTGTGGCCCACACAAGTCACGGATTGACTTGATTTTTTAGACCTAGGTCCACGATGGAATGGTGCATCTGACTAATGGGGTAGATGTTCGACACGCATCACGGTGGGGCCCAGACAGCTCGACCTCATGGGACGTTCCCATCAGCTTGAGAGCATAATACCTTTTCCCTATATTATATTATATTATATTATATATATATATATATACGAGGTACAGACTGCGATTTCGGACCATTCGAAACCAGGCTGGCGAGTGGCCCAGCGAAAGAACTGTAGAGCGACAATGGGTCTGGTACGGATCGAGTAGTATGATGAGCTCACAGTCTGGAGCTATGGACGGTTGACCCAAACCGTCGAATTTTTTCGAGTCAGACTCGGTTACTTTAGGTAGTTGATTCTGTGATGGGTCATGATGGGGGGTGAAGTTTGATCTCGTTAAGGGTTTCTCTGTGATTAGAATGATGGAAGTTTTTGCGGGAGAATGAGAGAAACGGATGATTACCTAAGTGGAGGAGACAAGGGTCGCCGTAGAAAGAGGGATTTTGGAGGGTAATCTGACGATTTTCGGCAGAAATCTAACAATTCTGGTGAAAAGACACGATGGGCACCGTCCAAAGATGGTGACCATGGCCGAAGTTGAGGATAAAAGTTGAGGATAAATGGGTTTCGTGGCTGTGATGGTTGAGTTTCGGCGTCAAGATAGGTTTTGAAGGGAAGCGGATTGCATTGTGCCCCTGCTTGGACGATAATCCGTTCAGGCAGGCTCTGTGGGGCCCATCGTGATGTGTGAGTTTTATCTACGTTGTCCATCCATTTTTTTTTTCAGATCATTTTTTAATATAAGACCAAGAATTAGGCAAATCCAAGGCTTAAGTGGACTATACAGTAGGGATTGAACTCCGACCTTAAAAAAATGTTTTGTGAGCGGCTGAAGTTTTGGATCAAATTGATATTCCTGTTTTACCTCGTCCAGCTCCATGTGAGCTTACTAATGGGTTAGATGGCAAATAAACATCATTGTGGCCTTTAGAAGGTTTAAGGGTGAGTTTCATTATCCTCTTCGGGCCGCTTGACCTGTATAATTATTACATTTGTTTGCCACGTGGGTATGCTAGAATTGGATTCGTGGCTCCAATTTAAACCGAACAACGATGACCCCAAGTGTCGAGATAGATAGACACGTAGTGTATAACCGAGATCCAAAGATATCAGTCACTTATTCAACCACTTGCTCAACGTGTAAATTGGATTATGCAATAATCGAAAGGTGGAGTTCGTCCTCTAATGATGGGTTACACCTTTGAAATTTGGTTCGAAATGACTTTTCAATATAGATAAAATGAAATGGAAAAGAAATCCTTACAGTTGGTCATGAAGAACAACCGAAGAACGCCTTTCTGATAGATGAACTGAATCCAACAGGCGAGCGTAGAGTCAGATTTATAGCTAAAGATTATCAGTTACTTAGTTACGACTACGAATTATACTAAGTAATGTAACTCAGCAAGCTTGGAAAGTAAAGATTATACCAATGAATGTAATTTACTTTAAAAATAAAGTAAATGAATACACTATGGAATGTAAATCGACAGGATAAACCATAAATTTAGTTTGTTTGGGTTAGTGTGAGACCCTTTCTTCGTTGAACTCTTCTCGTATTTATAGCTTTGATCCAGCCATTTTGGGTTCTTCCCACGATCTAATGGTTGTTATAACTGTTTTCCATTACCACCTTGTGGATGCTTCCCACGATCTGACAATTGCTTTATTTGCTTCTGCTTTTACCACATGTCATGTAACCGTTTGGGCATAATCACTTTCTCATCGGCTACAAGTGGTACACGACACTACCTATTATGTCTTGTCGCCACTTATCGAGAAATATCGTCCGTACATATCTACATATCTCTAAACATACCATGTGTATCTATACAGATCACATGTAAAACCCCCTGATTGGTCGTGGCAAGGTACGACGATGTGAGTATGAACATTTGCCCCCACGTCATTGTACCTTTGTCAGAAAGGTGATAACGACGTATGACTCCTCATTAATGATGCATTTAATGCATACATGCGTCGTTAGGGCGTCAACCATCTTCGCCCGACTTCTCATAACACGTCAGCGACGATTGTGTTTTATCAAGGCGATGGAGGAAGCATATGCTAACACGTGTCCTTCTATTGATTCTATCAAAATCATAATGATGGTGTAATAAATGCTTCGTCCATTCACCCGATATAAGCGATATTTCAAATTTTCTTCTTTCCGCCCTCTCATTTCATCTTCTTGTTCCTAATTTTCTTCTTTTGAAAACCTTGCTTTCTTACTATAGTTCCTAGCAATGGCTGCCTCTTCTTCATCTACTCCTTCCTTCAATCAGATGGATTTAATGACTGTGATGGACTTTTTAGGAGACAAATGCATCGAGAAGACAATCTTCGAATCGACCATGTATGAATAGCTATGCCTAGGCCCATCGTTCTCCCATGCGACGGAGATGGGAGAAATTCAAGTGTTGGATCCATTTTTCTCCATCTTCCCTAGAGAGAACTTACTGATTCACTCCAAATCCGTCCCTGATGTCACGAATGCCTTGAAGAGTCCTTTGTTCACTTTGTAATGCCTCATTCTGAAGGACGACATTTCTGACCATTTGATTGGTTGTCCATAGTACCTCATTAGATTGTTAGGATTGTTTAATCATCGAGGCTTTTGGACTGTGGCTCATATGGGCACATGAGAAGAAGTTACATCGAATTAAATAGCTTCCTTAGGTAACGAGTTGTAACCTCGATCGCCATACATGTCTATGGTGAAGATTGGAGTGAATGTAATTTGAGGTTGTTTACACTTGACATGTTATAATTAGGTCTAACAAATAAGATGTTGCCACGTGTTAACAAACTTGTAGAGGAAGTTGGAAAAAAGTACTCATGCATAGAGAGATCGTATGATCCTAAGGATATCGCCACTAGATACGTGTCACAATAAGAGTGCTATAACACTTAGTTATGTACGCACGACCGAAGCCCTATAGGTGGTCATTCTCCTAGCAACATGTGGCCAAATGATATTGGTTATACATAAGTAGAGTGTTTAAAGAGCATGCGTAATCCAATGTAACATTAAGACAGTGATGTGCACCAATACATGACAAGATTTGATTGACAATGTACATTTATGAATCCATAAGCTATACAATAAGAAAAGAAAGCCCTTATGAAAGAGAAATACAAATAGATACGGTAACACATTGGAAAGTTAGCCACCTCTTGAATTAGAAGCTTAGTAGGCTAAGGTTGCTAACTGATCGACTGATTAATCCTGAAATCTAAGGAGAGTGTACCCAAGGCTACTACCACTCCAACTCTATAAAAGCAACCAAGAATGAAGAACTCTGGGCCCTCACCAATCCAAATACACAAATATCTTATTTAGCTAAAAAATACATATCTTTGCTTTTTATCCCATATGAACACTTATCTTTGCTTTGCTTAGCCTAGTTTAGCCTCTCCACTTCTTTCCAACGCCATTTTGCAGCAAGTTCAGATTGATTAGCATACCTCTAGTTTAATCTCCCAACTTCTATCCAGCATGTCACTGCAGCAAGTTGGAATTGGTTTAGTTTCTTGTCCACGACCTGATCATCGAACCTCAAATCTCTAAGCCTTAGTAATTCCCCATGCCGTGACTTGCTGGCCAAACCACGACCGTCTCATGATTGTCCAAGTTTAGATGACCGTCTCTCGATTATTCAGGTTTAGAGGACTGTAAACCATCCATGACTATTTTGCCCACTCAAATTGCCGTTAGTAATTTCCTTTATTTATCTACTAGCTTGCCGATTGTACTATATTCTTATTTAGTTTAATAAAATTGACACTTGGCCTTATATTTCCTACTTTTTCCTTAAGTATTTACTTTATTAACAAACAACACAAGTTATCACCGTCGTAATAAAAAATTCATGCATCCAAGGAAAAAAAGAACTCATTTGAAGGACCAACTCTCCCCTTCGTAAATTGCCCAATTCCTTGTCAATCGGTGGTTGAGTAGTCAGCCGATTTTTTCAAATTCAATATTAATCAGCCTATTTCAATGCTTAGGGTCACAAGGAATTTGATTCGATTTGAGTCAAATATAACTCTGGCGTGTCCGACACATTCATGCACACACACTTGCAATCAAATCCCCGCCAATCATTACACGTATCTATGTATCCTAATTAAAGCCCAACGGAGGGCCTTGAGGGAGAGCTTGCTTTCTTATTGAAATATGAGTAGTCATAATCAAATTACAATCACCCTGTATGATGATATAGATATAGCACCCACCCACGTTCAATGAGAAATTGCCAAAGATTGACAAATACAATCTTTCAGTGAGGGAGATTGTTAGGGCATGGTCCATGCATTACGGGGGTCATCAAATAGATAGTTTTAGATCATCTAACCATGGCTCACTTCCACAAATTAAAAGCTTCAAGTTGGAGGTAGAGTCTTTATGTTATTCTTGCACATTTTTCAAAATGGTGAAGTCTCTTCAAACATATACATGGCATAGTTGTATGGCCTAGACCATCATTCAAATCACCAACAAAACTGTGGATAAAGCAAACTAAATAAATTTCATGGATGAGTATTTACGTTTAATCTGATCGTATGCGATCTAGTAACACAGATCATGTTACTAGCAGCGAAATCTCAATAAAAGACAAATGGAAGATCTTTTTGGCTGTTCTGATGGTTGAATGTGATTAGAATCCAAAACGTGATAAGTAAAAAAGAAAAAAAGAAAAAAAAAAAAAGGGTAAGCTGAATTGACTATTATCACGGAAGGCATGTCACATATCTCGCTCGATTGATAGAATTGGCTACTCATATAGCTGATAACGAGTAACTACCAAAATATGTTCGTAGCAAATGATGGATTCAGTCAATGCTCTATGGCATCATGCAAAAGAGACCCTTATGAATGAAACCACTCAAGGAGCTATAAAGTAGCATTACTGCAATACCAAGTTGGCTAATTTTCATAGTGTGTGCAAGTTTAAGTGGAAGAGAAAACAAATATTTATTAGTGGCAGCATATAAAGAATTCTCACCCACGTAGTGGACTGAAAATAAATACCTTTCTAAGTAATGCTTAGAAAGAGAAATGGTTGTTTCTCGGTGGCTTTTAATAGGCTCTTATTAAAAAAAAGATCAAAAGTCATGGGACCTACCATGGTGTTAACGTGAAATTTTATCTGATCATCATGTGTATCACCTCATGTTAGACCTCGGGACCAAAAATTAGCCCCATCCATTATTCAAGTGGACCACATAATTGAAAATAGTGTAAAAAAATGTCACCATTCAAAATGATTCCTTTGATGGGGCCTATTTGAATCACATGTAAGCATGATATTTTGCTAGCATACATGGCTTTTGGTGTGGCCTCTAACGGTTGGAGTGGATTTCACATAACGATAAATGTGGGCCCTATAAAAATTAAGGGTGAACATCTTTGCATCAACTTTTCTATTTGTGTGGCCTACTTAAATCAAATATCAACTTGATATTTTGAAACTTTAACTAGAATGAGATTACAAATCCGATGGTCAGACGGGATCTTATATATACATCACACGGTGGGCCTTATAAAAAATCAATGTTAGCCTTCCTCTCCCACTGTTGGCTCCGAGAAAAGGGCCCTCCCCGCTCATCATTCCGAGAAAAGGGACATTTGCCAAAACAGTAAAAAAATACACCAGCGAAGATAGGTATGGCATGGTCCTCACACAAAGTGGTGCATCCTTCACCGTGGGGTCACCTTAGTATATGTATTATATATCCATGCCATTGGTCCATATCTTAAGGTCATGTTACAGCAAGATTCCAAAAAGTGAGAAGATAAAATTCTCAGGACTACCACACGACGATGAGAAATATTTGATATTGAACATTTATCATTAAAAACTTCCTAAGGCCCATTTTAGTGTTTATTTTCCACTTGAGATATTAATAAAGTTATGACAACCTAGATTATGGGAAAGTGAAAACATAAAAAAATAAATTTTTCTTGATCCAAAAATTTTGTGGTTTACAAAATGTTTCTAATGGCTAATCACCATTGTTTTCTATGGTGTGGTCCACCTGAGATTTATATCTATTTTATTTTTTGAGTAGTGTTTTAAAATGAACTGAAAATATGGTTGGATTGCATGGATATATAATACATACATTAAATTGAGCCTCATGGCAAGGGATGCACCCTATTGTGCTTGGACAGGGTTGCACCTAATCTACTCCATGCGGGGTTGGAAGTTCCAACACTGTAAAGATGGAGAGCGGGTTGGCTAGTGACCCTGCCACTGACCAATGGCTAGTAGTCGGTGCTTTGTGGGCCCCACCATGATGTATTTGTTTCGTCCATGCTGTTCATCTATTTTTCTATATCATTTTATAGTATGATACCAAAAAATAGGTATATTCCAATTTCAAGTGGATCACATCACAGGAAACAGTGTTGATTGAACGTCCACTATTATAAACTTCTTGGGGGCCATAAAAGTCTTGGATCAATCTGATATTTGTTTTTTTTTTTTTTTTACCTTCATCTAGATCTTCATGAGATAATCAACAGATTGGATGTCAAATAAATAGGACAATGGGCTTTAGGAGGATTTTAATGATGTGTATTCAATCACTATTGTTTTCTTGTGGTGAGATCCACTTGAGATTTATATTCCCCTCATTTTTTGGATCAAGGCCTAAAATGATCTGTAAAAATAGATGGACGGCATGGATAAAACACATACTTTATAGTGGGGCCCACAGAGCACCAACCATTAGCCACGGACTAGTGGTAGCCACTTTAGCCAAACCGCGTTCGTAAAAATAATTAAAGAATGTATTAAATGAGGTGAGAGATATGGAGAATGGTTGTGTCTAAATAAAGTGGGATGATTAAATAGATTTTACATGTGTGACATATTGGAGCGATGCGTCCCATATCTAAAAAATTTAGTTTGTTCATTAGATTGGGTCCCATGTAAACAAATTAAGGATTTTTATTTTTTATTTTTTATTTTTATCAATAATATAATATTCATTTACGAGAAAAGTGAGTTGCTAAGAATCTATTCCAACAGTATAAATTCCACTTATATGTGTGGTTCTAATGATGAGGATCAACTACTAATTTTTAGTATATAAAATTTTATTGGTGAGCCCTATTTGATAAACAGGTTTGATTTATGACTTGTAACTACCATTATACTTATGTAAGACTTGAGATAACATATCTTCATATACAGTGCATAAAATGTGTACAGTAAGATGATTTTTTTGTCATTTAATGCACAGCAAATTGTCCAACTAGTTGTGTGTGAGCATTTCTCACATATATATATATATATATATATATATATATATATATATATATATATATATATATATATTATGATTCTAAATTAACACTTTGATTTGATGATTCTAACAATGTAACTTATGACTAGTAAATAATGGATGGTTGTTAAAAAATTGGCCCATTCAGAGGAGGGTTAGGATCATTCAATCACTGAGTAATTCTTGCAAGGTGGCTTGCTCATAGTTGTATGGATAAATAAATGGTTCAAATTTATAATAGGTCACACTGTCTTCTATTTGAAAGGTTTTAAATGGTTGTAAAACCAAACAAATTAAAGATGTTTAGGATAGTAATTAATATTTCGGAAAGGCCGATTTGCCTACTCAATAAACTCATTAGGTTATAGGGTAATGAGTAAACTCTTTGGAGGCCCACCATGATGTGTGTCTTATCCACGTCATCCATCAGTTTTAACAGCTCATTTTAAGGTATGTGCCCAAACTTAAAGTATGTCCAAAGCTCAAGTGGACAACAACACATGAAACAATGAGGTCTACGTTGGAACCTTCCTAGGGCCCACAGTGATGTTTATTTGTTATCCAACCTATTCATAAGGTCACACAGGCATGGATGAAGGGAAAGCACAAATATCAGATTCATCCAAAACTTTTGTGGCCTCTAAGAAGTTTTCAACGGTAAGTGTTCAATTCCCATTGTTTCCTTTGGTGTGGTCCACTCGATCTTTGGATACACTTCAATTTTGGTTTTGTGCACTAAAATGAGCTGCAAAAATGAATGGACGGCATGGATATCCGAAAGTCATCATTTAATATATATATATATATATATATATATATATATATATATATATATATATATGGGAAAAGGTACCATGCGCTCTTCTTACAGAGCTTGTATTGTAATTAAAGATACCAGCTAGTTGGACCAAAACGCAGGGTCCATCAGTCGTCTAAATTAACACTGAGGTCGAGACAGTGTGTTGGCCCCAGGAGGGTTAGGATCATTCGATGTGTGATGCCTTTCGAAAATTAGCACCGTCCACCGGATGCACCATTCCATGGAAATTTATCGGCCCAAAAACTTCCTCACCATATGGAAACTTGTGGAGTGGGCCACCATCTTCGCATTGCCCAGGCATGTGGTGTGGCCCACTAAAGTCACGGATTGACTTATTTTGGGCCGTCCAAGCCCCCATGGAATTTCATCTCCAAAATTTTGGTGGTTTTCAAGTGTTCATCTTTCATGTTTGAAAAATCACGATGGGGCCCATGGATATAATTACTCCCCACGGACGATCCGCTTTATATATATTTTCCATATATATATATATATATATATATATATATATATATATATATATATATATATATATATTTTCTTTTTTTCTACTAAAAATCTTTGAATAGATAACATTTTTTAATATATAAGTTCGGATTATTCATATTTCTTGCAACCCATTTTCGAGAGCGGATTAGGTTAGACCCTGGATCCACCCAAATGGGTGAGACCTCTGACTGTGAAGCTCACGGTGATGTATGTACCTTAAATCCACACCGTCCAACCATTTTGAAATCTAATTTTAGATATAATCCAAAAATTGAGGGTGAATCAAATCTTAGGTGGACCACACCACAGGAAACAGTCGTGATTGAATCCCCACCATTAAAAACTTCATGGATTCCAGCGGAATGTTTATTTGCCATCCAACTTGTTGATAAGGTCACAAACACCTAGATGAAGAGGCTACACAAATATCATCTTGATCCAAAGCTTTTGTGGCCCACAAGAAGTTTTTAATGGTCAATCACTACCGTTTCCTGTACTATAGTCCATCTGGGATTTGGAGCTACTTCATTTTTTGGATCACGCCTTAAAATGAGCTTTCAATGCGGATGGATGGTGTGGATGTAGTCACATACATAACAGTGGCCCCAAAGTCACGGGTCCCACCCATCCGGGTGGATCCGGGGTCTCACATGATCAGCTCCCCCCATTTTCGGGAACTCAAGAGGTTATTCCAAAAAGAGGGAAAATTCCAGAGTCAAATATTCAAAAATGGGATTCACCCAAAATTTTAGTATGATATTATAATCCTCGTATCAAAGAAGAATTATCCATAAAATTGTGGCTAGATCCAACTCCCAAATACCCATATTTATTTTGTCCGAAGGATTATTTAGAAGTTCTTCGTACTCAGATTTTCTGAACTAAACACCAATCATACAGGCCGTTTCGTCATGATTTAATGACCATTTTATATATAAAAAAAAAATCAAAGGCTCATAATTTATGGGCACTTTCAAGAACTCCAGATTCACAACTTAAAAAAGAAAGAAAGAAAGAAAGAAAGAAGAAGAAAAAAAAAAAAAAAAAACCTCAAAACCACGTGTTCTCGATGTCGGAGAAAATGACCACTGTAGACAAAACCTTTTATCCAGCGGTTTTTATGAAGGAATACAAACTTTAGTTACCAACTTAGTCTAGCACGTGCGGACAGCGACTTTGAGGACGAACTACCCCGCCTTTTCACTGCGAAGACGGGCGCTGACGCTCCTCCAACTGAGAGTTGTACGAACGGCTTAAAAGAGATCAAAGTTACATGCCCCATGGCTATATATTTATTATATCCACAACGTTCATCCATATTTCGAGATCATTTGGGAGTATTATCCAAAAAAAAAAAATCATATCAAAAAATCAACTGGACCACACCACAAAGAGGAGTGGAGAAATTGATTTTCCTAGTTAAAAATTTGTAGGGCCCACCATAACATTTATTTTCCATCCAATCTATTCACAAGGTCACAAAGGCCTGTATGAGGAGGAAAAACAAATTTCATAATGATCCAAAACTTCTGTAACCCCTAAAAGGGTTTCAATGGTAGACGTTCAATTCCCCACTGCCTTTTACAGTGTGGTCCACTTGATAGTTAGATCTGTCTTATTTTTTGTCTCAAGCCTTGATATGAGCTCGCCAAATAGATGGACGGTTTGGATATAACACAAACCTCATGGTGGGGCCCACAAAAGCAATGAAAATTTCACAGGGAAAAAAAAACAAAAAAAAAAAACAGAATCGGTGATCCATTGCGGATTCCACAAGCAACTCGCTGTAGGATTTGGGGAATCCACGCTTGATGCCCGGGTCAAACAAAAGGCTATGGCTAGGGATTATATCAGTAGCTATAGCCGTATCCTCTGTACTTTTCTTTTTTAGAATTTTTTAATTTTTCTAATTTTTTTTTTTTTTTTTTTTTTTACATTTAGAATTTTATTCTACCTACATTTTTTTCTAACACATTTATATAAATATGTACATATAAGCATATACAAAAAATTTTCTCTCTTTTTTTCATTTCTTTCTTTATTCATATAACAAGAATATCTTCTAAACCAAAATTAGTTACTTGACGTCTATATAATGAATTTAGGGAATTTGTGAAAGTTGGGCGGGTTCAACCAACCATTTTACCCACGACATTTTGGGCTTGGGCGAAGATGTATCGGGTTTGGTCTTAGGTTGGGCCATACAAACACCAACTTGATAAAACACGGAAACGGAATCGCGAGATTAAAAGATTGACCAGTCAAATGCGTTAAATGATGTGAAGTGAAGGAATTGACCGTGAATCTACACCGTGAAAATGACCATAAATCTAAGGGTCGGTTTAAAGCGAGTGGGATTAAAAAGATTAGGTGGGATGGGATTTAAAAACATAATTACTACCCATGTTTGGGATTGTCCCCTATTGCCATGGGATAAAATTAATCTTAATGCTTTGTTGATAATACGGTGGTACATTGAATGGATATACCAACCATTATTTGAAATTACTGAGAATAACACACATGTGTTATATCTAAACCGTTCATTTGTTTTGAAACCTCATTTTATGGCATGGGCCTAAAAATGAGGTAGATCCAAAACTTATGTAGCCTCAAAGAAGTTCCAGACAAATCCATCTAAAATATTCAATCCTTGTTGCTTTCTATGGTGGGGTCCACTTGAGCTTTAGATTTACTTAATTTTTTGGCCCGTGCTCTAAAATAATCTTGATAAATGGGTGGACGGTGTGGATATAGCCCACACATCATGGTGGGACCTACGCAACTTCCCAATGCAATTTCATTTAATGTAATCCCACGCTTTTCCATTCTTCCCAAACATGGGGTGGAATTGGCACAGGACCAGATGAATCCTATCTCACCTAATCCCTTCTAATCCCACCGCCCAAATTGACCCTAAACGGAATCGTCGGAATTGACTGTGAAATGCATGGAAATGACCATGAAGTTAGGCAAATTGAACGCCAGTGTGCTTCTTTGCATCATTATGGACCATGGTTGATTATTTCCATTTCCAACTGCAGAGGGCACAACTACGAATAAAGATTTCCTCTTTCCGTTTAAAACAAGTGCTTTTCTATCCAAAACGCCAGTCCTTTCAGTGATCCTAAGATATCCTTACGAAAGATTTAGTCCGGCATGGGACACTATACCTGCAATGAGAAGCCCTTGGTTTATTCATATAGCTTTAACAAGATTTTACATTTAGGTGTGAAAGACTGGGATAATGAAGCTTATCTTTTATTACTCAATCTGCATGACTTCTGAAGTTTCTTGGAAGCTTGCGAGTCCATTGCTCAATATGCATATAAATTTTTTTTTTTTTTTTTTCTCTCTCTCTCTCTCTTTTCATTTCTTTCTTTATTCATTTAACAAGAATATCTTCTAAACTAAAATTAGTTACTTGACATACCATATTTGATTTTGGGGTAGGAGAAGTTACTTTAGCCAACCAACCTAGTTATTTTCCAAGATTCCATCAGGTCGATGGTCGAAAATACATTTCATTCACTTCGCGGTCAAACTATAAATTAAGCGGGGCAAACATGAAATTGAGTGGGATTAAGCGGGGCAAACATGAAATTGAGTGGGCAAATTGAAAATTAAGCGGAGCAAGGTAGGAATTGAGCGAGAGAACCTACAAATTGAGCGAGGCAAGGTAGGAGTTCAGTGAGGGAATCTAGAAATTGAGCGAGGCAACCTAGAAATTGAGCGAGGCAACATAGAAAATGAGCGAGGGAACCTAGAAATTGAGCGAGTGAACTTACAATTTGTGCTAGGCAACCTAGGAATTGAGCGAGGGAAGTTAGAAATTGAGCGAGGGAATCTAGAAATTCAACAAGACAACCTAGGATTTGAATGAGGGAAGCTACAAATTGTGCGAGGGAACTTAAAAATTAAGTGAGGTAACCTAGGATTTGAGCGAGGCAACATAGGAATTGAGCGAGGGAACCTAGGAAATGAGCGAGGCAACGTAGAAATTCAGCGAGGAATCTTAGGAATTGAGTGAGGGAAGCTAGAAATTAAGCAAGGGAACCTAGAAATTCAACGAAACAACCTAGGATTTGAGCGAGGGAAGTTAGAGATTGAGCGAGGGAACCTAGAAATTGAGCGAGACAAGGTAGAAATTCAGCGAGGAAACCTAGGATTTGAGCGAGGCAACCTAGGAATTGAGCGAAAGAAGTTAGAAATTGAGCAAGGGAAGCTAGAATATGAGCGAGGGAACCTAGAAATTGAGCGAGGCAATGTAGGAAATGAGCAAGGCAACATAGAAATTCAGCGAGGAATCCTAGGAATTGAACGAGGGAAGCTAGAAATTAAGTGAGGGAACCTAGAAATTCAGCGAGGCAACCTCGGATTTGAGCGAGGGAAGCTAGAAATTAAGCGAGGGAACCTAGAAATTGAGCGAGGCAAAGTAGAAATTCAGCGAGGAAACCTAGGATCTGAGCGAGGCAACCTAGGAATTGAGCGAGAGAAGTTAGAAATTGAGCGAGGGAAGCTAGAATTTGAGCGAGGGAACCTAGAAATTCAGCGAGGCAACCTAAGATTTGAGCGAGGGAAGCTACAAATTGTGCGAGGGAACCTAGAAATTCAGTGAGGCAATATATAAATTGTGCGAGAGAAATGATGATCAAATCAAAAACACCGATGACAGGCCGACATTGATTTTTAGTCATGTGGGCCACTTGATGACAGGCCGACATTGATTTTTAGTAGTGCATGGTTACAGTGGGACTCAATGACTGGCCTTGATCTCACATTTATGTGCCATGTTAGCATTTGTGCCAACTAAAGTACCATTTAAAAGGCTTCAGGACGTTGCTAACGTAAAAGCAAAAAATATGTAAAAATAAAACTAGCCGGAAAAAAGGCCTCGGGACGTTGCCAACGTAAGGTGGGGACGTGTAAAAAGCCCTTTGGATAATACTTATATCTTTAAGATATTATGGACTCCCCTGAGACTTGTTGCAGGGAAAAACATTCCTATCAAACAATCTAATCCATCCAAGAGGGGTGCACACATCCAAGAGAAATGATGATCAAAACAAAAACATTGATGATCTAGATAACCACGTGGGCTATTTGATGACGAACCAGCATGATTTTTGGTAGTGCATGGTTACAGTGGGACTTAATGGTTGGCCCTGATCTCACATTTATGTGCCACGCTAGCATTTGTGTTGATGGCCAATTGACCTAGGTGTTATGTCATCTTAGGCTACCATCACAGCTAGAACTCTATTCCTCCATTAAACAATCCAATCCATTCAAGTTGGGCTGGCTGCATTATTGGACTACTGTGAATTTTATCTAGTGCATGTTCTCGATGGTACTCACTCATTTACATGTCATGTTAGCATTAGCAGTGCGAATAGGTTTAAATCTTTCCTTGGGTGAATGGCCTCATGGTGGGACGCTCAAAAACTAGTCTTGATCTTACATTCACATGCTATGGTAGCATGTGTGCTGCTAATAAGACTCTTCAATCTTTCCTTGCTTGAATAGACTTGATGTATCTGCTTTTCCGCAAGAAATGCATTTGCAGTCAACATGATGTTTGGACCAACACTAATGTTTGGTGCTCCTGGTGGGACTCAATAACTGCCCTGACCTCTGATTAACATACTAGCACATGTGCCGCTAATAACCTTCTTCAACCTTTCCTTGCTCGAATGGCCTGGCCTCAACATCTCCTTTTTCTCCCTTGAGAAATGCATGTGTGGCCTACATGGCGATTGGACCAATGTGATTCTCGGTAATGCATGCTCATGGCGGGACTCACCAAGGCACTGGACTTGTTCTAATACTTGAGTGACATGTTTGCATGTGTGCTATAAATATCCTCCTCAATCTTTGCGTGAATGGCCTCAACATCTGCTTTCTTCATGATAAATTCTGAGGCTAGTGAGTGGCCCGGTTAAAGAACCCATTGATTCTCATCACTATCAATAAATTTTAAAGGCTTAAAGTCTACACACTACAAATTCAAATTGTTTCTACATAATACCTATTGGTGCCCATAGGAGTTATGTCAAATGCACATATTGAAATGTTACACAAATTGAAGTGATGGAGAACTGTCAAAAGCAAGGCCAAAACCATCACCTGTTAACAATAGAACTCAACAGGATTAGTACCCACATCCATGCGAGATTGGGGCCATTCCTTATGTGGGTCCCCACTCCTGTAGTGGGGACCTGTTTGGTTATCAGATGTGCCTTTGGCTTAAAGGGGAATCAACCTGCAGGTATTATTTTCAGGCCATGGCACATACATGTGGAGTGTCCTGAATCACACATGTGGTGAGGGTAGGATTTTGAATCCTACCCTTCGCTTGATACTAGGTGATTAGATAATTACAAGGACTCATTCCAGCTGTGTCTCTCCAAACTATATGTCCCACCAATCTGACATCAACGAGAAGATGAGGGCTATTTTGATTGACTGGCTGATCGAGGTAGATGAAAAAGATGTATCGATCTTATGATTCTTATGTAGTTCTGAATTTTTATATGAGCAGACATCTAACTATATTTTATAACAGGTGCACTACAAATTTGAACTCATGGATGAGACCTTATTCCTCACTGTCAACCTCATAGACAGATTCTTAGAGCGTCAGACAGTTGTAAGGAAGAAGCTTCAGTTGGTTGGAATGACTGCCATGCTTCTAGCATGCAAGTATGAAGAAGTGTCCGTACCAGTTGTAGAGGATCTAATTCTCATTTCAGACAAAGCATATACAAGGGATGAAGTCCTAGAAATGGTAACTCTCTTTTTCCTCCTGATCATGTAGTTGACAAGCCTTGTACACCTAGGCCATTAAAAAAAAAAGCATGCTCAAAAAAAGTTGCTCCTCTCATCAGATGGGCCTAAAAAATGAGGATGGGTCTGCTCATCAGATGAGTCCAAAGATCAGGATGGTTTGCTCATCAGGTGGAATGTGGATCCATGGGGTAGGTAAAACTCTCCTTTGTTTTCTTACATGTGGTTCTACCTGAGGACTTGACCAGCCTAATTTTGGGGCCAGGTCATCACATGGCACAGCCCACACACTTGCCCAGTTGTAACATGACATACATGACACTACAACAAAACAGAGCTTGGCCGACCGATGGGGTAACCCTTTGCCCGCAGCCAGTTTTAACGGCTGCAGGCAAAGGGTCCTATAAATTCAAAAAAAAAAAAGAGCCCTAACCTATTGCGCCATCTCTCGCTCTCTCTCTCTCTCTACATCTTCCTCTCCACTCCCTCTCACTCTCCTTCCCTCTCATGAATCGGCAGACGTAGAGAGGAAGATCGCGTTCACGATCGAGTACGAGATGCAGGGATCACCGTTCACGCTCGGGTTGGGCAAGCCAAACTTCACTGGGAAACCGAACCTTGAGTATGATCTCATCCCATACTGAACAAATTAACAAATTATGTTTGCACTACATTGATTTTTTTTTTGCTCAATGTGAATGTAGTGGGGTCGGTGTGTTTCAAAAAAAAAGCATTTGATCATTTCCAAGTGGTCAGTACAATAGGGATTGAATTGCCATCATTAAAATTTTGAGGGCCACAAAAGTTTTGGATCAAGCTGCTATTTGTGTTTTCTATATGAAAATGCCATTTTGTAAATGGGAGATGGATGTGCAGATGGTGGCATGGGAGTCCATTTCCTTTATGTGGTTTCTCTTCTCACTTCTTATTTGGATTTTGTTTTCAATTTATAGGATGAGGGTTTTACTGTGCTGCCATTCTTTTGACATGGTGCCATGTTGTCACAGGAAGTTCATTCTCATGGGTGCCAAGTTGTCATAGGAAATTCATCCTCATGGGCCTAAGTCATGGACTTGACTAAATTTACGGTAATCTTATACATTACAGAGATTTTGCAAAGTACTAATGATGTACATGTTACTTATATAAGGCATTATATTGAATGGACAGTCAAATTTTGGTGTAAATATTTTTATAAGACAAATATTGACTCGGCTGAGTTTTCATGGCCTGGTGGATTGGCCAAGTCAATGCAAAACTTGGCCGATTTTTTTTATAGGACTGATGCATAGTATGAATCAGTGGAGCAATTTCTTTTAAAGCTGAAAATAGTTGTACTTTTCTGTTCCTTTGTTTCCTCAACAGATTTAGGTGATAGACTTGCTAGCTGGAAATGATGATCCTAGTAGAGAAGGTTGATGCTTGTTCTCCTGTTTTTGCTTGCTGCAGGCAGATCAATTGCATAAAATTTATTTGTTGTGTGGATCTGCTGATGAAGACAACTGGCCTGGAGTTTCCAAATTGCCCAAGTATGATGACTACAAGCCACAAAGTCCAATGGAGAGACGTATTAAGGAGGTTTTTAAAGAATAAGTAGTTCTAGATTAGTAGACTCTGTTCAAACGATAAGTTCTGGTATTAAAGTTATCTGTTTCCCTCATTAGTCCTCTTGTTGCGGGGCTTAATTTGTATTCTCTTTTCTCAATAGTGTCGACACCTTTACTTTGGAGTTACTGGACAAAATGCTAACTCGTGATTCGTCAAAGGTATCACTTTTCTAACTATTGTACTTATTTTGATTTTTTTTTTTTGTTTGTTTGTCAGATTGATCTAAATGTATAGATATCTCTCGTGGTAGTGACTAGTGGGAATTTGGACTTCATGTGCCCAATGCTTATCATGACTATGTAATTAAAAGTTTTATGCACAACAATATATTAAAAGCTTTCAATTACAAAGAGGAGCCAGACTTAGATGCAACCTTGAAAAGGCCAGTTTTTGAAATTCATATGCAATGTGTTTCTAAAATTTATCAACATCACCAGAAAAAGGTAACAACGTCTTTTTGCCATTGTCTAATATTTTATTTTCCCTTGAACAGCTTTTACCCTACTTTCATAGCTTGCTAGTTTCAAGTTAAAATCCATATACACTGCAATGAATATTTTATATCACACAAAATCTTCTCTCTGTGGGAAATAAAAGAAGAACGTTAACATGTCGGTTCAAATGCGATTCTAATTCCGTGTGCTATTTATGCTCAGTTTCGACGAATACTTTGCATTATTTGGTTGCAGCAATGATAATCCTCTCAGCCAAATGGAACAAGATTGGATAGTCAAGCTGATCATTTTAATAGGTGGTGTACCTCAATATCATTGAGGGCTTTGAACTATCTTGAAGGACTCAAATATGCGATGTTGATGCCTTTTCTTTACCTACCACCAAAGATCGACGGAAGAAACCAGTCCCTTGGAAACAATGGCAATCATTGGCAACAGGGAGATCATTGACATTAACCAAGGTATGTTAGTTGCTTAGACTGGTGTTTTTTTTTAAAAAGGATACATGTGGGTCACCATTTCTTTTCCTTTTCCTTTTCCATTTTTTCATTTTATTTTTTGATAAGAAAGATTTTCTCTATGGCTATGGATTTTCCTTGCTCAATTCCTAGGTTCCCTTGGTTGCCTCGCTCAAATTCTACATTGCCTCGCTGAATTCCTACGTTGCCTCGCTCAAATCCTAGGTTGCCTCGCTTAATTCCTAGGTTCCCTCACTCAATTGCTAGGTTGCCTCGCTCAATTCCTAGGTTGCCTCGCCCAATTTCTAGCTTCTCTAGCTCAATTCTTATGTTGCCTCGCTCAATTTCTAGGTTGCCTCGCTGAATTCCTACCTTGCCTCACTTAATTTCTAGGTTCCCTCGCTCAATTTCTAGCTTCCCTCGCTCAAATCCTAGGTTGTCTCGCTGAATTTCTAGGTTCCCTTCCTAGGATTCCTCGTTGAATTTCTACATTGCCTCGTTCATTTCTTAGGTTCCCTTGCTCAATTCTTATGTTGCCTCGCTCAAATCCTAGGTTGCCTCGCTCAATTTCTAGGTTCCCTCGCACAATTTGTAGCTTCCCTCGCTCAAATCCTGGGTTGCCTAAGCTCAATTTCTAGGTTCCCTGATCGCTCAAATTCTAACTTCCTCGCTTAATTTCTAACTTCCTAAACTCGATTCCTGGGTTGCCTAAACTCAATCCTAAAACTTCTCGTAATTTCTCAAGTGCCTAAACCTCAATTTCTAGGTTCCCTCGCTCAATTTCTAGGCTTCCCTCGCTCAAATCCTGGGTTGCCTCGCTTGAATTTCTAGGTTCCTAAACTTAATTTCTAAACCTAAACTCGCTTAATTCATAGGATTCTTTGCTAAATTTCTCGTTGCCTAAACGCTCATTTCCTAATTCCTAATCTCAATTCCTAATGTTGCCTCGCTCAAATCCTAGGTTCTCTCGCTTAATTTCTAGGTTCCCTCGCACTGCAATTTGTAGTTTCCTCACTCCTAAATCCTGGTTGTCTCAATTGAATTTCTAGGTTGCCTTTCTCAAACCTAGGTTCCTAAACTCAATTCCTAAACTTGCTGCCTAACTCAAATCGTAGGTTCCCTCACTGAATTTCTAGCTTCCCTCGCTCAATTTATAGATTCCCTCGTTGAACTTCTGCCTTGCCTCTCTCAATTTTTAGGTTCCCTCGCTCAATTCCTACCTTGCCTCGCTCAATTTTCAATTTGCCCACTCAATTTCATGTTTGTCCCGCTCAATTTCTAGTTTGACCGCGAAGTAATTGAAATTGACAGCGAAGTGAATAAAATGTATTTTCGACCATCGACCTGATGGAATCTTGAAAAATAACTAGGTTGGTTGGCTAAAGTAGCTTCTCCTACCCCAAAATCATATGTGGTACGTCAAGTAACTAATTTTAGTTTAGAAGATATTCGTGTTAAATGAATAAAGAAATAAATGAAAAAAAAAGAATTTTTTTTTTTTTGATATGCACATACACACACACACACACATGTATGTATTAGAGAAAAATGTAGGTAGAATAAAGTTCTCCATGTAAAAAAAATAAAAATAAAAATAAAAATAAAAATTGATACGGATACTGCTATAGCTACAGTTATAATCCGTCGCCCTAGATCAAAGTTGGAATTGCGGAATCCACGACAGCGACTTGCTGTGGAATCGTGGGAGCTGTTATTGATCTCCAAGCTTTGGTTATAGCAACGGTATAATCAGTAGCCATAGAAAACCCGTAGCCATAAGTTCCTGATTTTTTTATTTTTATTTTTATTTTTCTCTTGCCCTTGTAATCCACCGCCTTTTGTGGGTCCCATCATGAGGTCTGTGTTATATCCAAACCGTCCAACTATTTGGCGAGCTCATATTCAGGCTAGAAACGAAAAATAAGATAGATCTAACTATCAAGTAGACCACACTGTAAAAGGCAATGGGGAATTGAATGTCTACCATTGAAACCTTTTCGGGGGTTATAGAAGTTTTGGATCATTATGAAATTTGTTTTTCTTCTTCATCCAGGTCTTTGTGACCTATGAATGAACTTAGACGGGGAGGATTTCTCACAAACATCACAGTGGGCCCCCAAAAAGTTTTTAATGGTCGACGCTCATTCAACACTGTTTCCTGTAATGTGGTACATATACCTCATTTTTGGTCGCATACCATAAAATGATATGGAAAAATATATTGACGGCATGGATGAATAGCATACATCATGGTGGGGCCCACAGACCACCGACCATCCGCCATTGGGCAATTGCCTATAACCTATGGCAAGTACCCAATCCGTTTCCATGAAAGGAGGGGTAGTTTCGTCCTCAAAGTCGCTGTCCGCACGTGCTAGTCTAAGTTGGTAACTTAAGTTTGTATTGCTTCATAAAAACCGCTGAGTAAAAGGTTTTGTCTACAGTTGTCATTTTCCCATGGAGCCCAATCAGGGGTGTACACGGACCCAGTTAGCTCGGTTAGCTCGCTCAACTCGAAAAAGCTCGATTCGACTCTATTTGAAACTGAGTTCGAGTCTGAGTCGGGCTAATTTTTTGAGCTCGAATAAATTTCGAGCCGAGTTCGAGCTTGACTCGACTCAGATCGAACCCAAACTCGAATCAAACTCGGACTTATTTTGATATTGATGTTGCTAGCAAGTGTTTGATGAAATGACTCAACCAAGGTGAGGAATGTATGGTATGGATATGAAACAAATACCCTCGTATCTTGATTTTTATGTCGCTTGCTCAGTGTTTGATGAAATACATGTACACCAATCCCGTTTCTTTTTATTACGTGAGAAATTGAAGGTGCACTCCATGTGCTTGAGAAAATGCTGCAGACTTGGCTCGAACTCGGCTCAAACTGGCCCGAGCTGCTGACCGAACCGAGCTGAGCCAAGTTCGAGCTGGGGTCAACTAGTGGCCGAGCCGAGTCGAGACGGCTCGGTTTGACTCATGTACACCCCTATTCAAGGAGTGTTTTTTTTTTTTTTTAATGCATCATTCGAGGGTTCTGAACACATGAGATGTGAGCCTGCAGCTCAAATTGCATGAGATAATCAGGTACCATGACAACCTTACACATGTACTACCCAAGTACAATATCGGTTCTGAACACAAATTTCATGGATAAGGAACCTCAAGTCAGTCTCCTATGACATTACCTGTCCACAAGCACAGGGCTTCTTTAATAACAATGATGGACTACATGATCTATCCATAATATGCATTCAAGTATAACTTCTAAGATGGGTTTAGCACCTAAGATAGTAATTACTTTGCATTATTCGCTTGTAGTGTGATATCTGCCTTAAATAGGGAATGGGTTGACTTTTAAGGGCATAAAATCCAACACCGATGTGTAAAATGTGTATATTATCAGAGCTTTCCATTAGGTTAGCAGTGTTGTTTAGATCATGGTATTAAAAAACTGTCTAGTTCTGGGTGCAGCGGCCTGTTACCTGATATGGGGCCGTAACACTTTGAAAAAAAAAATAAGAAAAGGCCCTAACGGCTAATATGAGGCCATAACGGACCATTACAGGGCTGACAACATTTTTTTTTACTTGAAGAAAAAAATCATCAGTAAAGAGGGCTGTAATGGCAGTTACAGCCTCACAACGGCTGTAAGGCTGGCCGTTACGGTCACTATCACCGTTATAGAATACTTTAGCGTAGATTATTTATGCTAAAAAATTAGGATATTTTACACTTCATATTGGAAATGGCCTACAAAACATATTTAAAGCCACAAAGAAATTCTTCTTATGTCTGGTTTGTTTCTTGAAAAACATTTAAGTTGGTGAAGTGAGACATAGTAGCCTCCTCGAATTGGGTTGGAATCAATGATGGTGCCACCTTTAACGGAAAATAGAAAAGATGAAAGTTCCCGTTCTTTCTCGGGTTGACGATAGCTTTTAAGTACTTGGTATTCCTGGCTCCCTCAAGCTATTTTGCTCATGATTTCTTTGGCTAAGAAAGGCTTTGGTTTTAAGAAACTTCTCATGATCGTCTGCATTCCATCCATTAGAATCAAGGGAATCCTGGGCCATCTTCATGAAATTCTGTCCTGCTGTTAACTTAAGCACACCATACGATTGATTTTTCCATTCAAGTCAATATCTAAAAATTCAAGATGAAGGTTTCAAGTATTCAAACTTGACCTGACTTGAGACTACTGTTCTGGAGTGAGTTGAAGTCCCCAACTGCACGGCAAGGGACTGTCCCTTGAAGCGGTCTTTAAGCACAGACAATAAGGTCCTTCGAGGGGTGTACTTACTGGAAGCATAGATTGCTGAAAGAGCACTGATCAAGAAACCAATCGAATTGAACTTCAAGGTGAATAAGTTGGTTGGAAGAATCTTTTTGCATGAGGGACCAGTTGCAACACGATTTAGGAGATATCCAAATGGAGTTAGAGAGTGAAGTGGAAGGATTATAAAAGAGGGTCGTAGTTTTAAACTGGCTGATTCAACTTAAAACTTCGTCCAGTAAACTCGACTGAGGAGATTTCAAGCTGAATCCTTAGGAAACTCGAACTGGAGATTGGCTCGAACGGGGCTTGGGAAGATTCGTAAAGTCAACTCGACACAACTTGAGGTGACTCGAGCCGAGTCACTTAAGCTTGTGAAATTGGTATTCTTAAAAATGAAAATGCACAAGATAATTTGAATAAATGATCTCTGTTAGAAGTAGAGATGTCTACAACTAGGCTACGCGTACTATGATGCTAGATCTCTCATTTTATAATTCTTACATTGAAATATTCATTTTAAATATTCTTTATAATCACAAATATAATAATTTATTACCTAAATATCGAGTCAAGTCAGGTCAAGTCCTTGAGCTGACCCAACCTGAATGAACATCAAGCCATGTTGAGTTTTCGGGTTTTAGATTATAAAGAGGAAATCAAAACCAAATCTGTCTAGATTGAGCAATTGAAAAGAAGGAAATGCATATTTAGATTCACGAAGAACGACAATGCCCATGATGTAAGAGGAAACCAAATTGATCAATTGATGTTTGGAGAAGGGCATTGCTAATATTCCAACAGAGGAGACTATTTTCAACGAATGAAAAAGAGGACAGAAAAAAAAAAAAAAAAACCTAGGAAAGGATCACAAGAGAACATGGTGAAAGAAAAGGGTTGCCCAAAATCACACTGATGGGATGGAAATGTACATGGAAGTCTAGCCTGATACCTACAAAAACCATATTAACACATTTGTGATGTAGGGAGAGTGTAGGGTAGGCTACGAAGCTAATTAATCTTATCAACCTTCAGTGCCTTGTATATTTTCTCAAACCTATAAGAAAGTTGGAACTGCATTTTTATGGCAATGCTTAGAATGCTGTCACTTCATATTGTGATTTTACTTCCAATCAGTCAGTGGTCTGTTAGTAGAAACAAAATCACCACACTCCACTAAGTCAAATGAAAATCATCCATGAAATAATACATACAAGGGAAAAGAAAGAAATCAGAAAAACATGGCCCGTGCAGCATCAGCATTCGAACACACCCACCTTTCCAAATGCCGCTGTAACCGTGGATTGGCTCCATATATGATTTTTAGATTTTGCTCAAAATCAGACCTTAGTGATCAAGCAGAAACACATTCTACAATCAACAATATCTGGTGTCGGCTCTTCTCAATATGGATAGAAGATCAACAAAATCATACCATACACGTCCAGATCTGAAATCACTCCTTCAAGGGTAGGCCAAACCTGCAAATTCAAGAGGAAAGCTGAAACCTGCCACTAGGTTTTCTCTTTTTCCATCCCTGAAAACAAAAGAGCAAAACAAATCCCAATGTGATATGGCTGCATATACTTGAACAAGTAAGCAAGACAAATTCCTCCTTTAAAAAAAAAAATAAAAATTTAATAAATAAATAACTAATTCTAAAGAATTAGTTACCTACTAGCAGTTTCCAAAATAAATAGATTGCAATCTTCGTACGAAAGATAAAGACAAATTCCAAAAAGATAGGATTGCATCATATTCTTCAAACATTCAACTTTTGATCCTATCAATACTTATGTATGCTTTACTAGTTACTCTTCACAGAATTAAGTTCCAACCCTATGCCGTTCTGATAAGCTCCCAACACTACCACAAGAGGGATATAAGGTCAAGCCAACAATAAGCCAAGCACAAACACAGAACACTGGATGGTGTGCGCACTCTTGGTGCACCTGCATCTCTTACCATCAAAAAGGGTTTCAGGAATGTAGCAAGAATTTCAAATGCAATTTCTGAATGCCCAATTTGAAATACATGTCAAGATCCTCCCCCTCCCCATGCCGTTCTGATAAGCTCCCATGATGCAGGATAATTAACCAGGAAAAGCTCCAATGTGTTAGAAATATCTCTTTAATTCCTTTATCTCATAACCCAAGCCCCACATCTCATG
Source organism: Magnolia changhungtana (assembly GCA_030180095.1). Taxonomy (NCBI): domain Eukaryota; kingdom Viridiplantae; phylum Streptophyta; class Magnoliopsida; order Magnoliales; family Magnoliaceae; genus Magnolia; species Magnolia changhungtana. The sequence goes on along the minus strand of JASAUF010000653.1, from coordinate 7,864,137 downwards.
GGTTAGGACCTCGGCCGAACCCCCCTCGTGGGCCCCAAATTACATGGACTGCCCACCCCGAGTGTGTTCTCGCATTCCACGGGCTACCCTATTTGAGCCTGGTGTGAAATGCATATTAATCACCTCCCGTGAGGAGTCTTGAATACGAGACCTCCCTCGTGAGCCCTAAATCACATCGGTCACCCATCCCGAATGTGTCCTCGCATCCCACGGGCTACCCTACTCGAGTCCGGTGTGAAAATTCCCCTGCATTATCCCAACACCACCACAAGAGGGATATAAGGCCCCTGCGGGTCACTGCGTTGTGGGATTTTTTTGAAAGAGAGAGATTGAGACAGTGCAATCATTGATGTGGACTCTTTGTCATTCCATGCACTATTGCAGGCCATAATGCAAGAATCGCACACATCAGATGATTCTGACCCCTTGAATGTGGGTTATTTTGTTATAGCCATCCATTTGTATCAGCTATAGATCAGATTTTTGTTAGCATCATCGAAACAAAGTGCTTTGGAATTATAAGCATTGAAATCGGATTGTGTACTGAGTAACTCATTACATTTTTATTGCACCGAGTAAACTCTGTTGGGCCCACCGTGAATGTATGTGGTTTATCCACGCCGTCCATCCTTTTTTCTAGCTCATTTTAGAGGTTGACACCAAAATTGAAGCATATCCAAAGCTCAAGTGGACCGCACCACTGACAACAGTGGGAATAATGATTTCCACCATTGAAACCTTCCTAGGGCCCACAGTGATATTTTTTGGTCATCCGACCTATTCATAAGATCACACAGACATGGATGAAGGGAAATCACAAATATAAGCCTTTTTTAAGGGCTAACACATATAAGCTTGATCCAGAACTTTTGTGCCCCCAAAATTTTTTCAACGGTAGACATTCAATTCACACTATTTCTTGTGGTGTGGTCCACTTGAGCTTTGGATATGATTCATTTTTGGGTTCAAGCCCTAAAATTATCTGGCAAAATGGATGGACAGAGTGGATAAAATATATAAATCATGGTGGGACCCACAGAGTTTACTCAGTAGGCAATCCGCTTCCATAAGCATTACCATGATGGGGTCTATCAAACAGATGTCACAAATCCACTGCGGGGTCTATCAGATAGTTTTTTGAAAGATGATGGTTGGACCTATTTTTCTACCTGCTCAATTTTGACTGCCTATTTGTGCAAGCTATTGATTGAATGGTTAGATTCGTCCAAGTGGTGTTATTATAATAATTATTATTTTGCATCGTAGCCTTCCAGTAGTAGTATGGAAGGGCTGGAAAGTCTGGATTAATAATTGGACAGCCCCATGAGTCTCTTAAATTCTTTGGGAGCAATGCTACGAAGACAGAAAAATTAGCATTCTACATTGCATGTGTATGTATGTGCGCGTGCGTGCATACGTAGATATTCATACATATGTAATTATTCCACTTCTCAAAGACTCAGAAGACCAATGAATTGTTTCCAAGGTCTTGTAGAGACAATTTCAAAAGTTGCCATTTCATTAGCCAGAAAAGAGTAGATAACCAAAAGTACAAAGCTGATGGAGCGAAGGAGAATTGAGTCCCACGTTGAAAAGAAAAGAGTTCATCAGAGTTGCTGCTCCCCACCAAAAGGTTAAATGGCAAGCAATCAACAGATGCCAGTTCTCAAAGGCAATCACGGAAGTCAATGTGGCAAGGTTCATTACTTCATGGGATGAATGGTTATGAAAACTAATCGCAGACCGAGCATCATTGCCCCTGCAATCACAGCTAGCAGAAGGTAGAAGCAGAAGAAGGCAAATGCAGCAGTACGTAGAAGACGTGGGTAATTGGCAGAAGTCAGAGAGAATCCTTGGGAAGGAAAAGAAAAGACTACATAGTTTTTCTCCTCACATACCCCATATATCGTCCAGTTCGATAAAAACCTCATTCAGGAAGGGCGAAAGAGGAGGATCAATCAGCAAATATATAACAATATGTGCAACCCAAGCCACTGAAACAATGAACCTGGAAGACAAATAGAGCAACTATATTAAATCCATTGTCCTTCGTGGAATACCATCCAAAATTCATTCACGTAACAACTCAGCAAGATGATAACTAAATTGGTAAACAATTATTATTATTATTATTATTATTATTATTTTTAAGGAACGAGAGAAAACAAAAGCATAAATAGATAAACCAATTCAACTGCTAGGAAAAACAAATGCATAAATAGATTAACCCAATTCAACTGCTTTAACCCTCAGTTCAAACAGGGAGGGTGCCATAGATGTTAAAATCAAGGTTCATAAATCATTGATTTTAGTTATTTTGTTAGTAAAACGAAAATAATTACAATTTCGGTTTATTTCAACTGAAAAATTCTGCATTTTTTACATTTTTTTTTAAAATTAAATATTTATATAATTACCGAAATATTTCTGTCAAACTTCCAGCTTTTTCGGTATGCCTATCAGTAAATATATTTCTTCTGAAATCATTGAATTTCAGCAGAAATCACCAAATTATCAGCTTTTCTTTTTGTATTTTTTTTCTTATAAAAAATTATTATAAATGGTTGGTGACAATATCTATTTAGGTGATTGCGTGCATCCACAGGAAATAGTCTTGCCTAAAAAATGAGGCTGTGACACCCTAATATCATTAAAAAAAAAAGAAAAAAAAAGAAAAAGAAAAAGACTATCTATATAGCCATACAAATTTTCAGACTACATAATGCCCATGTCATTACAATGGGGTACTGAAATTGACAAAAAGCAAAGATGGAAGGGTGGTTAGAAGAATCATCTGCAGGTAATTTAAAGAAAATCTTATTATATTAACTTTTGGCAAATGGCTGTCTGCAAAGTAAGTCATGGCTATAAAAGTGCAAAATGGCTTCCCCAAAATCCCTATGCTTGAACTTCTGAAATGGTATGATGAAATTGAACGATTTTTAATTTGATAATCGGCCTTTCGTTCACTTTATCGTGAAAACCTCTCTCTTGTTTGTTCCACCACAAATCAAATTCACCGCATGGATTGTAAATCCCTTCCCATTAGACGCTAGGAATTGGAGAAAGTCAGCTTCATCTTGTACCAGTCAGGGCTATTGGAAAAGAACATGTAAGAGTCTCAAATTAACACCACCATTCACATGCTAACATAGTCTTATACAATATATATTGAACCCCAGCCCAACTACTACATGATTACCAAAATGAAAGGGAATTAGATTGGCTGCTATTTATAAAATGTAGTTTTTAAAATTTGTCTTTTCATATATATATATATATATATATATATATATATATATATATATATATATATATAAAATATATATAAAATCCCATATATATATATATATATATATATATCGAAAATCCCAAAAAAAGAAAGCACAAATACACTTTGATATAACCTCCTATAAATTGCAAGGGTGCAAGGTCATGGAGGGAATTCGCAGCCCATATAGCGGATATGGCATATAGGAAATATTTGAGCTTTTCACCAAGTGGGGGCCACCATGAACAAGCCATGGCCCAAAATTCAGACCGGTCCACCCATCAAGTGTGTAGCCAATGTATTCTGGACCTTCTAATGCACTTCCCTCACTCTTGCTACCCTTGTTCTCACCTCTTTTTTTTTTTTTTTTTTTTCCTCTGATAACAAAATGTTATTAAAGACATGGGAATAGAATATCTAATACAAAAAGATGTGGCACAGCAGCATGCCAACTCATAAGACTAGACCTGGGCCAAGAAAATTCAATTTTTTTAACAAAGCCGGTGATGGGGACATCAGAGGACCTACTTAGGTGTACCAGAGATGGAAATGACCACCTACATCAGACGGGGCCCGCCGAACCATTTTAAAGACCTCAAATGCATTGGACATACATCAAGAAGACTCCACTTTGAGATGATGCATGTGGGCTGCTTCGGAGACCATTTTAGTCATTGAATTTTTATTTCGTGTCAATCTGACCGTTGCATCTTGTCGATCAGACCATCAGGGCACCGGATCTTGCAGATTTGGGACCCTTGGACTTTGATCTTGCTTCTTTTATGTTTTTATTATTTCTAAGATTTATTTGATGGTTGAGATTGATAATAAGTGTTTTGGTTTTATTATTTTGGATGATGGACCGTTTTACTTGAGTGAGTGGCATAGTTGTAATTATTCTAAATTTTTAATTATAAAAGCACAGGGGGGTGGAGGTCTAACCCTAGTGGTGTTATTGAGAAGAAAGAAAAAAGAGAAACTCTCTTGTGTAAATAAATTTTCCTCCTTATGTTTTAGAATTTGTGAGAAACCATCCCTTTTCAATTGAATTGTGGAAGGGTAGAAGTTTGTTTGGTGGTGAATTCTCCAAGTTACATCATTCCTCTCTCTCTTCTTCAAAAGGTATTCTTCTTATCTTATTTTCCTCTTTCCCATTCCATTACAACCTTCTAAACCTATCAAAACCCCACTCAATCCTCCCTCTCTTTCTTCTCCTTTACCTAGACACGTGTGGACTCGCACGTGCACATGCACGCATGCATGTGCATATGTACGGGCATCCACGTGTGGGCCCTCGTTTGGGATTTTTCTTCAAAACTCCCTAATCCCTAGATCCTTTGAATCTCAAAAAAAAAAAAACCCCAATCCTCAATCTCCATCCATGAACCCAAAACCCTAATAAAAATCTGAATTTTTGTGAAACTTTCCCCAAATCAAAATTTTGATTACATCATTGTTTATTCACATGTTTGTTGCACTATCCACGTTAGATTGAAAGTCCCTACTTCCAAGTGGGCCACTCTTAAATTATTTTATATTTTCGTGCATCACGTATGTGATAACATAGGACTTTCGTGTTATAAATATGAATTTCCAAATCTATTATGTAGATATATTTGATTTTACATGTTGATTGCTGAAATTAATGTGTAAATTGATCTCTCATCTTGCATTATAGGATAGTTCCATCAAATATATTCAGGCCACGCCAATTCAAAATTCAGGCCAAAACCAACCCTAGACCCACCCGTTGTCAGGCCTAACAAATCATCTGCATGCAAATTAGCCCCTTGCCATTGTGGGAAAACTAAGTGTTTAACCCCACAACATGGCCTCTAATTTCATTGAGTACAACATTTAAACCCCATGGGTGAGATCCTGAATGGTCCTTCAAATTCCTGTGAATGGTCTAGATCAAATCCAAAGAGCTGAAGCTTCGACAGAATGAGCAACATCTCTTGGGAAAGGTCATAAAAAAGGAAGAGGCATGCATTGCTTCCGTTGTTTATCTCTAAGAACACCTCCCATACCTGAACGCGCTTTTAAAGTTAACATTCAAGATATTCTCAAGGGGGAATACAATGAGTGATAGTCTTGATCTTAGCCAGTTTGCTCCATGGTATTAAAAAACGGTTACGTAATAGTCATAGTGGCTGTTATGTAATGGTAATGGTGGGAACCGTTACGCATGTGGGACAGTAACACCCATTTTGAGAAAAAGGGCCCGTAACAGGCCTATAATGGTCATAATAGCTGATATGGAGCCGTAACGGGCCAATACATTTTCTTCTTTAAAATATATTTTTTTACTGTTTTAGGGCTATAACGACCGTTATGGCTGGTATTGTAATGGCTGCAAAGCTGGCTGTCACACCCACCATTACTTTTATTGAATACCTTAGTTTGCCCCTTGCAATTGACAAATAATCCCTACATTGGTCGTCTACAACAACCCCTTTGAACACAAAAGGTATTGAGAACATATATAAGAATGTTTTCTTTTATTCTAATTAATTGCGGTCAACTACATGAATCTTGTTCCTCCATTCAACTCTATCAAGGGCCATACCTTTAGCTATACCATAGGTCACATCAAGTCTTTTTTTACTACCTCCATCCACACCCTTTTCGGCCTTCCCCCTTGCCTTTTTAAAGCCCTCAACTTGCACCAACTCACTCCTAATTGGAGCACTTCTTGGTCCCCATTGCAATTTGCACATGACCAAACCATCTAAAAGTTTACTTTCCCTCATTTTATTACCTGGTAGTGGTACTCCTAAGTTCCCATGAGTGCATTCATTTCTAATTCTATCCTTGTCTTGACAATCATCCATTCAACATCCTCATTTCAGCTACACTCATTGTATGAACATGTTGTTCCTTAACTACCCAACATTCTGTCCTATAATGTGTGGTTGGTCTTTAGCTTTAGATATCCTAATATTCGAAATTCAGAAGAACTACGCGGAGGAGCTATTGAGCAGCTCGAAAAAGCCCGGGCTCGCTTACGGAAAGTGGAAATAGAAGCAGATGAGTTTCGAGTGAATGGATACTCTGAGATAGAACGAGAAAAACAGAATTTGATTAATGCCACTTATGAGAATTTGGAACGATTAGAAAATTACAAAAATGAAACCATTCATTTTGAACAACAAAGAGCAATTAATCAGGTCCGACAGCGAGTTTTCCAACAAGCCTTACAAGGAGCTCTAGGAACTCTGAATAGTTGTTCGAACAATGAGTTACATTTACGCACCACCCTTTCAGTTTGAATAGTACAAGACGACACAGAAAACTCCAAAGGCATCTTCATTTCTTCCACCCAGCTTGAATTTTATGGGCAACATCCTTGTAATCTCTCCACTCTCATGAATAGCTTTAGTGGGAGACCCCCTAAGCATGAAATCAAATGTTTCGAACAAGAAACAAATGCATTTAATTTGGGAGATTATCTTATTTAAACATAACAGAGAGAAAATATTAAAGACAATCATCACATTTTATTAGTACTGAGTTCATTTACATCCTCAAACATCCCTTAATTCTAAAATAGATTATTTAAAATATAGAAATTGACGAAGGTCAAATATCTAAGTTAAATATCAAATCAGGAAGCACTTCGACTCGCGATTTGATAATCTCTTTAAGAGGGATATGACATAAATCTCTTCTACTGATTTCTCTTCTTTGAAGCTTGGATAGAAGAAATTTGGAGACTTGATCATTTCACCAGCATATCAACTCTTTAACATTACAGACTGCAGGGTAGTCTAGTTGTGCAGACCTGCACAAACCATCAATGCTCCTTCTCTCCTACCTTCAGTCTTCTTTCTTGCTCTGCTTCTTCTCTAAAATCTTCAAATTGGTCCAAATGAAGGGGGAGGGGGTATTTATAGGCCCTCGCACGTATGGTACCTCGATCTTTGTGCCATGAGACCTACCTTTCATTAATCTTGGTCATTCATGGAAATCACTTCCTGAAATCAGTTGCGCGAACCCACGCAACTGGTTTGTAGGTTGTGCGGACCCGCGCAAACAACATCAAAGATACTTCTCCTTCTTCTTCTTTCATTTCCTTTCTATTGTCTTACTTTTCAATCTTCCTTTCTTCAATCCTTTCTCATTTTTTATACCTTAACAGATGCCCCCTTGATCCTTTCTTTATTTTCCCAAAATCAAAGAAAAAGGATCAATTTCTTCACCATGACAAGGTTTGTGTGGGTCTGCACAATGAAAACCCGAGCAACGTCCTTGGCCATGCTCTCTATAAATACCCTGACCCTTCAGTCATTCTCCACGTATTTGCACTGCAGTGAACCTCTGCTCCTCTACTATATTTCCCCACGCAACGAACTTCATTTGCGCGGACCTGCACAATAGTCCTCTATTTGCGCAAGCCTTTTGGCCTTTTCGCTGACCCGCACAACTGACTTTGATTGCATGAGTCTGCGCAACCAAGACTTAGGAAAATTTTTAGCTTTTCTTTGAACTTCTTCTTCAAGAACCTCCCAGTCCTTAACCCTCTTTTCTGTCATGGCTCGTATCAAGCGAACCTTTCATCCTGTAGACCCACCATCTAAACAACCTTCTTATCCAGACTTACCGGACCTATCTTCTTTCTGTCCTTCCTCTCCTTCAGATCAACCACCAGCAAAACGCACTAAAACCACTGCCTGCAATCCCTCATGTTTTAAGGAACCAGTACTACCAACCTTCAACTTCATCGATCGCATTTCTTCATTACCTTCTCCTATCATTGGGCAATTGCGATGAAAGACCTGGAACAACCTCCAAAAAAAGGTCGAGAATATGACTAGGACAAGTGATTAAAAACAACCGCATACATTCGTACGGACAGTCAAAGACCCCCTGTTTAAGAGGACACTCCTCCTACTTCTTATTCAAAGAAGACTCGCCGAAAGAAGGTGAAGGAGTTTGAGGAGAAGATTAAGGAGCACAACAAGAAGAAGCTCCAGAACTCATGAGAATCGGTCCGAGTTATCGAGGGTATCATGAAGTTCTATAATCCTCACTCGGAGAGTATAACGGTGATTCCCATCAACGTTCATCACCACCAATCTATGCTCGATTGCAAGCCAAGGGATTACATAGATGGAGAGAAGCTGATGTACACCTCTTCGTGGTCAACAAGAGAGCCGCGCATCCTTAAGGGGATACTGCAAGCGCATAAGCCGCGGAAAAGTATTGGTGAAGTCCACCCCATGATTTTTCTTCCCCCTTTTCACAATCCTCATAACCTCTTCCCTACATATTTCTATGAAACCATCAGGCAACGTTTCAGAGATTGCGTACAACTTTGGGGACCTGAAGATTTTCGAAAAAGGGGTCCGTTAACTTCACGTCGTTATTATTTAAACTGGACAGAAGAGATCTTGAAGAAGCACGCGGGTGTGATTACCAAGATCGGCTTGTATGATGCTATAGAAGTTACATCTCAGAACTTCTATAAGGAACCAATGGTGATAAAGGGTTTTCTCGAGTACTGGTCTCCCACCACCAACTCTTTCCACCTGCCTGTAGGGGAGATGAGTATCACGCTTTGGGATCTCCATTGAATAACAGGTCTTCCATTGATAAGAAAGTTCTATGATGAATTCATCCCATTTAATAAAGAGCTGGCCTTCATATCTTCTCCTGATCGCAAACCTTCCATCTTTGAAACCACCATCGAACTCTTCAGAGAGATGGGAAAATTTCCAAACATCCATAAGCTTTCTCCTCTATAGTGGCTTGCACACTTTTCTAGGGTCCTCAGGTATTTTCAAATCTAGGAATCAACTTCCCTTTTTCTTTCTTCTTTCCCTTTTTATTATACATTTCCTCATATCAATCTTTTACCTTTCCTTGCAGATTCGGCGATTGTCGATCTAAAGAGCTAACAGAGCTTCGCGACAATATTAAGGAAAGAGCGGAGTACAACTTATATGGAGAGCTCACGGGCTTCTTAGCCTATTTGCTGAGCATCATAGTACTTCCAAGCTCAAAATGGGCAGATGCTATTCGCCCTACAGTTTTTGTCATTGCCGGCGCTTTGGCAGAAGGCTACAAGTATTCATTCGCCCCTATGGTGTTGTGTTTTATTTATAGAGCCCTCAGAGAAGTAGCCACCCATATCAAGAATCCTACCATTGGAGCTTCCTCAGCACATACTCCATGGCACTATATCACTGGCTGGCTGGGAGTCTACTTTCCTTGGACCTTTGAAGCACCAGAGAAGGCATATATTCATCCCGCGCATCTTCCGATTTGGTTCTTCCAATAAAGGGCTATAGCCAAGAGGTCATACAACTGGGTGGCCAACAAAATCCGAGATACTGATTAAGTGGATTTTTTTCAATTCCGTCACCATCGCTATATCGAAGATACCGACATGGTGGACCAGGTAGCATTCACCATAGCAGAAAGAGCTTTCTTTCTCTCTATACGCTCTTACAGCCTGCCACTTTGAGAAGGAACGAAGTTTTGGTGAGAGCCCTATTATCCTACTTTGCTCACCAATTCGGCTACGACCAAGCCGTTCCAGAAGACTGCGGATTGGTCACTAAAAGAATGTGTTGCTATGGAATTGGTCTTATCAATTGGGTAATGATATGGAAACAACTGCTAGGTGGTTGTGTTAATTCTTTCTTCATAATCCCTAGTTGCGACCGTATAGTTTGTACTTCTTATAGCTGGATGCGATGGTGGGATCACTAGTCGTTCTTGGTCAACAATTGCTTACCAGTGGATTCACCCATCTGGCTTCACCCGCTCAGGCTCTGGGGTAGAAAGCTTGAAGATGGAGTTAGTTATATACCAGAGAAGAGCCACACATCTCATCACGGTGAAATTTGCAGAAAGATATCGCTAGAAGAACCAATCCGTGAAAAGAAAGCTATTAATACTTTAGAAGGCTGGATTGCTCACGAAATCTTAACAGAATTTGAGTAAGTCCCTCGTGACTTCGGTGGCCGGGTCACAAATGATGTCGAAGGAACATCTTCTCCCATTCTGGTAGAAACTACTATAGTTCAGGATGAACCAGGTCCTCCTTCACAGCCTACTCCTCTTGGTTTATCATCTCCTATGACTAGGTCTCAAGCGCGCTTGCAAGCGTCGCCACCTATTCCTCAGGAAGGAGGTAGACAGGCCTCTACATCCCCTTCAGTCCTAGCTAGCAGAGAACCTCAACTCGAAAGTAGTTGAGCCGCTTCTTCTAAAAGAAAGCAAGTCATGATTGAAGAAGTAGACGAAGAAAGCTTAGGGGATAAAAGTTCGGCTTCTTCATCGGAAGGTACTGCTTCTGCTGAATACGAAGATAATGAGGATGACGAAGATGGTGAAGATAAAGATGATGACTTCGAAGAAGGAGAAGTCGAGACGGAGACAAGGATGGTGTTCCGGAAAATGCTGAGAAAGAGCACCCTCCTCTAGATTCTGAAACTCTTCCTGGTGCTAATATTCCTGCAAAGCCTCTTACGATAATAGAGGAGGAAGAAGAACCTTTAGATTATGGGGAGTATGGATATTCGCTGGGTAAAGGAATTTTTAATTCTGAATATATTTATATATGTATTTTGTGATCACTATCTCATTATTATCGTCATGTCTTTGTTTCAAGTAATCATGTTATTAATGCTAGGACGGGTGATACTCCTCCCATGAATCCTCCTACAGCTGCAACGGTAACTTCACCGAGGGTGCCTCTGGTTCCTCTGGTAGCACCAAAAGTAGTGGCCCGTGAAATTATATTTACGGTAGAGGCCACTGATTTGCCCACTCCCATTACTAGAGATTCAAGTACAAAGGCCAGAGCGCCTTCTTTCGCTAACATGTTAGGAGCCAATCCTTTTACTGCTACTTCTGTGGCAGGTATATATATTGATTGCCTTAGCAAGAGTTGTACATCTTCTAATTTTTTGTCACTATTTTGAACTCTTTCCTTTTTTTTTTTTCTTTTTTTCTTTTACTACAGGAACTCCTCCTTACAGTGGGGCAGCAAGCTCTGAGTCTATGGCCACTGCGTCTGAACTATTGTCCTTCGCGAAGATTCCCGTGCACAAGATGCTTATGATGAAGAATTCTCTGTCAGCAATAGGTCACATTTTCAAAGACCTTGAACAATGGTCAGACCTGGATATTGCCATTAAAATTCTAGAAAGCTCTACAAGAATGGCGAAGATCAACATTTCCACTCTGCGTGATTCTCTTTTCAAATTTCGCAATTCAATAATCTCTTTAGCATCAGCGAAAAACATCACAATTGCTCCTGAGATCTTGGAATATGGGAAGTAGCTAACTTTGTCCAAGGAGAAAGCTTCTCTTATTGCTTCCGCTATTTCTGAATTTGATCAGGAACAATTAGCTCTTCAAGGACAACTGAAGGCTTATACTGATGACAGAGTGGTTATTCGAGACCGTATCGCTGCCCTGAAAGAGGAGATTTCACAGCTAGAGCTGAAGGATCACGAGAAGGAAGAGATTGAAGAAAGGATACATGTCAATATTCAGTCTGCTAATGCTGAGAAATCTGAGCTGCTCAAGAGCGAAGAGATGATCGCCTCATTGGAAGATAAACTAGCTGACATTCCTGATCAAGCAAAGATCATCCTTGAGGAAAAGTCAAAACATGCCGCATCTCAGATGCAATTAAAAGAGTTGCAAAAGCATATGGGGATAGTAGGAGTTATGGAAGAACTTTGAGTATGTAATTTCTTTATGTATATGTTTTTGAACAAGTAATCTCTTTTGATTCTCAAATTATGAATATATGATAATATTTTGAGATATTTTATTCTTCTATGAATTTCTACATCACAGATCATTTCAACATATTTATCTATGCAATAATCTTGACATGATATTTAATGAAAAACTGATATAAAACACCAGTATTTTATGCTTGTTAGTACGGGATTTCCTATATGATGATTTTTTTTAATTAATTGGCAGTGCTAAGTTTCATTTTAGTCAGTTACATGCAGTTTAAGCTCTTGAGTAGTGGAGCCCACAGTTTTTTAGACTCTTGAGTAGTGGAGTCGGGTCTCACGTGATGGTCTCTGTAACTCTTAGGAGTTCACTGGACTTCTGACAGCCTGGTGAGTTCACAAACCGTGATCCATCAGAGGGGCCCAGTGAAGCTACTGGAGTCGTGAACTTGGTTGGAATTACGGACAGGGTTGGTCGCAATAACTCTCTAGAGGTCACGGGGCTTGCAAGGTGACCTTTGGGGTACTAAATCTAGGGCCACCAGTCCATCAATGAGTAGGTTTAAGCCATTCCTCATGAGTTAATACTGAAATTAAGCCAAAGATCTAGGGGGTCATACACATGGTTGGCCTATCTATGGACATGGCCAAAGAACTCACACTGCAGCCCGCATTTTCTTCGTCTGCAAGGTTAAACCCATTCACGAGAGGAAATTTTTCTCCGTTCCCCATGACGCTGTCTAAAATCTATACAAATGACATTGGTCTCACGCGTGACTGATCATTGATGACTTTTGGCCTTTTAGGCGCTGGCTTCATCAGCTACCCGCATAGGTATGCATATGATGGCCTTCACGGGCTTTTTAAAGCCACTGGCTTCTCACTGCTACCCGAATGGCGAAAATGATAGGCCTTATGCATAACTGGCCATTTTTAGGGCTTGGCTAGGCTGCCTTAAAAAATAATAGTAGGTAGCCATCGTTATCGCGAGGATGATAGACATCTCTGCCTGATATTGATACGTCACCACTTCTGTTAATATCTTCAACGATATTCATATATGTTGTTCACAATGCATTAGCTTGATGACAATATCAATTTCAATAGAATTTTGATGACGATGGTCACTTTCTTTTGGTATATAGTCTTGATGTGCTCACAAATTTCTTCTTTATTCATTCATCTGACAGTACATAGTCGTGGTCTTGTTTATTCTTGCTCCCTTTTGATACAGAATCGTTATTCCGTAATATTCTGGATCAAAATTAGTAGCATCTTCAGGGACGATATCTTTTGATGAAACGAGCATTGATCGGTATACTGATACCTTGTCCATCTTAATTCATGACTCTATATGCTCCATCAGAATACACATCCTTTATTATGTATGACCTGTCCCATTTAGGCTCGAATTTGTCCCCTGTTCGATGGGTGACCACTATAGGTCTTTTTAGCATCAGCACCATATCCCCTTTTTTGAAAGAGCGATATTTAACTCGTTTATCAAAGGCGGCCGATATTCTTGCCTGATACGATTGCAATCGTTGTTAGGCTGTCAGATGTTTCTTATCAAGTAAATCTAGTTCTTTCAACCTTATTTTTGCATTTTCATCATCTGTAATGGACTGATGTACTGCCACTCTGAGTGACGCTACTTGTATTTTAATCGGAATCACTGCTTTTATACTATAGACCAGCGAATATGGTGTTGCTCTTGTTGCTGTCCGGTGGGTAGTTCTGTATGCCCATAATGCTTCCTGTAATCTGTCATCCCAATCATGCTTATTACCTGTCACTGTCTTCTTCAGTATCTTGACTATTGTTTTGTTAAACACCTCTCCTAATCCATTGGCCAGTGGATAGTATGGTGTTGAAAACGAATGACGAATGCTGAATTTTGGACATAACTTCTCCACTTCTCTGTTTTTGAAAGGGGTGCCATTATCCGTAACAATTTTCTTTAGGATACCGTGACAGTATATTATTACATGCCGGATGAAATTAACCACATCTTTCTCCTTGACACTACGTAATGCGACTGCTTCTGTGCATTTGGAGAAGTAATCTGTAGCTGCCAAGATATACTGCTTTCCTTTGGATGAAGGCGAATTTAGGACCGATGACTTCGAGTCCCCACGTAGAGAAGGGCCAAGAGTCAACTGACTGATGCAAGTCTTTGGGAGGAATGTGTATGACATCTCTGTGAATTTAGTATTCGTGACACTGCTTCGCATAATCTATTGCATCTTTAAACATAGTAGGCCAGTAATACCCCATTTAATGTATCTGATAGAACAAATTTCGACCAGCTTAATGTGCTCCGCATTCTCCAAAATGTGCGTCTCGCAACATCTGGCCTTCTTCTTCTTCGTCTAAGCAGCGTAACAACATTCCATTGTAAGATTTTCTGTACAGCACTTCGCTACACATGATGAATTTGCTTGATCTTTGCTTGATTTGATGTCTTTGCACCAGATCTTCTAGCAGGATATCATATTTGAGATAGTCTATGAAAGGCTGACGCCAATCATCTGTCGTTACCTCTGGAGAGGGCTTCAATTTGGGCAGGACAGAGCCGCTTCTAAGCTAGCCAAAGCGTTTACTCTTGCGTTTTCAGATCGCGGTATATGCTTGATTTCAACATGACAGAACTGCCCTAGCAACTGCTGTGCTTTTTGACAGTATGGCAAAAGCTCTTGTTTTCGTATCTCGAATTTAGTCGTCAATTGATTTATGATCAACTTAGAATCTCCGAAGATATGCAACATTTTTATCTTCATTTCCTAAGCAATTTCCATTCTAACGATGAGGACTTTATATTCAGCCTCATTATTTGTGCATGCAGTCCCCAATGTAAAGGAATAAGGTAACAAGTCGCCTTGAGGAGTAATGAATATCGCTCCTGCCCCCGCTCCTGATGCTCGAGAGGCACCGTCAAAATACATCTGCCATGGGCTTTGCAACTCGGTCAACATAACCTGTTCGTCGGGAAAATCATCGCTGATGACCTCACCTCTGCTACGGGGTGTGCCGTAAGGAAGTCTGCCACTGCTTGCCCCTTTTACTGCTTTTACCGGCTTGTACGTGATAGTATATTCTGAAAGTAACAACATTCATTTGGCCAATCTCCCAGATAATATCGGTCTTGTCATAAAAAACTTTATCGGATCTGCTCTTGATATCAAAGTTATGTCATGGGAGAGACAATAATGCTTCAATTTTTGTACCGCAAATATCAGCGCCAGACATTCTTTCTCGATTGGAGAGTAGTTGCATTCTGCACCTATCAGAGTTTTGTTAAATAATAAGGAGCGATCTCTTTCCCAGATTCATTCACCTGTGCCAACAAAGCTCCTAAAGAATTCTCGGCTGCAGATATATACAAAATAAGCGGCTTCCCTTTTATCAGAGCTGTCAGTACTAGCGGCTGTTTTAGCAATTCCTTTATTTAATCAAACACGTTCTGATAGCTTGGTCCCATACAAATTCTATGCCTTTCTTCATTAAATGGGAAAATGGCTGACATCTCCATGCCAGATTTGAAATGAAACGACGAATATATGCCAACTTTCCTTACAAACTTTTCAATTCTTTTAATGTCTTCGGTGGTGGCATATCTTAAATGACTTTACTTTCCCTAGGTCGATCTCGATGCCTTTATGTCGGACAACGAAACTAAGAAATTTGCCTGAAGACACCCCAAATGCGCATTTAGTCGGATTCATTTTCAGCTGTTTCTTTCTGAGCCGACAGAAAATTGATGTCAAATGTTCACGATGCTCCCGATGATCTCTTGACCTGACTACAAAGTCATCGACATAACACTTGACATGTTTATGCATCATGTCTTAGAAGATATTTTGCATTGCCCTCTGATATATTGCCGCGACATTCTTGAGACCAAATGGCTTAACTTTATAATAATAAATCCCCAGCGAAGTTCTAAATGCTATCGCTTCTTCATCTTCAGGTACCATCCTAATTTGATTATACCCTGCATAACCGTCCATGAAGGACATAATAGCATACTAAGTTGTACTGTCGATCAGTAAATCGGTTATCGAGAGAGGAAAATCATCTTTCGGGTAGGCTTCATTCAAATCTCTGAAGTCAACGCACACCCTGTCCTGTCCGTTTTTCTTCTTTACTGGGACAATGTTCGATATCCACTTGGGATACTTGACCTCTTTGATAAACCCAACTTTTATCAACTTATTTACTTCTTCCTCAATTAGGAGAACCAAGTCCGGATGAAACCGCCTTTGCGCTTGTTTAACCGGTCTTTTCTCCTTAGAAATATTTAGTCAATGCATTACTACGGATGGCTCCAAACCTGGCATCTCTGCATACGTCCAAGCGAAGACGTCTTTATTTTCTTTGAGAAGCTGGACGTATTTCTCAGATTCTTGTTCAGAAAGACCTGCGCTGATGAATGTGTTCTTAGGCTCTTCTTCTGTACCCAGGTTTATTTCTCGCAAACTGTCTATCATCGGTTGCCCTCATCTTCCATTTGCTTTGGAACTATTTCAGGATGTTCGACTACTATAGGATCCTCTTCCGATAACTGCTCGATTGTAATTAGTGTAATGGACCCCAGTGATTTCCTTATGATTAGAAATGTACTTGATATGTGGTTTGGATATGAGCACTGGCATTACTTGCATTGCATTAGCTTTGGCTGTGTAAGCCCCTTCATGCATTGCCTTGGTATGACGTCCAGTACTCATTACATCGCATTCATGATAAGCCTTGGTAAGGCTAGTGATATTCTCATTGAGCATGTTTCTTTCCTTGTACCTCATACTATTCTTCTGTGCACCATTGTCACACATTTTCACTACCCTTTAAGCTTCTATAAGCTTATGCATGATTGATGTGTGCAGGAAGCTCTAGGTAGGCGTCATAGCGGCAGAGCGTGTAATAGAGTTGATTTTAAGGACTCCAGTATTGCTGACTTTTCTCTCTTTTTCCATTATCTTATGTATGCTCTTTTGGACCTGATGTACGCTTGTAAAAGTTTAAATTCTTAGTAGATTTTGTGATGTGTGCCCCTTGTTATTCTCAGATGTACTTGCTGTAATCTTAGGTATGCTCATATTGGAACGATTATACTGTTACGGAAATCCTCCTTGTAGGATCCCAGGATCGAAACCTGTCTCAAGAGCCGAGAATGGGGTGCTACGGAGGCTGTTGCGGCCAGAACATGCCATCAGGTTTCTCGTGAGTCTGGTTACCGAGTTTGGGGCATGACAATTAATGCATCATTGAGGCCCACTTTGGTTGGGCTATATGGGCACTTATATGTAACCAGATTTTTGGACTCCTTGTAGGCCCAAATGGGCTAGAACTTTCTAGATAGGTCCAGTGGATTCTTGGGATGTATTCTTCATGATATTGTGTTGGGCTAGTGGGCTGGAATGTATGAGTGGTTGGGCCCTTGGTTGCCCACCAAATTAACTAAATTCTTGGGCTAGGTTGTAAGGCCCAACTTGCTTATCTTGAATATGATTCTCACCCATGTGTTGGAATAATGGGCTGCCCACTAGGCCCACCACAATGTATGGACTTAGTGGCCCTTATGTTTAGGCCCTAACCTTCCTTATGGGCCCATATTATTACATGTGGATTGGGCTATATATTTCCCTTATTGGACCCATGAATTGTGTGTAGCCTTGGGCCACTTTATTAAGGCCCAACATGTGATGTATCTATATGTACATAGCTGCCCATCTCTTTCTTATGGTGATGCTTGGGCCACGGGCCTTGATCCTTGGTAGATTATTATTGGGCCACCTTCAGGGGATAATAGTGGTTGAATGCCCACATTGGTGTACCCCTCTAGGCCCTTGTTAGGCCCATTCTTGCTTCTATGGATGATTAAAGGTCCGCCATAGACCATTGCTAGGCCTATTCTTATTATTTAAGCCCATGCCATTATCTATCTAATCTCGTGGGCTACCCCAGGTTATTGGGCCCCCCCAGTAGAGGTTATATTCTTTATAGAAATTTTTCTAAGTACCTAGACCCTACTTGGTTAAGAGGAGATTACAACATCATCGCATGACATACTTGTTTATCTTCATAACCCATTCCCACATGCATCATATGGGTGCTTGGTTGAGATTATGATTGGTCATGGTTATGCCATTAGGCAGGATATTATGGTATTCCCTGAGGGATGAAGTTGCCCCTCTTGAGCGCATTGGATGCTCGGGATTGATGCATGGCTGATTGTGTGATTTATGCTTCTGGCATTGCATAGCACATGGATATTCACCGTTGCTTCATCAGGGTCGTAACCTCTACAGGTATATCGTGGGTGACTGGATTTGGACACCGGAAATGTTACTTGAGTATTTAGGGCACTTAGGATGTCCTTAGGTGAAAACCCCTAAACCTTTATGGTACTAGGAGACGCCTCAACGCCGAGACTGAGTAGAAAACATGAGCACTGAGTGCCTTTTATCATTAGGCCGTGACTCCCACTGTAGCGTGGTCGGTTGAGATGGGGTGTGGCCTTACCTACCTGAGTGAGGGGGCAATAGCTAGGCTGAGTTTGACCAGCTCGTGAATGGGCCCACTACCGTCGAGCCTTGTTGGTGATTGACTGTCTACAGGCGGGTAGTGAGGAGGTCTCTTACGCTCGTTAAACTGTACGGCTAGGAGTGCGGCAATCGGCTGGCGGTGTATTTGACCCGGTGGTTTTTCTAGAGTGGAACTGTATGGATATGTGGACTAGATATGAGGACTGGCATATTCGCATTTGGGCTTTGCATATGGCATTGACTATGTAGGCCTCTTGTGCATCACCTTGGTATGGCACCCAGTACTCATATGTTGCATCGCATAGCCTTGTGATGGCTTACTGCATTCATGCTTGGTATAACATAGCCTCGGTATGGCTGGTGGCATTGATCATATTCATGGTTCATGTCACATTCCGCATTCTCTGATATTGCTTTCCCGGCACTAGTATTACACACACTTACACCGCCCTCTAAGCTTTCTATAAGCTTATGCATGATTAATGCGTGCAAGAGATTCTTGGCAGCAGCCGTAGCTGAGGAGGAGCGTTGGAGTATTCCGAGGACCTTTTAGAGATTTCCCTTTTTCAGTTCTTGTATTTCCTTTTTTGAGCTTGTACTATATATCAAAGTTTTAATTCCTAGTGGATCTTGTAATATGTTCATGTGGTTACTATGTTATGATTTTGGGTATGCTCTTATGGATTGGACTTATGTTATAAAAATCCTTTTTGTAGGATCCCAGGATCAGAACCTGGTGAATGGGTGTCAGGAGCTAAGAATGGGGTACTACAGAGGCTGTCGGTACCGAAATCGGCTATCGGGATTCCTGTGAGTTCCGATCACAGCATTAGGTTACACAAAAGAGCCCTAAGCATATGAATGATTGGGATTACTTGAAATGGCCCAAGCACATCAATGGTGTGTGTCACTGAAAATGAGCTTAAACACTAGAACAATTTGAATCGCTAACAATTTTTTGTGCACGTGACATCTATTGATTGACTTGCCGAGCATATGCCTCATTACATTGATGGCTTGGGTCACGATAAGAACACAATCATATGGATGGTTTGGATCACTGAGAACAGGCCTAATCATTTGAATGGTTACTAAAACTAAATAGAGCCCTATAATATTAACGGTCCTTAATCATATGAATTATATGGACCTTAGTCACTTGGGTCACTGAAAACGACCTTAATCATATGATGAATCCAGATCATTGAAGTGTCTCCAATCATATGAAGCATTTGAATCATCGAGTAAGCACAATTACATGAATGGTTTGGACCTACCAAAGTGGCCCAAGTATGTAAAAGGTTTCAATCCCCTAAAATGATCTAAGCATGTCGAAGGTTTGGAACACAAGAAATAAGCCGAATCATATCAAGGGATGATATCATTGTAAAAAAATAAAAATGAATAAAAATAAAAAAAAAAACAACAACAACAACCATATTAAAGATTTAGATTGCTAAATATGGGCCAACCATATGAATGGTTTATATTTAATAAAATGAGCCCACTCATATCGATGTCTTAGAGACCAATCAAAGTCATTATTCTACATACCTTAAGGACCGAATCCTGCAAACTAACTAGACTAATGAATATGGATCTGAACATATCAATGGTTTGGCATCCAATATTCAATTGCTAGATTCCTCCAATGCTAGCAATTTTTGGCACGTTGGCATCCAATTATCATTATAAAACATCACGAGATTGAGATCTTTGAAAACACATTTAACATCACCTTTCATTGTTTTTCCATTTTAGAACATCCAAAAGTTTTGATCTTGATATGTGTGTTGTCCCTTTCAATTTAAAAGTCCTCAACCTCTTTTACTCGAACAACTTCAGCATTTGATTCATCTTTAAAGTAGTAATTCATTTATGGACAAAACACAGAATTTCAAAATGCTTAAGCTCTTTCCACGATACCTAATGTACTTCTTGCAGTAGTCTAGGTGTACTTCTCTTATGTGATATAAGACATTATTCAACTTTCAAATTCGTCACAAGCATGAATATGATTCTATGTGTGCAAAAATCGGCACTCCTAGTTCTTAGTCTAACCATGCATGTCAAAGGATGCCAAAAGAACACTGATGCAAAACTTCTAGCAGAGCAAGTAAATCATATTGATAGAAGTAGCACCTGAAATTATGAAAATTGAATAAACATACCATGCTTGTAGAAATATCCCCTTTAGATGCCAAGGAACCAACTATAAATTCCAGAGCTGTTAAATCACTGATACTGGATTCTATATCAAGGTTCAATAGACTCACAACAGTTTCTGTAGGGTTTTTTATCAAATTAATTGTGATGAATGCATCTTTAATAGCTAAATAGATAGATTTATTTTGGGAAAATACCTATAGAAATCCAATGCAAACACATTCCCTTAAATACTTACCAAGATTCCTTTGGAAGTTAGAAGAATTGTAACACACATCATAAAGGGTGCTTACCAGCAACAACATTTTCCAGAGACAGGACTTAAAGCCATCAATTTGGAACGGTCTGCAACTCATCAACAAAAGAATCGTGTTCTTGACATCGGTGGTAGAAGATGAAGCTAGCAGCTTGAGAACCTCAAACCTGTCTCAAGCAATGCAACCCTTCCCAAAATCCAGCATGGAAGAATCCTTTTATCAATAACACTGTCTTGCTGCTCTGTCATGACTTGAGACTGATAAACCTTCCCATATCCTTCATATGTATCATTGTCTAAAGGTATCCCATCCAAAAATCTCTCAGAGGGTACAACAGGTTCCATCCCTTCCAATTTCTCTATGTAATTCCCTAAGGTTATTTCAAATGACGCAATGTGAAATTATGGCCCAAACAGATTATGTTGTAACACCATGATAGTAGATTAAATGCTCATTTCCTCGATGGTTGGCTCTACCAGGACCAGGAGAAGGCCCTTCCATGTTTGAAGCTTCCAGAGGAGCTCGGGGCTTCTCGATCTTCGTCGGAAACATCACTTTTGACACCACTGAGGAGGACCTCTTCAAGATCTTCAGAAATTATGGTAGAATCTCTGATGTATTCACTCCTTAGGATGAGAAATCCGGGCGCCACAGAGGATTTGCATTCGTCAAATTCATGTACTCGGCCAACGCGTATGCTGCCATAGGGTTGCTACATGGGAGGTTGGTGGATGGGTGGAGATTGACGGTGGAGATGGCGAGGCCAAGGAAAGCCCTAAACCCAAACCATGCAAGCCAGTCACTCACCCGGGAGCACATTTCAAATTTACCGCAGCCTGCCACCCTCTTCGAAAATCCCTCTCAAAACCGCATTCCTCCAAACCCCCATAGCGATCGCCGGCCTGAACCCACAAATCAATCTTGCCTTTTAACCATCCAATAGCCCTTTAACCCATTTCCTCCCAACCCTATTCCCACAATCCCCATTCCTGCTAACCCCCATCTTAATCGCCCACCCAAACGCAGGAAAACCCCAATCACTAGCACTGCCCCAAAACTCTCCAACCCCAGATCCCGCCTTGATCCAAAATCCCATCCCAATACCTCCTCTCATCAACCTCACGCCGCCCCTACCTTGGCTTCCATTTCCTATACAGCTGAGCATGACGACATCCTGTGCAGGCAGAAATCTCTATCCCTGTCTCTAGTTGCCCATGCTATAAGCAGCGACGTCTAACTCGTCTACCTATCCCGAACCCTATCGAAATCCAGATATGCGGCATCGACAGTAGATATTGCCCGAATCGCTGCGGACGTATTTCTCTTAACCTTCAGATCGAGAGTGGAGTTGATATCCTTCTACTCGGACTCCTCCCTGCACCTCAAATTGAAGATTTCCCATGTGGAGGCCTGGGACTCCTCCCTCTCTTTGTTTCAGGAAGGTACTTGGCTTACCCTATATGGTATCCCTATTCATGACTAGATTGAATATGTTTTTGTTGGATTAGGCAACACGTTTGGGCAGGTCCTGGAGGTGGGCAAGTGCTTCTCCCTGGGCTTTGACCAAATTGGAGCTAGAGTTAAAGTGCAGCTCAGTCTTGGGATTGACTTTCACCTGGTTCAGAAGCTCGTTGTGGGAGATGTCGAATTCCTGATATGGGTGGTCCTGGACCTGCCTGATCTGAAAGCTGATGGGGATATTGGCCCCACTTTCGCTGTGATGCAACTCTCTACCAAGGAATGGGTAGAGAGGGCCTTTCACCACCCAACTATTCCCCCATGCCCCCCGCAACAGATTGCTGACCAGTAGCATGGCCAGCGGAATGGTCCTAGTCGACCTGCCCCCACAGCCTCCCCTGCTGGCCCTTCTTCTCCCCAAATTCCAAGCTTGGAAAATGCTCCTACCCCAGAAATGTCTCCAATCCCTTCCCACCCAACCGCCCCGACCAATTGCCTCAACCACCCATTTTGCCCACCTTTCGCCCCACCACTCGCCCCAAAGTTCGAGTCGAGAGATGGTGCCCTGCCAGGATAGGGAGCCTTTCGCACCCATCTCAACTGTTCGACAGATGGTCACAGCCACCCCGTCTCCCATTATCCCCTCTGGGGACATTCTGTCTAGCCCTATCCACGTGCATACTGTCAAGAGATCTCGAACAGGCCCCTACAACCCTGACATACAACCCCTCATTCCTGGTTCCCTTCCTTTAACTCCTCAGCCAACCACGCCCTAGCTTTTTGAGCTCTCCTCTCCCAACCCCTTATCATAACCCCAACCTACATGTAGGGCCCCACCAAAACCTTCCCATTCCTCTCCCTCTTGGTGATTAATCCCGAGATCCCAAAACCTCAGCTTCAAGTAGGCCTCTAGTTCTTCATCGGCATATCCCTCCTTATTCCCACAAGGCCTTGTTTGACAGTAGTAGCCCATTGATGTTTTATTTAAACCATCCTGATTTAAATTAATTTTAAACTCGCAAGTATACGAATCAGGTGTAGACACGGTACGTATTACGAGATCATTCCCACGAGGACTGGTTGTCACAATTCGAATTTTATGATTCTTCTTAACTAATCCAACAAACAGTTTAGCTAGTTATTAAGTAAACTAAGAAAAATCAATGAAAAATAACTGAGAACAATAAGGAAAATTTACTCAAGGAGAATACTAGGACTTTTGAATCCACCCCTAATTATCCTAACTCTTGTTTTACTTGTTGATTCACCCTAATTCAGATTGATATACATTCAATAAATAAAACATAATTTGTGTCCTTGTTCAAGCACACAGGATGTATAATTCCCTTGAAGCATAAGGATCACATCTTTCC
Source organism: Magnolia changhungtana (assembly GCA_030180095.1). Lineage (NCBI taxonomy): Eukaryota > Viridiplantae > Streptophyta > Magnoliopsida > Magnoliales > Magnoliaceae > Magnolia > Magnolia changhungtana. The sequence continues at coordinate 7,840,359 of JASAUF010000653.1, read as the reverse complement.
ATCCATGTTCAGGCATGAATAGATGTAAATTCCTATTTCTTTCTCTGCAGGAAAACCTGTTGTAACGCCCTGAAAATCGGGGGTCGAGCATAAACTCAACTCTCGAGTTCCAGAACATCACTTATGCAATAAAATGAATGATGATTGAATGTTGATCCATTGAACATGAGTGAGATTAAGCAAAACGGCTTCATACTCCGAGACTTTGCAAGCGGAAAACTCATGATAGATAGATAAAATATATAAACTGTGGTGAGTCTCCGTAGTGTGATAAAGTTACCGGGTTAAATAATTACAAGTAAATTATACCAAGTTGTGTAGTATGATCTAGTCAACATCCTGTAGCCCCCGATTAATCAAGGTACGGCTCTCACGAAGCCGCGATGAAATCAACATATACGAGAAAACATTCCGTCGTCATAGAAGTCATTCCGCCTCGAAGTAAGCGTCGCCATGCTTCGTAATCGATAAAGTCGGTGGGTGTTCGAAACACCGTCCCGTATCGTGGGAGTGAGTGATCAACTCAGTGGAACAATAAATCATAGGTTAACATGTTATCCACTCAGTCAAGCAGTAATGATAAAGTAGTAAAATCAAATAATGCTAAGTATTCTTATTAATGCAAGTATGAAATGACATGATGAATGCCCTTGCCAAACCACCCTCATGCGACATCATCTTACGTTCGTGAATGCGTCCATCCCTCAGTGCTCCACATCTACTAGGCACATGCAGTGCGATGATGAGCATGGTTACCGAGTAATTATTTGGTCCATTTAAACCAAGAATATTGGGAAACTAAGGTACCTCCCTTGTATCATTCCCAAACATGATCCATTCTAGGGTCGTCAGTCCTAATTAATCTCATACGATATTATGGTTTGAGAAGCGTAGCGAAGGCATCACAAAGGGCTCGTCACCCGTCAAAGCACGGATACCTCACCGTATGCGGCTCGGTTGCGACCGTCGGCTCGAGTCAGTCTCACCGTACTCGGCTCAATCACTAGCCGTCGGCTCGAATACGGGTCTCACCGTACTCTTCATACTTTCTTTGTGAAAGGCTCATCGCCAATCACAGACCCTTGGAGTATACTCGAAGATACTACGGAGGACTCGTCGCCGTCAGCACGAGCACAGGTCTCACAGTACTCGGCTCTCGCCGTAAGTATCGACAGCTCGAATATAGTGTCCCATACCACCATAATCGGCTCACGAGTCTGGTTGCTCACTAGTCACTACGGGGAGGCACGTGGCCCCAACGTAGGCCGACAAATTTCCGACCACGGTGTCCCATACCACCATGCCCGGCTCATGAGTCTTAGCGGATCGAGGTACCATGCGTTAAAAGGGATTTCACTGGTAAGTTTGGTACCCTATGTTCAAGCAGTAGCGTCCAAACATGGTGAACATACATTAAACAAATCGGGTTACTTGACGAGCTCGACTAGCTCGAGCGCACAACAAGTTGAACGACATGAAATGCATAAGCACTTCGCGTGGCCAACCACTATCGCCAACCGAAGTACCACTCGGGTTCGTCGAACACATCTCACATGGCAAATGAATCACCACAATTCAATTCTGGTACCGATTGTCGACTACAATTATAGCCTCAAACATGATAACTTGCAGATAGATAAAGCAGTAATGGATCAAGATTCAACTCATACTATCAAGGTATGGTATTATCCATTTAGGGCTGCCAGGGCTGTTGCACGCACTCGTTGCTCCGCTCCCCCATCACCCATAACGGATCATACAACGTAAATATAAATTTAAACATATGCATTACATAGTTATAATCATAAAGCAGTTGAGCATGTTATGAATCACAACACAAGTATGAGTTTATACATGTTCAATTCCTAATCACACAACAATCCAAGGAGATCATACACATAGTTAAAAGAGGTTGAGAATCATATCTCAACACCCTTATACATTACAATTTGCTAACTACTACTCATTCAGACATTTCAAGAAACACTTAAACAAACATACATCAACATACATGACATATGTCGATCACATAGGCATTAGGCCAAATCCTTTCACTAGGAGTTGCCCCAATCATAACACGCGTACACCCACGACGGATAGTCATGGCAAGCAGAATCCAAGTTCCATATTCATTCGGTCCATGGCTTGGGCCACACAATTTAGCATATATAGTGTATATTGGCCGTGGCGTGATTTAGGAAAATCCTTTCGTCAAAAGGGTATCGCCAATACAACAATCATGAATCCATGACAATTAGTCATGGCGAGCACGAATGAGAATTCTATACTCATTCAGTCATTTTCATAAACACTTAGAATACACTATTACAACATACATGGTGTATGTTAGCAAAACATATATTAGGGCTATCCTTTAGCCAAGTGAGTATTTTATCCATGTATAATATATTACTACAACAAATAATCATGATAAATACATCTCCAAAATTTATACGTATACAGTATTTTCTAAAATACGCATTTTCAACATACATAGAGTATCCAAGCAAACATGTATTACGGCGATTCCTTTCGCCAAATAAGTAATTTATCCATATATTATATAATCATACGACAAATAATCATGGCAAACACATTTCCAAAATATACATGTATACGGCACTCTTACAATACAATATTTCTGCATACATAGTGTATATTGGTAAAACATGTATTTCGGCGAATCCTTTCGCCATATAAGTATTTTATCCATATATCGTATATCCATACAACAAATAAACATGTCAAACACATTTCTAAAAAAAATACGTATACGGTATTTTATACGAATACCTAGAGTATGTGAAATTCCATATTCTTCAATTCTAATCGAAATGTAAAACTAAAGCACTTTATACATGTGCAATTACATGCAGATCATGAATCTATCATTATCTGACATTGAAAGCGTTGAAAACCATAACCTATACACCTAAAGTCCGCACCTTTTGTCGTAGAATCATAACGGATCGACAAGGGTTTGGTGAGCTTCCGTATTCGGGAGTTTTCTTGCCTAAAGAGCGGAATCGGTTAGCCTTTTCACAACCTATAGCCTATCTACTTCAAATCAGACCTAGGGTTAGGGTTTCTCACCTTCAAACGGAGTGGATACCGCCGGGAAAGCGCCTGGAAAGAGGCGGTGTAGGCCGTGGAGCGGCAGGGAAGTACGGCGGGGAGAAGCTCCCACTTCTCCCTCACTTTCTCTCTCTCTTTTCTCTCTCTCAATCTCAAATTCGTATGGCTGCCATGAGAGAGGGTTTAAGGTCCTTATATAGCCTAAGAATTCTCCAAAACAGACTCCAGGTCAAAGTATACTTATGTTATAACCAAAGCGGACCTGTTTCAGCTCAACGGAGGACTTCTGGCGGGCCTCCTTGAGCCAAAGGTTGGACTTAAGCTCACTAACGCTGGATCTACGTTCTATTAAGTTTTCATTTCGGTCGGGATTCCAGATCACGCATGGCGGACCAGTTTCAGTTCAACGGTTAGCGGATCTCGATCGGAGATCCCGAGTACATGTAAATGTGTATAAAATTTTTACTGATCCGAGGGTGTAATTTGGTCAGATTCTGACGGTCTGATTGCTTAAAACTGATCCGCAAACGAGAGATGCCAGATTACTATTCAAGATATTTATTTTTAAAGAAAACAAGTGTTTTCACACTCTCTCGCTCCGGACTCAAGCGAACAGCCGTGGGACACAGGCTGGATTTGATTTCCGAGATGGTTGTCGAGCCTAGTGAGGCGGTCCTAATTCCTTAACTTCGAGTTATTCGGACTTCTGACGTGCGGTCCAGATCTGATAGGGAGTTTCGATGTGCTCCCGAGAGCAGCCGGGTAATGAGATTGATCCTAGATTTTAGGGTAACCTAGCGTCAATGATTCTACAAGTTTTGGGTCTTGCAGATCGTATTTAAAGCGATTCAAACGGTTTCGTAGCTAATCAGTTTCACACCTAGTTACTTTGTCTCATTTCTAAAGGATTTAGTCCTAAGTGATTTCTGATCGAGGTGGTACTCAGGCCTTTGTAGTTTATATATAAAGTGATCTAAGTTATACTACTTAGCTAGTTTAAGATAGTGTCTAGGGTGAAAGTTCTTAGAAAAATTGGAAGATCAAGGTGATGAAGGGTGAGATTTGTGAAGGAAATGAGTTCAAAGGCGGCTTTAGACTTTGGGATTCAGTTCTGACAAGTTAATGAGGTATTAGGATCGACCCATTGCCTAAGGATGTCTAATCCCAGGTTGGCAAAAATCTGGGGCGTTACACCTGTTCATGGTCAGACACAAGCACACCTGGAATAAGATTCCAAACAACATCCACTTCTAAACTTTGGTTAAGCTCATAAATTGGAGAGGTATGGAGTTTTCATTTAAGCATAATAGAGAAAGAAATAAATTAATCAATTCCGGATGAAATCAACAAATAACAAGAATCATTCAAATTAAGGGCTTCATCTTAGCCCTAGCTAAGAACTTAAAACTCATGGTAACATAGATTCAAATGAAAAGAAGCACATCCCTTTGATTTCTTTCCAATCTCTCTCCTCTTTTCTTCCACGTTCTCTACCTCCTTGAATCTCCTAGCCACTCTTTCTCTGCTGTGCTCCACGTCCACCTTGGATATTTTTTTAATCCCTCCACGTCTCTCTCTTCTTATAGAATACGCAGCAAGGTTGGTGGCATGCATAGAGAGTCGGTGGAGAACCGACTCCAGTTCCGCAGTAGAAACCGGACGCCGATTCTATTTTTACGCAAGAGGAACTTGATTTGACTCGCGTTTGGCACGGATTGGCTAACTATATTAGAGATCTGAACCATTCAGACTCCTCGGTGATAGACGGCCATCCCCTGGAGTTAGTTTGGACGGTCCAGATCACAAATCCGACCATGTCCGCGATCACACAAGGACCGTGAAGAACGGATAGCGTCCGGATGCCAGATTTAGAAACTTTCTTGCTGAGATGCTCGATGGGCCCCGCAGTGCTATTTTCTGATAAATTTAACACGTTCATTGGATTCCTGACGAAAAACCAGTCAGGAAGGAGTGATTTTGGTAAGTTCTATCATAGCCCATTATACCAACTCAAGCTACCATTCATCCTACATTTGACGGTGGAAATCGTGTGATCACATGTATGAGGCCCAAATGCCACCTAGGCGAGGGTCTTCCCTACCCCAGAGACACAATGGATGGTTCAGATCTTGTGAAATGATGATGTGTGGGCCCCAATATTGAAAAATGGTGATCGTGCATCCCTCGCTGGCGATTTTTAGTTTCTTTTTAAAGAAGAATCGGTCAACGCCCACTGACTGATTTCTTGAGTTGTGGTGCGTGGCTGGAGCATGTACACTGTGCACGTGCGGTCCCTTAAGTGGGGTCCATTGTGATGTGTATCCGATATCCGCTCTGTCCAACCATTTTGTCACCCCATTTAAGGGGTTGAGATCAAATTTGAAGCATTTTCAGATACCAGGCGGGCCCGAAATCAAGATTTTAGGGCTGATCTATCTGTTGGGCCACTTTTGCAAGGATCTAATAGCTGAAATTTGATGTGTACGGTTAATTTATGGTCCTCAGGCCATATATGAAGTTTCGAGCCGAATGGATGGTGGAAACCCTATGATCTTGCCTTCTGTTTGACTTTCAGGCCATTTGAGCTTAAGTTTCTCGATTTTTTCGAATCTCTGGCGTGTAAATCCGTCGATCTTAGTCCCCTGGGGTCCGTCCCTTGCCTTGGTGATTTCTTAGCATGAAATCCACGCTTTTAGTACCTTTTTCAGTTTAAGCTCCTAATTATACCCTACATCACAAACACGATTAAAATATGATGTTAAGCATTATCATATACGTAAAAGAAGGTAATAACTGGGGTCTAATATACAATATTCAACCCTCAACACCCATTGAGGCTGCGCTACTCTACTATAGGTCCAGTGGGTGATCTTGTTGGAGGCAAGTTGAATCTACAGGATTCTCCTACAGATGGGGACTACGGGGATCTCCACCTTGGTGCCGATCTCCCTCCATTTTTCACAAGACACCCCCAACCAGCTCCCAGTTTCCCCATGCCTCTAGAATGCATAACTCCTCCTCACCCCCACTTGCTGCCCATGCATTCAAGTCTAGTGCAGAGTGTTGTCCCCTGCTCTCTCCCCTAGCTGACCCAGCAACCCTCTATCAGCCCAGGTTCGCTGGCTGGTTCAGTCCATGCTCAGGAACAGGCCCTGCTGTCGACTCCTGGGGGCCCTTACTAGGCATCTCCTAAGACCTACGCCAGGAGATCAATCAGGCTAGCAGCTAAGAAAGGCTGCTACAGATACATAGTTGCTACACTTCCTGTATCCGCGTTGAAGGGGAAGCTGAATAAGATCAAGAGTCGTTGTCCAAAGTCCATGATAAGCTTTAATGGATAGTCTGCTCATATAGAATGCTCGGGGTGTGGTAAATAAACCCACCATAACTTCACTAAAGAGTTTGATCAACAAGTTTAAGCCTGCTATTATGGTCATTTTGGAGCCCATGCTCAAGGATGACAAGAGGATCCACATTGGGCTGAACCTTCGTTTATGTAAAGTGTTCCAGCGCTCTTCGCAGGCAGCTATGGGACCATCTTTTCAGTTTGGCAACTGGGCCTACATTGCCTTAGCTAGTAGCAGGAGATTTCAACACAGTGCTCTCTTCTGCTGAGAGGAGAGGCTCAGGCCCTTTTGACTCGAGAAGTACAACGATTTTGCTGAAGGTCTGGAAAAGGCAGGTCTGTCAGATGCGGGGTTCTTGGGAAATAGGTTTACATGGTGCAATAATCAGAGTGGTTGGGTGAGGAGCAGGGCAAGGCTGGACAGAGTTTGCTGCAACAGTTCCTGGGCGGGGTTGTTTCCCTCTTTACAAGTTATGCATCTAGCCAGAATCCATTCGGACCATACGCCACTCCTCTTCTCCTTCCCGCCCACTTCTAGTGCGTTTCTGAAACCTTTTAGGTTCCAATGGATGTGGCTAGGCCATGCCTCATTCCAGGAGCTGGTTAGGACTGCCTGGAAGTCAGAAGTTGTGGGAGATCCGCTCTTCACCTTACATAGTAAAATGTCTAACATGAAGGCAACCCTCAGAACCTAGAATAAGGACATCTTTGGGAACATCTTCCACAATATTAAACAGGCCGAGGTTGAGCTTGCCCTTGCTGAAGATGCCACTCTTTCATTCGCGTCCCAGGAAAACCTTCAATCCCTGGAGAGGGCTAAGGCGAAGCTAGCCCAACTAGAGATTTGTGAGGAGATTTTCTGAAAGCAAAAATCCAGACGCAACTGGTTGAAGGAGGGCTACTGCAACACCTCTTTTTTCCACAACATGGCTTCGGATAAGGCTAGGAGAGCCTCGATTCAGAGCATCGACTTGTTGGATGGTAGGGTGGCTGCGGTCCAGGATTCCATCAAACAGGTAGCAATTGTATATTTTACCGCGCTATTGATGGCTAAACCTGTTTCGGTGCATGACATTTTGCTGATCTCCATCCCTAAGGAGATCTCCAATGGAGATAATAGGGAGCTGATGCAGGAGCCTACTATGGAGGAGGTCCATTGTGCAGTCAAGGCTCTCCCTCCTGACGGAGCCCCAGGCTTGGATGGCTTTACTGGGGCATTTTTTCAGGCCTGCTGGGAGACGATTGGCCATGATATCTTCCAAGTAGCTCTTCCCTTCTTCCGAGGAGGGCACCTTCCAAGGGCGTTCACGGCCACGCTTATCTGCCTTATTCCTAAATCTGTGGGCCCAAATTTTTTTTCTGATTTTCGTCTGATTAGTTTATGCAATTGTATTTACAATTTTTTTTTAAAACTAATTGCTGACAGGCTTATCAGGATCCTGCCAAAAATTATTTCCCTTGAACAAGGTGCTTTTGTCCAAGGTAGAGCAATAGCGGATAATTGTGCTCTCGCTCAAGAAGTCTTTAGGGACATCGACAGGAAGGTCAGAGGGGGCAACATCCTTATGAAGATGGATATGGAGAAAGCTTATGATCGCCTTAACTGGGGCTTCCTTAAGGCAGTCCTCTTCGAGTTTGGCTTTGCAGCCTCCTGGATAGCGATGGTGGAGAAATGCTGGGTGCTGGTTCTCTATGCTGGTTAACGGTGAGCCTTGCAGTTTTTTCAAGTCGTCTAAGGGGCTCCGTCAGGGAGACTCGATCTCCCCGAGCCTATTTATTCTAGGCTTTGAGGTTCTAAGTAGAGGCTTCCAGTAGCTTTTTACGAGTGGGGCCTGTCTCCCCTACGCCACTCATAGGTCATGCCTGCTCATATCTCACCAACTCTTTGCCGATGACACGCTTTTGCTCGCTAATGGTGGGAGGTCATCTTTGAAGTGTATTACTGAATTCCTCAAGGCCTACCAAGCATCGTCGGGCCAGAAAATCAGCAATTCTAAGAGTTTTTTCATCATCTTAGTGTCCCAGCCACTATCCCGGGTCAGGGTAGTCCAAAGGGTACTTGATTTTTAACAAGGGTCGGCCCCCTTCACCTACCTGGGCATCCCAATCTTCAAAGGAAGAGCGTTGAGATCCTTCTTCAGCCCTTTGGTGGAGAAATTTCAGTGCAAAATTTCAGGTTGGAAGACAAAATTGCTATCCCAAGCGGGTTGAGCCACCCTTATTAATCATGTACTCAACAGTATTCTCTTGTACGTCTTAGCAGTAACCGATATCCTGCTATCTCTGCTTGGCGAGTTGGATAGGGCCTGTGCAAACTTCTTTTGGAGCTGGGAGGGGGATCGCAGGTGGTACCATTGGCTGAGATGGGATTCCATCACTCACCCTAAGATGGAAGGGGGTCTGGGGATCAAAAGTCTTGCTTGCGTGATGTCGGCTTTGAAGATGAAATTAGCCTGGAATGTGTTCAGCTTCGATAATGGCACCAGTTGGGCGTCATTTGTTCGGGCCAAGTATGTTGTTGATCTTGTCAGCATTGATGGCGTGTACATCTCTAATCATGCCTCTCCCATATGGAAGAGGGTTTGCTCTATGCTGCCGCTGGTTGCAGCAAAATCCAGGTGGCTGATCGGTAAAGGGGAGCTGAATTTTTGGAGAGAGGCCTGGTCGGGGCTGGGCCTGTTGGCAGTGTGGTGCTAACAACCCTCTTCCCTGGAAGTTCAGGTGTACGACCTCATTGGCCCCCAAGGCTGGATCGATCCAAGTCGAGACCTATCACTCCTCCTTGTTGATATGGCAGACCATATTGCTAGGGAAGTTATCTGCACTTCCCTTGAGGGTGAAGACATAAGAATTTGGACCCCCTCAGCTTTAGGCAAATTCAAGGTCGGTTCTGCTTGGGAGCTCCTCCGAACTCCAGGTGTGATATATCCTTGGTACAGATAGGTGTGGCACCCCCGTATTCCCCCCAAAATTTCACTTTTTTATTGGAAAATCATTCATAAGGCAGTTCTAATGGATGCCAGGATCCAAGCGAAGGGCGTCGCCATAGTTTCCAAGTGCGTCTGCTGCCCAGCGCCCTATCAACCCAGCGTGGAGGCGCTGGACCATCTCTTCTCAAAGGGGATTGCAGCTAGGCAAGTTTGGGGTTATTTCCAGCCCTTTTTCAGGCTCGCCGACACCTCCCAGAGGTTAGCTATGGGGAGAGCTAATGCATGGTGGGCCCCCTCCTCTTCGCATGATCGTCTGCTTCCGCAGTGCATCCTCCTTCATCCCTTCATTTTATGGGAGATTTAGCTGGAGAGGAAAAGGGCGAAGTTCGATGGCACCGTTGTCTCTTCTAGTTTGGTTATCTCCAGGGTCCACTGCTGGATTGAGATGATCAGCCCATCGCTTTCCCTCTATAAGTCCCTCAATCGGTTATCTTCTTCGCTCCTCGTGCAGCTGCGTATTATCACTCCTTCTAAGCTTCTCTCCCCTCGAGTGGTTAAATGGCTTAGGCCCAGAAGTGGCTGGGTTAAGATCAACGTCGATGGGTCGGCGCTGGGTAACCCAGGGCCATCGGGCGGAGGTGGTCTGGGTAGAGATTGGGAAGGCAAATTTATTTTTGCCTTCTCGTCAGGTTATGGTAATGGTTCAAGCTCTCAGGCCGAGCTACGGGCCATTTGGTAAGGTCCAACGAGATGTGCTGAGCTGGGTTTTTCTAAGATCGAGGTGGAGAGCAACTCCAAATCAACTATTCAGATCCTGTCAACCAACTCTAGTCCTACGAGGTCCCTGCGGTATCGATGCGCGAGGGTCAGAGCTTTATGTGGCCTCTTACACATTTCCTTTTCACATACTCCTAGGGAGGCGAATGCAGTAGCCGACCACCTGGCTAGTAGAGGTAGTGCCTCGTAAGCCAACTCCACGTTTTCAGCTGAGACTGATTTTCCGGATATTGCTATAGGCCTTCTCTTTTTTGATAGAGTAGGCTTAGGAAACTTGAGAGGGATTTAGCTCATGCTCCCTATATGATAGGTGAGGCATCGTCCTTTTTGTGATGCCCGCCCAAAGGCCCTGTAAAATCCTCTTTTGTGAAATGCAATCATCCTTTGAAAAAATAAATTAAATTTTTTTTAAAAAATTTTAAAAATGCTCATTTCCTCTTGAAATGCTCCTATACTCCAATCTCCCAGAAGTAACCTTGTTCCACAGAATGATTGAAGCAGCATGTTCAATGCACAGTTCTGCCCACACCTGAAGCATTTTACTCCTCATATAGGCTGGAACATCCTAACACCGTTTGAACAAAATTCTAGCATGGACTGCTCGCTGCACAATCGAATGGACTTGGCACTTGAATCACCATAAAAAATGGAAAATGCCACCTTTTATAAGAAATTAAAAAATGAGAGAGAGAGAGAGAGATGTCAAGTAATTGGGGTGGGCAGATCGCGTGAGATAGAGATGTCAGGGAAATTGGGTGGGGAGAGCAAACGAGAGGTAGATGTGAGGGAAATTGGTGTGGGGAGAGTGACCGAGAGACTGTCGGGGAGATTGGGGTGGCGAGAGTGATCGACGGGCAATCGAACGATCGATCGAGATCGAGAGGGTTTCCTGTTTTGTTTCTTGGAGAGAGAGAGAGAGAGAGAGAGAGAGAGAGACGAGAGAGAGAGAGAGTCATGGGTTTTCGTTTCTTGGAGAGGGTGGTTAGGGAGGGAGGGAGTAGGTTTCGAGAGATGGAGGGTTTTTCGTTTGGTTTCTGAGAGAGAGAGAGAGAGAGAGAGAGAGAGAGAGAGAGAGAGAGAGAGAGAGAGAGAGAGAGAGAGAGAGAGAGAGGGAATGGGTTTCGAGATGGAGTGGATTTACCATTTTGTTTCGTGGAGAGAGAGCCGTTGGAATTGCGACAACCTGTCTCTCTTTTATATATATATATATATATATATATATATATATATATATATATATATATATATATATATATATAAGGGAAACAGATTGGCTACTCCCCCTGACACCAGCTAATGGCTGATGGTAGGTGCTATGTGGGACCCACCATGATGTATGTGTTTCATCCATGCTGTTCATCTATTTTTACAGATCATTTTACAGTATGAGTCCAAAAAATGAGGTATATCCAAATATTAAATGGACCACATTACAGGAAACAGTGTTGAATGAGGGTCGGCCATTAAAAACATTTTGGGGGCCATAAAAGTTTTGGATCGAGCTTTTCTTTGTTTTTTCTCTTCATCTGGGCCTGTATGACCTAATTAACAGATTGGATGTCAAATAAACAGTATAGTGAGCCTTAGGAGGATTTTAATGGTGGATATCCAATCACTATTGTTTTCATGTGGTGTGGTCCACATGAGATTTATATTCCTCTCATTTTTGGGATCAAGCAATAAAATGATATGTAAAAATGGATGAATGGAATAAATGAAACACATACATCATGATGGGGCTCACAGAGCATTGACCATCAGCCATGGAGCTGGTGGCAGGGGGAGTAGCCAAACCGTTTCCTGTTAAAGATGGAAAGCCTGGGACCCTCTCCTCCCGTCTACAGCTGGGAACGGGTAGGAGCTTTGAGGGTACCATGATGCTTGGGTTTTATCCACACTGTCCATCCATTTCTACGCGCCAATTTATGAAGTATTACCAAAATTTGGATAAATTCAAGGCTTAAGTGGACCACAACACAAGAAGTAGTGGTGGTAATGATTCTCACCGTTGAAACTTTTCGTGATGTTTATTTTCCATCCAGCCTATTCATAAAGTTACATAGTCCTAGATCGGGAAAACATAAATATCAAATCGATCCAAAACTTCTGTGGCGCCCAAGAAGTTTTCAACGGTGGGAATTTTATACCCGTTGTCTAGACCACCCGTTTCTTGGACCTACATCATTTATAGTCCGTTTGTTGGACGTAGGCCAGTGGGGCCTACTGGAGAGCAATCACTAATGGGTGGGTCCCATAAGTTTAGGCTTCTTCCGGCCTCTTCCTTTTCTGTTATATTTCAAATTCAACTTTGAATTTAATTTATGATGGGAGATAGGGATATGACCGAATGATATGGTCTCATCCACTCTCTCATTCTTTCCTATAAAAAGGAAGACTCTTTCGTGAAACACATCATAAGAAATACTGAGAGTATATAGAGAGAGATATAGAGTGCATTATAATTTGTCCACTTTGGCATGTCCTTGGGACGATCTAATCTATAGATTGTGATCCGGGACCATCTGTACTGTAGGATCAGAGGTGTGAATAGATCCATCTGCTCTAGTAGTAGATAGGCGGGCCATTGCAACATCAATCTTTTGCTTTGTGAGGGTTCCAAAACTAGTGTAGACCATCAGATTTTGAGGGTTCACCTTCCACGCTTCCCAACAGTGGTATCAGAGCCATTCAACGATGGATCTTCGATTATTTTAATCTAAAAAGATAAGTACCCTTTTTTTAGGTGGTGCGTGTGTGCTTCGTTGTTTTTTGTTTTTTTTTTTTTTTTTTTTTTTAAATGTGGCGCGTGTATGGAATCCTGGAAAATAATGACTAATGGGTACGATTGAGTCTCGAGTGGGCCGAGACAAAGTTGTTAATCCATATGTCACCCCATGAAGATTTCAATGGTGAAGGATCAATCCCCATAGTTTCCTGTGACATGCACCACTTGATCTTTGGATCTACTTATTTTAAGTTCATGTCCTAACACGGGAAAGTGATGGACGGTCCGGATGTCAGATTAACATCACAGTGTGCCCCACAATCATGATCTAGTATACGGATCAACGACATGGATGAAAATCACATACATCACGTTGGGCCTATATTCAAGGGGAATATCAAATACGTCCCGTGAAGGGCAATGCCAAACTGCCGTAGTTAAAGCTTAAAACTCAGAGAATGGAAACGATATTGGAGTTTTACATTACAGGCAGAATTTGGCCATACCAACTGATGTGTGTCCATATGATCCAATGCAACTAAAAGCATTATAATATTAAGCTTTTTGAGAGCATTGAAATATTTCCCATTGATGCAACCTCTATTGTATCTATGTTGTGGAAATCGAATGGTTACGAGAGTATAATGCCAACCTTGGATGAATTGGATCACTTGATCAATGTACTTTTTGCATAAAATTCATTGATTGTGATATAGACCTATTGGTCTGGATTACCGAACGGTGAGACCCACTTGTCAGAACTAATATAGATGATGTATAGCTGTTGTATTCACGTCTTGCTATTTAGCTGTTGTATATTTGCTGACGTACACAACTATATTAGTTGTTGTATAGCTGATGTACACAACTAATATAGATGATATGTATCTGTTGTATTCACTTCTTGCTATTTAGCTGTTGTATATTAGCTGACGTACACAACTAGCTGTTGTATAGCTGACGTACACAGCTAATATAGATGATATATATCTATTGTATTCACGTCTTGCTATTTAGCTGTTGTATATTAGCTGACGTACACAACTAGTTGTTGTATAGCTGACGTACACAATTACTATAAATGTTGCATTGAAATACACCACTAAAACATAGCTGCTGTATTAGAGAAGCGGATTGGCTGATGTTCATCACACCAGCTATATTACACCAGCTATATTGACGTCAGTCACTCATGTGGGTCTGATCACACGGTATAAGTTGTATCCAAACCGTCCATCCTTTTGGCGAGCTCGGTTTTACACTTAATCATTACAAACATGTGGCTAGACGATAATGTCTGCATGCATGGTACACGTGGCAAACATGCCGACTTCATCACCTACTAACATGGCCTTGGTTACTAGATGATCCCATTAGTGATTTCACCTGTTTGTATTTGACCCACTTAAACATATGGCCGGACCTTTGATGGTTAAGATTGGGTATTTCAATCCCATTATATGGATGTTATGAATCGGCATGAATGTATCCACGTGTATTGCTATGAGTAGCTAGTCAGAACTAAGGTGCGGTAGATCCACGTTGTATCTTTTAATTCCAATGGTGGTCAACTTTAAATACTTTGACAGAGCATGTACATCCATACATAGGCATGTTGAAAGTGCACACGTGTCATTCAAGTAGACCAATACAGATCGTACATCTATTTGGAGAGCTCGTGATCAGCAAGTCCTGTTTGTCTGATCACGAGGTATGTGTTATACACAGACCCTCCATACATCAGATGGAAATTTGGGCTAGGCCCTGCATATGCTCATTTAAGTGAGACATGCTCCTGGTATGTGTTCAGCCCACTGGACAAGTGGCCCAGAACTCACCCATTTCAGGGTGTCTGCTATAAACCAGCCCTCTAGACTCTCATCAGTTATAAAAACCTTGGGCATTTTGCAGTGGGAATGATTCATAGATGGATTACATTTACAAAATAGGCGTGAACCCCACACATCTGGAATGCATGAATTCTTAGTATGGATTACACAAACACATCTTGGGTGGGGTTGCACGCAGCTTGAACTTGTGGTAACATATTACCATATGCTCTAATATTTATGATCATTTGCTGGACTGATATGATTTTTTCATTCACACTTGTGTTCTTAATGTTGGATTATACAATCATATCTAACTGGAAGAGGATTTGAGCCATGTATCAGTTGTCCTTGATTATGATAAATGATCCCAATATATCAAACAAAACGGATGGATGGTGTAGATAAAATCTACTTTGAGAATTAGTGATCTAGAGATCATTATTGATCGGAACGATAATCAACCATGATGATTAATGTTAGTGACAATCGGATCCATCTCTAATGGACATGATCACTAGTGAAGATTGAACTCTCTTCATATTTAAGCACTTTTTTGTTTTTTTTTTCCTGATGATGATGTTTTTATGTGTGATATAATTAGGCTTGATGTGTTTAGATCTAAGCCCTCTTTATTTTTTCATTAGAAAATATAAAACTTACTGCTTAGATACTCCCTATATATAAAGGTTATGTATAAACTGAGTGAGAGTTTATTCTCCTCCACCAAATGATGCATGCAACCAAGTAATGGAAGGTTGCATATTATACAATTATAATTTTATAAAAGCATAAATTTCATCCTAAATAGAGAACTTGATTGTTCTACACCGCCCATTCGGGTATGTGGATTTTCAGATCTCGTTAAGATGTATTGACTACTTTTATACTCAGAAAATTTGTATAACACGTAAAAATGCTAATGATTAGAGTTAATACCTTAGATCATAACTAAGTAGTGATACTTATGCAATTTAGAGATGGCCACCAAAGCGTTAATTGCTGAACAGCTAAAATGACAACATTTTGAAGGTAACAACTACAAAGACTGATCCCGCGCGGTGCGAAGCCTTCTGGACTAGGACGACATATCGCACACACTCGATGAAGTTCAAGAGGAACCTATATTGGCTGAAAATAAGAATTGACAAGAACATAAGATTGCGATGACTCGTTACAATAAGTGGTGAATACAGAATCGTTCATCTCGTAATGTCCTTCTTAATACTATGCACAAAGAACTCATATCTACGTATGAAGTGCATAACACTGCTAAGGGAATCTGGGAAGCACTGACAAATGCCTATGCACAGAAGTCAGATGCGAAAGTTCGAGCAATGAAATTATAATTCCAGGAGTATAGGATACCAGTCGGCTGCCCCATCAAAGATCATATCTGCAAGATGGATCAAATGATAAGTGCCCTTAGGAATGTTGGGTGTAAATTGACTGAAAATCAAAAGATTATAGTCATGCACCATTCCTTGCCTGAATCTTGGTCTCCAATTAAAAGAATTATGAACCATATTAATTCTATCAATACATTCAGAGACTTTTGTGGCCACTTGGTACATGAAGTTGAAATGAATGCAATTCAGCCAGATTCGGCCAAGGCCTTTGTAGCAGAGACCCATAAGCAAAAAGCTAACAATCAACGGTTCAAAGCTCGCAAGAAAGCAAAAAAGAATAACCAAGAACAGAAGACCACAACACCTCATCCAAATCTCAAGAAAAGGAATGGAAAAAAGAATCAGAAAAAGACAAATATAGTCTGTTTTGTCTGCGAAAATTTCGGCCATTATGTTCGGCAATGTGCCCATAAAAAGACAGTAATTTTCCAATCACAAGATACTTTGTATATAGGCATTTGTTCTGAAATCCTTTCCGTTGATACTATATCTAACGAGTGAATTTTGGATTCAGGCGCAACAAAGCACGTAACACAAAGTCGTCGAGGACTCGAGGAATTTCGACCTGTAGCCAAGGAAAGTTACCGGCTGTACATGGGCAATAACGCTGTTGAAGACGTACTAGGGATTGGCGTTTACCATCTCCGTACGCGCATAAGGCGAACAATAATCCTCCGTGATACTCTTTGTGCACCGGGGATGCGTTGGAATTTAATTTCTGTTTTTAGGTTATTATTTGATGGTTTTGATATTCGATTTTCCGGGACAAAGTTTTCTTTGAGACAAATAACCTCATCTTTTCATGGAAAAATTTAATTTCAGATTTATTTATTCTGGACGTAAATTGTGATAATGCACCTCTTGTTTTATCTACTATAACGAATGAAACTGTAGTATCTAAATCTCAAAAATGGCACATAAAGTTAGGTCACATTGAAAAGGATCGTATACAAGACTAGTACGTTCTAGTCCGTTAGACTCCTTATCCAAAGTTGATTTGCCATTTTGTGAACATTGTGTGTTCGGGAAGATTTCGAAGAAACCATTTCCTAAAGCGGTTAGGTCTAAGGGCACACTAGAGATAATCCATTCAGATATCTGTGGACCCTTTAATGTACATGCCAGAAACGGATGTCAATACTTTGTCACTTCCATTGACGATTACTCATGCTATAGATATTTGTATCTCATCTCATACAAATCTGAGGCTTTTGATTGTTTTCTTAAATATAAAGCTGATGTGAAAAATCAACTTGAGAAAAGGATTAAAATCCTTCGATCTGATAGAGGTGGCGAGTATACATCTGAAACGTTTAAATCATATTATGAAAACGTTGAAATTGTTCGGTAGTACACAATGGCTTACACTCCACAATAAAATGGTGTTGCGGAGAGAAGAAATAAGACAGTATTGGACATGGTTAGATCAATGATGGCACAAGTCAATCTCTCTAACATATTCTGGGGAGAAGCACTGTTAACAGCCGTTTATGTCCTTAATAGAGTCCCATCCAAATCCATTCCTAAGACCCCATATGAGATGTGGTCTGGGAGGATTCCTTCTTTAGCCAACCTACGCCCTTAGGGATCTTTGTGATATATTTTGTTACCTACTACGCATATAGGTAAACTTGATAGTAAAACCATTGAATACATGTTCATAAGGTACCCTATGCATTCAAACAGATATATTCTAGTTTATGAGGACTATAGACAATGGATTGAGATAGAATCCCGGGATGTGACCTTCGTTGAAGATAGATACCCGAGCCGAATGCAGCAAAAGGTTCTAATAGAACTTTTTGAAATACCCGATGTATCTCAAGAGAGTGGGAATTCTGCTTCTCAAGATGGTGATGCTCGTATAGTTCGTCAGGACAGTGGAAAGACATCTCAGCAGGCTCCTGAGTTACGTTGAAGCGAAAGAGGATTGATTCCCCGAAGATACTTTGATATTGAGGGGCAAACATTCTCTTGCATTGCGACTGATGATGATGAACCTGATTCATATCAGGATGCATTATTATCTTCTAACTTGGCCAATTGGGTTAATGCTATGGACGAAGAGATCGCTTTCATGGAGAAGGAATAAAGTCTAAGAACTTGTTGATCTGTCTTCCAATCGCAAAGCGATAGGTAATAAATGGGTACTGAAGATCAACAGAAAAGGGAGATGGTACAATGGACAAGTATAAAACACGATTAGTTGCTAAAGGTTTTACACAAAAAGAAGGCATTGATTACGATGAGACCTTTTCACCTGTTGCAAAGTTCTCTTCAATCTGCATGATCTTGTCCAGTGTCGCAAGTTTAACCTTGGAGTTATATCAGATAGATGTAAAGACCGCATTCTTAAATGGTGACTTGGATGAAAAAATATATATGCAACAGCCCATGGGTTATGTGAACAAAAAGTATCTAAAGAAAGTCTACAAGTTGTAGAAATCTATCTACGGGCTGAAGCAATCTTCAAGACAGTGGTAAACGAGGTTCCACTTGGCCATCACCACTTTTAGATTTACGATGAGTGAAGAAGATCATTGTATATACATGAAATGATTTGAAAGATCTTTTCTGATACTATTTCTATATGTAGACGATATCCTACTAGTTGGTAATGACATGCAATTGTTGATATTGACTAAAGATTGGCTATTCTCAAACTTTGAGATGAAAGACCTCGGTGAAGACAACTTTATTCTTGGGGTAAAAATCATCAAGGATTGACCTAAGAAATTTTTAGGCTTGTCTTAAGCAATCTATATACAAAAGATCTTGAAGCGGTTCATGATGCAAAATTCAAAAGCTATTGAAACCCCTATGGATAAAGTTACCAAGCTAAACAAGAAATCGTGTTCCCAAACTGAAGCTGAGAAATTGGCTTTATCCTCAGTACCTTATGCAAGTGCAGTAGGGAACTTAATGTATGCTATGCATGCTTTGTACCAGATCGGATATTAGTTATGCAGTTGGCATAGTCAGCCGCTATCAGAGTAACCCGAGACAGTCTCATTGGCAAGCCGTCAAACGTATATTCCGCTATCTCAGAGGAACAAAAGACTTAATGTTGTGTTATGAAGGTACAAGCCTCGAGCTTAAAAGATATTCTGATACTGCTTGGGGTAATGACACCGACAAGGAAAAGTCTACTTTATGATATGTATTCTTACTTAGAGGAGGAGCTATCTCATGGTTGAGTAAGAAACAAACATCCACAGCTCTTTCATCTATGGAGGCTGAGTACATTGCATGTTGTGCTGTAGTTCAGGAGTGTGTATAGGTTCATAGATTTCTATTGAGTCTGGGTGTTGTACCGAGTGTTCGTCAACCTATATCGCTGAAGATAAACAATACTTCTACCATTGACTTGACAAAGGACCCTAAACACCACCAGAAATCTAAGCACATTGAGATCGAGTATCATTATGTCCGTGATGAAGTGAGAGATAAGAAGGTCGCCCTCAGCTACATTCCTATTAAGGAGATGATGGTTGATCCCATGACGAAACCTATAGCTAGAGATCTATTTTAGGTTCACGTCAAGCAGATAGGATTGAGGAAAGCTTGACTGATGTACTTGTTTTGTAGTACCTTTGATCTTTCATTAATGAATAACACATTCCATTTATTCAGTATTGAACACTAATATAAACTAGGTAAGTAGATCATCAGCATTTATCTTGAGAACATGTAGGATTTCTATTTTTGTCAGAAGGCCGATCACCCACTCACACAGGCTGACTAACCTTAAATGTACAAAAGAGGTATATTTGGGGCCATGTTTATAAATTGAGATATGAAATTCTCTTTATTTTGAATAATAAAGGATGATGATATGAGTGAGTTGTACCCACCTACAATCTTATAAAGATCGAAGATGAGACTGATAAAGTCGAATAACATAATCGCACCATTCCGTTACATGCTATCAATGTTATGGCCTGAATTTATATCCTGGTTATGAGGTTATGAGATGAGTCGTACCTCATGTATAATGATCTGCGTATTATAGACCCGACATTCTCCTAATATTGTTTACTTTACGACGTGGATTATAGCCATGTGCTGGGACCTTTTACCTACAAATTGCTTTGATTCAATCTAATCATTGCAACATGCGAGTAGCCAATCCCGTATGTGACTCTTTGTATCCTTAGCTACCCTCCTCTTGGGTATATGAGGATGAGATTGAGTGTCACTACTTTAGTGTACTATGATGAAAGGTCCTTGATGGGCCAGACTCAGTTACGCTAGGAAAGTAGCTTGATTGATTCCAAATTACACATCTGTGAGGGGAAGATCTCATGACAGCTACACCAAGTTTCTAGAATTATAAATATGCACTTGAAGACTTATTCGCCGGCAATATCGAGTTGTTTTTATTAGACTTTTGCAAACAATATTTTTTCTTAAAAAAATATATATAAACAGTATTACTTTAAATTGGTTTTAGTCGAAGTTTGTGAAAAATTAAGTTTTCAAAATAACTCGATAAGTTGGATAAGTGCGTATGTTAGCCGAGTACTCCAGATCGGGAGTTAACTCCATCCGGTGTGGTCATGCGGACTAGGACAGGCATTACAAAGCTTGGGTTATTGAGTATTAGTTAGGTGGTCACTTAATACTTAAGCACCTGTAAGAAGATTTCGGTGATCCAACTGGTCTCATGCCTCTAATTCTTTTGATCGTGATGTTTGGTCTTTGATTGTTATTAGGCAAGTTAGATGGACAAATTATTGAGCCTATCCCATTATTTTCTTGGGTTTGGGAAGAAAACTAATCATGCATGTAACATTCTTGTGGGAAGTTACAACCGCTGTAATCAGTTTTTGCCATCATCTCTTTACTTTCTGGTTGCTTTGGAATACTTAATGTTTAGTCATGATGGATCATAAATGCAGAACTTCTTACTAGTATTAGAAAGGAAATGGTAGCTAGAAGGTTGCCTTCTGATGTTGCTGCCAGGATGGATTATAAAGCTCAGAACCATGGAACCGATCCGGAACCGAACCGGTTTTCACGGTCTGGTTCCGGTTCAGTTCTAGGGTGCTAACGGTCTGATTCCGGTTCCAAAAATCTTAGAACCGTAGGGAACAGTTCGGTTCCAATTTCACCCAAAAATTGGACCGAACCAAACCCTGTGCACCCCTAATATAAACTGTAACATGAACATACATTGACCTCAATTGAAATCACTAAATTGTAGAGTATCATCTCTAAATTAGGGTGCTGAGAGCATGTGTGAAAGAGAGATGTCTGGGAAATTGAGTGGAAGAGCAATCGAGAGACAGATTTCAAGGAAACTAGGTTGGGAAGAGTGATCGAGAGATGGAAATGTCAGGGAAATTGGGTATTATCCTAGTAAAAAACTTCTATAGCCGCACAAATGTTTTAATGGTGAACATTCAACCCTTAATGTTTCCAGTCGTGCTGCCCACTTGAGTCTTAGATCTTCCTCAATTTTTGGGCCCAACTACTAACATTATTTGAAAAATAAATGGACGGAATGGATTTTTCACAAACATCACAGTGGGTCCTACTTAGCTTCCCATCGTCACCAGCAATCAGGTTCCGTCGAGCTCTTACTTACATATCAAGGAAGAAAACTGTTGAATTAGTTACTAGAGAGACATCCACGCTTGATTTTTACATGGCTCACTACGATGATTACATTGTTGTATTTTGTTTCAAAATAAACATTAAAATTTCATTTTCAAATTTTTTGGTTTCCCTCAACATTTGAAATTTTGGTGCTTTTGGGTTATGGGTTTTATCTCACATCGGATTTCTCAAAGAAAATCTTCTTGTATATAAGATAGGCTTTTTGCTTTGGGGCTTAATCCTCATTCAGGGGGCATGTGAATTTGGTCCTGTGGGGGGCTATGCCAATAGCTCTAATCTATGCCATTGACCACACACGTACGTGCACCGAGCCATGCCGTGCCGAGTCGAGCTGAGTCCGAGTCCGTGTCCATGTCCGTGTGCGTGTGCGGGTGCAGGACGAGATGGAACGGGACGGGACGAGACGGGACGGGCTGGGCGTGAGTGGGTGCGGGCACGGTGCGGGCGTGGTGCGAGTGCGAGTGCAAGTGTCCTCACATGAGTGTGTGTGTGTATGGGTACTAGCGGGACTTTATTTGTGAGAGTGTAGTCAACTCAGCACTTTCAAGTTAAACCGCAAGTGGTTCGAGCATGCGTATAGTGAGTGCACCATTGGGACCGGGTCATAGTCGTTGTATCCTGGAGGTTGATTGCTCTGGAAACCTATTGCACTTGGGACGCTGTCCAAGGGGAGCAAATTCAATTTCAAGCCGAGTGACTCACGTCACGCCTTAACTCAATTCAATTAGTCTTCTTTCTTAGATTTTATTTTCTTTTTTTATTCTTGATTTTTTATATAGTCTATTTAATTCAACATATATTCCAACAATCTTGAAATCAAATTTGAATTACATAGACTATGGCTACCGTAACAGTAAATGCTTCTATTGAGTTAGCCAAAATCAAACTGTTCGCTGGACAATGCTTTAAATAGTGGAAACAGAAACTGATGTTCACACTGACCACCCATAAAGTTTCATACATTTTGTCTGAATCATTTACTATACATCCAACATATCAACTAAAGTAGCAGACGAAAGTAATTGTAAAAATTATATTTTAAATTCTTTGTCCAAAGAACTATATGACGTGTATGCTTCTTACGAGTCTGTTAAAGACATATGGACTGCTTTAGAAAAGAAGTACATTCTGAAAGATGCAAGCGTTAAGAAACATGCAATCGCTAATTTCCTTCATTATGAAATGATAGACAATAAACCTGTCACAAATCAGATTCATGATTTTTAAAATCTAGTTCACGAACTGTTGACAGAAGGAATTAAGTTGGATGAAGCGTTTCTATCAGGAGCACTGATAGAAAATCTACCGCCCTCCTAGAAAAAATATAAGGATAAAATAAAACATAAAAAGAACAGTGTTTCTTTGGAAACTACTATCGTACACATACTAATAGAAGAGGCCAATAGAATCAGGGACCAAAAAGAAAATGAAAATGAGATAAATTTAAAGGTGAATCTTGTGGAATCAAGTCGGAAAAATAATAAGAAAAATGACAGATGTCATAACTGTGGCAAACCTGGACATTATGCAAATGAATGTACGCTAAAAAAAAGAACGCAAATAATCAATTTAAGAAAAAGGAAAATTGTTACAACTGTAGAAAGCCTGGGCATCACATTAAAACCTATAGGCTTAAAAAAAACAAAGATAAGTCGCAGGTTAATATTACAGAAACAAGCAATAAATCTGACATGATAGTACCTATGGTGTCAAAAGTATTCCTTATAAAAAACTTAAAGTGGGTACTAGACACTGGTGCAACTAGGCACGTGTGCAAGGATCGTAGTATGTTTACCTCCTACCAAGTATCAGGAGATGATGAACAGGTGTTCATGGGTAATGCTAGAACATTTTCAGTTGTAGGAAAAGGGAAAGTACTTCTGAAACTCACTTCTGGAAAGACTCTAACGTTGAATGATGTCCTATATGTGCCTGACATTAGAAAAAACTTGGTCTCTGGTTCGCTCCTCAATAAGGCTGGTGTTAAGTTAGTATTTGATTCAGAAAAGATTGTAATGAATAAAAATGGAACTTTTGTTGGTAAGGGATACTGTAGTGATGGTTTATTCATTGTAAATGTATCCAATGATAATAATAAGAAGACATCCAGTTCTGTTTGTATCGTTGACTTTTATCTATGGCATAGTAGATTAGGTCTGTGAATGTAATATCTTTGAAGAAAATGAAAAGATTAGGTTTGTTACCTAATATATCTAATGAAGAATTCGATAAATGTGGAACATGTGTAGAATCATAAAATTCATTAGAAAACCCTTTAAATAAATAGAACGTTCCTTTGTTCTATTAAAGTTGATATACAGTGACCTAGGTGATTTTAAAAATCACATGTCTAGAGGTGGTAAAAGATATCACATAACTTTTGTAGATGATTATTCTAGGTTCACTAGAGTCTATCCATTAAGAAACAAAGATGAAGCTTTAAATGTTTTTTCTAAGTAAAAAATTGAGGTTGAAAATCAGTTAAATAAAAAAATTAAAAGACTTAGAACAGATAGAGGAGGTGAGTATGAATCTTCTCAATTTAGAGAATTATGTAAAAAAAAGTAGAATAGTTCACGAAACTACAGCCCCTTATACACTAGAATAGAATGGAATAGCAGAACGTAAGAATAAAACTCTAAAGGAGATGATGAATGATATGTTAAATAGTTTAGGCTTACCCTCAAATATGTGGGGAAAAGAAATTTTATTTGCTTGTTATATCTTAAATAGAATTCCTTCTAAATCTTATAAACAAACACCTCATAAACTTTAGAAGAATTATATTCCTAGTTATAAATGTATTAAAGTGTGGGGGTGTCTTTATAAAGTAGGATTACCTGAAACTAAGAAAAGAAAATTAGGCCCTAAAAAGATCGATTGTGTATTTATAGGATATGCACAAAACAGTGCAGCCTATAGGCTTTTAGTTTTAAAGACTAAGGATAATATTCTAGATCATAATACAATTATAGAAGCAAGGGATGCAGAGTTCTTTGAGAACGTATTCTCTATGAAATCTAAATCTATAAGAATAGAGGAAGTTAATGAATCGGATATCGCATCTACAAGTAAAAATATTTACAAGAAAGTAGTAGAAGAGATACAATTAAGAAAAAATACTAAGGTTAGAAGAGAAACTATCCTAAGAGATGGTTTTTTCACCTTCTTAGTAAAATACAATCCTACAACTTATACAGAAACAATTAACTCTCCAGATGCAACATTTTGGAATGAAGTAATAAATGATGAGTTAGAATATATTATATCTAATAACAGTTGAAAAATTGTAAACCTACCACCTGGAAACAAACCAATAGGCTGTAAATGGGTGTTTATAAAGAAACTAAAATCAGATGGAACTATTGATAAGTTTAAGGCTAAGTTGGTAGCGAAAGGCTTTAAACAAAAGGAATGAATAGATTATTTTGATACATATTCCCCTGTAACTAGGATTACAACTATTAGGGTCTTAATAGCGATAGCCTCCATATATAAACTAGTGTTACACCAAATGGACGTTAAGACGACTTTCCTAAATGGAGATTTAGAAGAAGAAATACATATGGAGCAACCTGAGGGTTATAAGATATCAGGTAAAAAAAATCAAATGTAGAATAATTAAATCACTATATGGTCTAAAACATGTTCCTAAACAAAGGCATGAAAATTTTGATGGTATTTTAAAATCAAATGGTTATCATATAAATGATGTAGATAGATGTGTATATAGTAATTATGTTATTATATGCCTTTATGTTGATGGCATGCTTATTTTTGGAACAAATATTAAATTAGTTATTGCGACTAAGAAATTCTTATCATCTAAATTTGACATGAAAGACTTAGGAGAGGCTGGTGTAATCTTGGATATTGAAGTAACCAGAAAATATGATGTTATTGTATTATCACAATCTCATTACGTTGACAAGTTACTGAGAAAGTTTAACCATTTTACTATTTACTTGTCAGTGCACCTTATAATTACAGTGTGACTTTCATAAAGAATACAGGTACTAGTATGTCTCAATTGGAGTATTCCAGAATAATTGGTAGCCTTATGTATCTAACAAACTACACTAGACCAGACATAACTTTTGCAGTAGGAAGGCTAAGTGATATACACATAACCCTGAAAAAGAGTATTGGAATGTCTTGTTTAGGATTTTGAGATACTTAAAAGGCTGTATGACCTATGGTTTACATTATAATGGTTATCTTGCTATATTGGAAGGATACAATAATGCTAACTAGATCCGTGATTCAGATGAGACAAAATCAACTAGTGGATATGTCTTCACTTTGGGTGGAGGAGTAGTCTCTTGAAAGTCTACCAAGCAGACATGTATCGCTCGGTCAACTATGAAATCCGAGTTTATTGCTTTAAAAGATGTTGGATCAGAAGCCGAGTGACTTCGAAATCTCTTAACTGATATACCATTGTGGACAAAGCCTGTATCGGCCGTATCTATTCATTGTGATTGTCAAGAAGCTATAGCAAAAGCAAAAAGTAAAATATATAATGGAAAGAGCAGACATATTAGACTTAGACACAATATAGTGAAACACATCTTACGTAATGGAGTCATATCTATTGACTTTGTGATGTCAGAAAAGAATCTGGCAGATCCTCTGACTAAAGGACTATCTAAAAGATTAGTCAATGATACATCGAAGGGAATGAAGCTAAGCCTAATATATGAGCTGCCAGTGTAGGCAACCCAATATATATAAGTGGAGATCCCATGAGATAGGTTCAATAAATAAATAATAAGACACGAGATAGACGATTGCACTGAGTTATATGAGCCCCTTTTATGGTGTATAGTGCGAGCAACAATGCATAAGGATGAGTTTTTTAGAACTATTAATGAATCTATAGCCATATATTTAGTGGTGTATACAGTTGCTGCATACACTTGATGAAATTCACCTACATAGGTGTGGATGTGGAGGCTACTTCCTATGAGAATCTAGGCGAATTCTCTAGAGCACTCATGAAATCCAGATAAAGATGTATGGCCGAAACGCACCGATCCGCAGATCACTTGTAGAGGAAGAGTTGTGTGAGTGGCATGTACTTGTGATTTACATTAAAAGGATTCAGGTTCAAGACTATGGTGCCACCTGATTCATGTAGACCCGTCTTGCTTACTATAATGTCGGTTCAAGTGTATGGTGACACCAGCACCATTGTACAACTATTACGATTTAACCCGAAAGACTTTTTATTTTAAAACATGTGGGGGATTGTTTTATTTTGTTTAAAAAAAACGTTAAATTTTAATTTTTAAAAATTTTAATTTCCCTCGACATTTGAAATTTTAGTGCTTTTGAATTGTGGGTTTTATCCCACATCGGATTTCCCAAAGAAAATCTTCTTGTATATAAGATAGGCTTTTTGCCTTGGGGCTTGAGCCCCATTTAGGGGGCATGTAAATTTGGTCATGTGGAGGGGTTATGTCAATAATTCTAATCTATGCCATTAACCACACACGCGGGCACGAGTCCGAGTGCGTGTGCGCATGCGCATTCGTGACGGGACGAGATGAGCTGGGCTGGGCATGAGTGCGGGCGCGGGCACGGGTGAGGGTGCGGGTGCGAGTGCAAGTGTATTCGCGTGGGTGTGTGTGTATGAGTACTCGAGGGACTTTATTTGCGAGAGTGTACTCGCACTCGCACCTTTTCGTTTTAAATCAGAGAGATGTGTCTGTTCCGGTTGGTCGTACTTGTTGAGTTTAAACTCAACGGACCTAACCCTTTCAAAAGGGTGCTTATGCACCACTTCGGAGACTATATAAAGACTTTCGATTCATATTTGAATATAAATATATATATATATATATCCTCTTATAAAACTCTCTCTGTCCTGATTTACTGGTTTATAACTTTTTGTTGTTGCTGAGTTTTTTTTTTTTTTACACACGCACACACACCACCACACACTCATGTCGTAGTGGAATTTCACCACCTATGGGTACTCGAACTCTCAACCAGGTGTTGAAACTCCTAAGCGTCTACCACCGGAGTAAGAGTAAGGACCCTGTTGCTGAGTTCATCAACTCAGTACTTTCGGGTTAAACTGCAAGTGATTCGAGCCTGCGTACAGTGAGTGCATTGCTGGGACCGGGTCATAGTCATTGTATCCTAGAGGTCGATTGCTCTGGAAACCTATTGCACTTAGGATGCTGTTCAAGGGGAGTAAATTCGATTTCAAGCCGAGTGACTCACGTCACGCCTCGACTTAGTTCAATTAGTCTTCTTTCTTAGATTTTATTTTCTTTTTTGGTTCTTGATTTTTTATATAGTCTATTTAATTCAACATATATTCCAACATACATGAAATCTACTCCAACCATCAGATGTTGCACTATAATTTAAGCGTAAGGCCCAAACATCCAACTCATCTATAATGCAAGTGGGCCATACCATTATAAACAATTAGGAGGGTGGGCGAGTGTTGCCATTGAAATTGCGGTAATGACCGCTTTACTTGAAGTAGGAATATGCCAATATGTCCTAAAGGGGGGTGAATAGGACTTTTTTTTAAAAAAATTTTATGCTTATTAAAATCATATTAGTCCAATCCTGAGTAAATAGACATGAGAGACATCAGGATATCATCAGAGCAACTCAAATGGCTTCCAAGCCAGATTGAGGATCCAATCACAAAACTATTTAAATGATAAACATAGAATAATTTATAGTTAATGATAGATGTGACTGTGTATGAATTATGAGCAGTTATGAAGACAGTTAATGAAATCACACAAGTAATCAAAGATAATGAACAATCACAAACATAGTCATTTTTATAGTGGTTCAACTACTTGTCTACTCCACTCTCGGCAGACGCACTCAACTCTCAAGTATGCCGAATTTCACTAAGGAGGTTTCACAGCGGTTCACCTCAAACGTAAGGTTTTAAATTAGGTTCACCTTCAACCTTTACAACCTACACCTAGGCTGACTGTTTATGCTCCCTGAGCAAGGGTCAACACATAGCACCCAGTTTTAGGCACACTGGCCAAGGAACCTCACTGTTTATGCTCTTACGAGCAAGGGTCAACCAACGCACCCACTTTTAAACACTATGTCGGATTCTCAGTCGGCCACTGACCCCACTAATGGGCCACCTGTTGCACCACCTGTAGCACCACCGATTCCTGAGCAGAACCGCGCGTCTACCTCGACGCCACACATGCCTCAGTCGGCTCCTCCTACTGATAGGTTGGAGTAAATAATGTTCATGATGTAATAGCAACAACAGCAATTTTTTGCCACCATTGCTGGGGCCCTTGCCCAGAATATGTGTGGTTCCACATGCATCACCTATGCATCCTGTTGGGGGCATGAGTGCTAGCGATTTGTTTGAGTGATTCCAGTGCTTTCGACCTCCCACTTTTGCGAGTACTCATAGACCCAAAGAGGCCGAGTATTGGCTTAACCGCATCTCTAAGATGCTAAAGCTGCTGCACTGCACAGAGGTAGAACAGGTGGAGTTAGTCACCTACATGTTCGAGAAGGAGGCCAGCCTCTGGTGGGACAACATCCTTAGGACTATTGTTGTTGGATATGTATGGACGTGGGAGGCCTTTAAGACTCGCTTCCATAAAAAGTATTTCTCTCTCACGTACCGCCATGAGAAGGAGGGAGAATTCCTTCCCCTCCGACAGGGAGGGATAACAGTGGCAGAGTATGAGAACATATTCACGGAGTTGGCTAGGTATGCTCCGTTAATCTTAGTTGATGAGTCGATGAGGCTGTGGTGGTTTTTTGAGGGGCTGCGACCCGAGATACGCTCGAAGATGTGTTGTGCTAGCATACCTCACTATGCTGATTTAGTGAGCATATCCCAACGGGCAGAGCAGGATGGGGATAGACTATCCGACACGAGTGCACCCATGGGTCAGAGGCCTCGACCAGATCTGCCGAGTAGGCTTTTCCTGGACAAGAGGCCCCGTTCAGACTCACCTCCCAGACTTACAGATCCATCAGCCCCAACGAGGCGATCAGATTTGTGGTCCACTTACTGCAAGAGGTCGGGCCATTCTGACACGTATTGCTTCACCGGGATGAGGGACAACAGCTTCTCGCCACCTCGAAGGATCAACCCCCAGCTTCCTCAAGCTATTACAGCCCCACCTCTACTGTTAGCACTAGCACATCCATCTTTTTGACCGCTTGCACCTCGATTTAGGCCTCCCTAACAAGCTATGGCACCACAGCGGAACCGCTGTCAACAGGCTTAGGTGCACTCACTTACAGCCGAGGCATTCGAAATAATAGTTGCAGCGCCCCTGGCCTTTAAAGTTACAGCGCATATCTAAGGTATACCAGTCTTCTTATTGGTGGACACTGGGTCCACTATCTTGCTCATATCATGCGAAGTAGTCAAGCGACTGCTGTTGGATACAGCTCCTAGGAAGGGGGTGAGGATCCTTACCGCCACAAGGACCTTTTCAGACGTTACCAAGATGTGTAAGGAATGCTCAATAGACTTAGGAAGCAGGACAGTACTCGTTGACCTGATCGTTGCCCCACTACATCATTACGACATTGGGTCACCGAGAGTAGTGAGATCGCTTGTGATACGTAGTGACACACACCTGAGGGCATGGCCTTTACTTTTCCAGTTCAGGTTAGTTGGCCCTGCCGAGTTAGTTGTTATGCTACCCTGCTAGAGCATGTTGATGGTCCGACATTGGGGAACACATCCGTAGTTCAAGATTTTACAGACGTGTTTAGAACGATTCTTGGATTACCTCCTCAGCGCGAGATCGATTTTACCATTGATTTAGTGCTTGGTGCGACACCCATTTCATTGCCCACATATCGCATGCCACCATGTGAGATGAAGGAACTGAGGAAACAAATCGATGATCTGTTGGATGCAAGCATTATACGACCGAGTGTATCTCCTTGGGGAGCACCTGTGCTGTTTATAAAGAAGAATGATGGATCACTGCGATTGTGTATTGATTATCGCAAGTTGAACCAAGTGACAGTGAAGAACAAGTATCTTTTGCCCAGGATAGATGATCTGTTCGACCAGTTGAAGAGGGCACATTATTTTTTGAAGATTAATTTACAGTCAGGGTATCACCAGTTGTGCGTCACGGATAAGGACATGCAGAAGACAGCTTTTAGGACTAGTTTTGGGCATTACGAGTTCCTTGTGATGTCGTTTGGACTCACAAATGCACCAGCCGTGTTCATGTACTTGATTAACCGGGTCTTTCAGCTGTATCTATTTCGATTCGTCATTGTGTTTATAGATGACATCCTGATATACTTTAAGAGTCGGGAAGATCACGAGGAGCACCTGCGAGCAGTCTTTGATACGCTCAGAAAGAACCAGTTGTTTGCGCAGTATAAGAAGTGTGACTTATGGAGGGAAAAAGTGAAGTTCCTGAGACATATGGTGTCCAAGGAAGGGATAGCTGTGGACCTTGCTAAGGTAGCGCAGTTCAGGACTAGGAGCAGTCCAGTTCGGTTACTGAAGTGAGGAGTTTTCTTGGCCTGGCAGGTTATTACCGGCAATTCATTTGGGACTTCTCCAAGATAGTCAGACCGTTGTCTCAGCTGACTCGGAAAGATCTTAAGTTTGCCTAGAATGAGAAGGCAGAGGCAGCGTTTTAGGAGCTGAAGGATAAGATGACGTCCGCCCCTGTGCTAGTATTGCCAGAGCAAGGGGTTAAGTATACGATATATACTGACGCGTCTCATGTTGGTTTGGGTTGTGTTCTGATGCAGAAGGACAGGATTATTGTCTATACATAGCTTAGTTGAGGAAGCATGAGGAGAACTACCTTACGCACGACTTAGAGTTAGCGGCCGTCATCTTTGCATTGAAGCTCTGGAGACATTACCTCTATGGAGAGGAGTTCGAGCTCTTTTGCGACCACAAGAGCCTTAGATACATATTCACACAGAGATACTTGAATATGAGGCAGCGATAATGGATGGAAACCTTAAGGACTTCAAGTTCGAGGTCTCTTACCATCCTAGCAAGGCCAATCTTGTGGCAGATACGTTGAGCCGCAAGAAGACGATAGCATTTGCGGCTCTACTGATGATAGCGGAGTGAGATATGGTGGAGTTTGTGCGAGACTTTGAGCAGAAACTTACGGTAGAGGAGCCATTCGAGAGCATCGCTCATATTCGGGTTCAGCCGCTCATTGATGACAAGATTATCGCGACTCAGGGGGACGATGAGCTATTGGCGAAGATGAGAGAGCAGGTTAGTGATGATGTAGACTTGGAATGGAGAGTTGGTACGGACAGGGGATTACGTTATAATAGCCGCCTATGCGTCTCAAACCTTCATGATTTGAGGAAGGAAGTTCTTGAGGCTGCTCACAATTCGAGGATGGCAATGCATCCTGGCAGTACGAAGATGTACCGAGACATGAAGAGGTCATACTAGTGGGACAACTTGAAGGCCCACATAGCAGACTATGTCTCCCGTTGTCTCACGTGCCAGTAGGTCAAGGCAAAGCATCGCCGACCTCCTGGATTACTTCAGCCCATGCCCATAGCTGAATGGAAATGAGATTTCATCTTTATGGATTTTATCTCAGGGCTACCGAAGACAAGGAAGGGGCATGATTCCATATGGGTGATCGTGGACCGGTTGAAGAAATCGGCTCATTATCTCGTTATTAGAGTTTTAAACTCAGCAGACGATTTGGCTAGGTTGTACATCAAGGAGATAGTACGTCTGCATGGAGTTTCTATAGAGATCGTGTCGGACTGAAACACGCGATTCACATCTATCTTCTGGACTTGTATCTAGGAAGCAATGGGTGTGAAACTGAAGTTTAGTACCACGTTCCACCCACAGACTGACGGGTAGACGGAATAGGTAAATCAGGTGTTGGAAGATATGCTGCGAGCTTGTGTGCTGGATTTCAAGGACGACTGTCTTCCTTTTACAGAGTTCACTTATAATAACAGTTTTCGGGCGAGTATTGGCATAACTCCCTATGAGGCCTTGTATGGGCGTCCTTGTCGGGCACCGCATTGCTGGGCAGAGGTTGGGGAGAAGAGTTTGATTGGCCCAGAGTTAGTACAGGTGACCTTAGAAAAAATCGACATTATCAGGTGTCGACTTCTGGCAGCACAGAGCAGACGGAAGAGCTACGCCGATATGAGGCGGCGACCGCTAGAGTTTGAGGTTGGGGACCGTGTATTCTTGAAGGTTTCCCCGATGAAAGGAGTCCTCCGGTTTGTAAAGAAAGGGAAGCTCACGCCAAGATTTATTGGCACGTTCCAGATACTGGATCGAGTGGGGGCGGTAGCATACCGCCTTGCTTTGCCCACACCACTCGTTGGCGTGTACGACGTGTTTCATGTATCGATGTTAAAGAAATATGTTCCTGACCCTTCCCACATTATTATATGGGAGCAGGTACAATTGAGTGAAGATGTCACTTATGTACTGCGACCGACACGTATTCTAGATAGGAAGGAGCAGGTATTGCGAGTAAGGTGATTCCACTTGTGAAGGTGTTGTGGACACATCACACTGAGGAAGAGGCTACTTGGGAAACAAAAGCCGAGGTCCGCAAGAACTACCCTCAGATTCTTGAGGAGTACAAAAAGGTACTAATTTCTAGGACGAAATTTTTCTTTAAAGGGGGTAGATTGTAACATCTTGGAAAAATTCGTACAAAGACCCGAGTACCACCTCAGGCAGAAATCACCCAGGACTAAATCCTTTAGAAATTAGATAAAAATTAATTAAGTGTTAAACTGAATTAATCGCTAAATTAGCTTGGACAGCTTTCTATACGATCTGTAAGACCTAAAACCAGTAGAATCGCTGATGCTACATTACATAAAAACCTAGGATCAATCTCTAAACCCAATTGCTCTCGGGAGCAGCTTGAAACTCCATATCAGACCTGGACTGTACGTCGAAAGTCCGATTACCGCGAAGGTATATGATTATGACCGCCTTACTAAGCTTGACAACCTTCTCAGAAATCAAATCCAAATAGTATCCAGAAACGTACAACTTGAGCCCGGAGCGAAGTGTGTGAGAAACGTGAATACCTTTAGAAAATGAACTCAGATTTAAGTGATTTGGGTCATTCACTTGCGGGCCAAATTTAAGGTTTCAGGTCGTTAGAATCTGACCCAAATACACACTCGGATCAGGAAAATTTTCCTACACAGCTCAGTGTACTTGTGGCCCTGATTAAGTGACGATGACCGTTGAACTGAAACTGGTTCGCTATGGTTGATCCACAAATCCAATCGGACCGAAAACTTAACTTGACCTAGATCCAATGTCAGGGAACTTTCCCTAGACCGTATGTAGAAAGGGAGCCTCTAGATCAGCTCCGTTGATCGAAACAGCCGCTCCTTGGCTATAACCTAAGTATACCATGGCCCTAGGGCCATTTTCATCAGTTCTGGGCCTAAATAAGGACCTTAAACCTTCTCTCTCCCTTGTCATACAAATTTTCTAAACCCTAGGAGAGAGAAGAGAGAAAAGAGAAGGAAAGAGTGAGGAGAAGAGAGAGAGAGAGAGAGAGAGAGAGAGAGAGAGAGAGATAGTTGCTAGGCTTCGTTCCTACCGCTCCACGTGCCTAATCAGCCTTCTCGTGTCGCTATTCCGGCGATTCCGGTTCCATTCTTAGGTAAGAAATCTTAACCCTAATCTGTTTTAGGGATTCAAATAGAGTAAATAGTGAAATAGCTAACCTATTTCATACTATAAGTTGTCGTTGTGCCGTAGACGAAGACTTAGCGTATAAACTGAGTCCGTTATGGGTTTACCGGTGAAAGGTGCAGACTATAAACATTTAGGTTATGACTGACTTGATTGCTGTCACACATTTCCGTGTATTACACAGATATATGCATCATGTTGATTTTAATGCATTCCAAGTGTTTAGTAAAATGTTTGTATGAATATGGAATTATGATTTGTGCTTGCCATGATTGTCATTTGAGAATACATGATTGTTGTACGTGTGGCGATTCCCTTGTGAAAGGATTTGCTATAATATACGTTATAACTGATTTATTACATGTATGTTGATATATATAGTTTAAGTGTTTGATAAAATTCCTGAACGAGAAAATGCTTGTTGAAATGGATTTAATTAGGGTGATGAGAGGTGACTCTCAATTCCCTTACCTATAGTTACAATTTCCTTCATGTAACCTAACTTACTACTATGTGCTTTATATATGAAATGTCTGTGCATGACAACATGTGTACTATGTGTTAGTTGAAATGCTCAAATGAGAATTGTGTTTAAATTGGTTGTCACATGTTGCATTTAACTATCACATGTGAATGTTATCGTTTGGAGTGTGATTGGGGCTACGATGTAGTCCAGGCAATCGGTAATGATGTCCAAATTAGTGACTGGGGTCGTTTCGCCACACAAGGCATGTTTGAGGAATCCGTGTCGTACGCTTATTGTCGACAGTGGTTAGGCCACGCGGAGTGCTTACACGCTTCATGTTGATCAATTCAATGTATGCTCGTGCCAGTCAAGCTTGTCAAGTAACCCGATTGACCTAATGTATGTTCACCATGTATGGACGCTACTGCTTGAACTAAGGTACCACTTACCAATGCAAAACCTATTTCAACCATGGTACCATGATCCGCTAAAACTCATGAGCCGGGCATGGTGATATAAGACACCGTGGTCAAGCTGTCGGCCTACGCTGGGGTGACGAGCCTCCCTGTAGTGTCCAGTGAGCAACCTAAACTCATGAGCTGAAAACGGTGGTATGAGACACTGTATTCGAGTTGTCGGCCTACGCTAAGGTGACGAGCCTTTCCCGTAGTGACCTCGAGTATAAACTAAGGCCTATGTTGACGGTGACAAGCCTCTTCGTAGTGACCTGAACTTGCTTGTCCACTGCTTTGAAAATCAGGGGTGACGTTGCCCTATAACTTGCTTATCATATACGATAAACTAGGATTGACGACCCTGGATGGATCATCGTTGGGTAAATGATATAAAGGGAGGTACCTTAGTTTCCCAAATCTGCTATATGAATAAGTCTAATTAAGAATTTGGCTAATCACGTACATGCACCGTATTTGTATGTGCCTTTAGTGTTGGAGTTGAGCACAAAGGAAGGGGTGCATGCCGCTATCGTGAGAAGATGTCCTAGAGGGAGTGTAGGCGAAGGTATGCATCATTATAGCATATCATTCTTGCATTAATAAGAGTACGTAGGATATGAGTATTGTACTACTTTATCATTACTGCTTGACTGAATTGATAACATATTAACCTTTGCCTTATAGCTCCACTGAGTTGATCACTCACTCCCACTTTGGGACGGTGTTTTAAAACACCAACCAGACTCTGTTTTAGATGCAGATACTAACGCGACGCATGAGGCCGAGCCAGACTTCTACGATGATGAGGAGGAGTTCTCATACATGTAGTTATCAGGTGAATTTATGTAGACCGTTCTGATCAACGAGATTATAGGGTTATATGATTAGTTGGACATTCACATTTTATTATTTTGGAAATTATACATGTAATTATTTGACCTAGTGACATGTTCAGACTCTGGGGACTTACAAATCACTTATATGATTTTATATATTTATCACAATCTTCCGCTTGCGTAATTTAACTGTCTCTGGAGTATGATATGCTATTTTGGTATAATCTCATTCATGGTTAAGGCCCTAATACGGACAACATTTAATTATCATTATATATCTTGCATAAGTGATGCATTGGAACTCGAGAGTTGGGCTCCTGCTCGACCCCCGATTTTCAAGGCGTTACAGTCATAGTAGGAAATAAACTCTTAACTTCTCCATTCAAAAGCTCGAACTTTTTAATCTTTTTCAACTCCATAGGAATTTGATAAAATATCCTTAAGCTTGCTTGGTCGTTCCCACATTCACAATCTTCTCAAAATTGTCACTTCCACTAACTAGTAAGGAAAATAGAGGGCCTTCCAATCCTCCTTGAATTTCATCACAACGCCTCCCATGAGGTTTATTGAGAGATGCCTGATTTGCCAAGTTCTACAAATCTTGTGAAAAGGACTTGCATATGGATCCTCAATGCTCTTCTTCCTATTCAACATTGGAGGTTTCGGTTGAATCAAATCATTTGCCAACACCATCGACAAATTGAAGCTTAAACCAAGCTCTGATACCATAGACCAAGCCAAAAACAATGCATTATGAAAATCTATATTGATATCTGACATAGTACATACAAAAGCAAATAGCCAAACAAAAACCAAAAACATACACAAGCACATAAGATGAAGCTTCAATTAGCATAACAAAACTAAAAAAGAATACAATATTCAATAGCTTCAATGCTAATAAATAGTCCACGTATTTTCCATTTTCCCACTTTCGCAAGAGACGGCATACAAACAATAGTTTCTAAACATGCAATTGACAAACTAAACAAACTCCTATTGCTTAATGATACCTATCCAACTAAGAGATTGTATGCTATACTTGCTTGAACCGAACACTATGTGTCATGTTGAGAAACACGGTGATTAATTGCCAGTTCTATCAATATCAATGGTTTGGATCACTGAACAATGAGCCCCACCTGTAAAAACTGGAATCTCAAATAATACATGAACACAACTTAGAAAATGTTTCGTTTGTATTCTCAACAGAGCTTTGCTCCCAAGGCTCTCGCCCGGAGGCTCACCATATCCGCTCCCTAGTTCCTTCTACCCCACCATGAGAAGATCCAGACTCTTCATCATATGGTTTGGAACAGTGCAACATAAGCCCAAATCCAATGGCTACAGTACCGATTAAAAAAAAAAAAAAAAACAATATTTCGGGACATATCTTACCAAACTTCTCAAAAGTGTGCTTTTACACACTCTCCAATGAATAAATAGACTATAAGGTTCTTTCTAGAACACAGCTCCATGCATTGACCACATGGTCCTTTTTCTCTTATGTGTTTCCAACTTCTTGCCTGTGCACCTGCTTAAATCCACATGTCCAAGCACATACGGGCACCCCAGAAAGCATGTAGGCATGTCCGCATACAAATCCAGATTCAGATGCCCATAAATGTCTGCACCACATGTGGCAGTGCATGCCATGCGTTGGCATGTGATGCAATTGCAACTCTGGTTGCTACAAGCGGCCCAAATTTTCTAGAAGTTTTGCAGATGCTTGCATGCCGCTCAGTACTGCACCTTCAACACTAGGACTTACACAGAAGTCTCCACAGATGGCCAACCTCTTGCTCTGGTCATAAAGACACTTCTCTTCCCCAGTAACAGCAGTTGCTGGAAAAGCACTGCCCCTGCAAGATTTAAAAAGTTTTGAGGGATTTCAAATAAATAACAGCCATGAATGAAGCACTTGAGGAAATGTATCAGTTAACAAAATAGATGGAAGTAGACTTGGATGGTTTGGTCATGTGCAATGGCAACCAAGAACTGCGCTGGTTAGGAGTTGGTTCAAGTTGAAGGCTCTAAACGGAAAAGGGAAAGGCCCAAAAGGATATGGATAGAGATAGTATGAAACAATTTGATGACCTATGGTTTAACTGAAGTTATGGCCCTTGATAAAGTGGAATGGCAGAAAAGGATTCATGTAGCTGACCCCAATTAGTAGGGATAAGGCTCAGACGATGATGGTGATGATCGGCTAACAAACTGTAAATTTGGGTCCCAACTTCTTGTGATCCAGACTGTTCATTCATGGGACCCATGGTAGATGTGAGATACCCCAAAGCTCTACACCATCTGATGAACCCATAATGGATCTTGGTTGTACTTGTCTATTTCCATTGGATGACAATGATCATTGGTAGGGAAGATATTAGGCTATGGACCATCCCATCCCATGATGAAGATCTAGCTTAGGTTACCAAAAGGTGGCCCCCACCTGTACAATAGTTGGAGCGAACCAAAAAAAAGAAAAGAAAAAGAGTAAGCTACTTTCAATTGCGCACCATATTCCTCTTGAGTAGTTTGGAGAGTATAACAGCTCCAACTTCACAACTCCACACCGCCATCTGAACTTATTTTTTTCCCAAGCACTTCTTTCTAGATGGTGCTTGTAGATAGCAGAAGTCTTTTTTTGTCCAATCAGTCAATGGTGCAGATGAGGCACACTCTTTTGTAACCTAAGCAGTTGGTTTGGTCATTATAATGGGATGGGCAATACCTTCATATCCATATAAGATTATCCTTACCACCTGATGAAAATGAACAAATGACAACCAATCCTCTGCATTTGATGGTTGCTGTATCAGATGGCTTGGATCATCTGATAGGAGCTTTTTTGGGGTACCTTCCATCAACCATGAAGTCCCCCAGATGAACGGTTTGGATCACCCAAAAAGAGGCCTCATATGTAAAGTTCATAAGCAAATGCTTGACCGTACATCATGAATTTCATCTTCTTTATGTGTAAAAAAGCGGTCTCCATGAGATAACATCTAGGCATCACCAAAACTTCTTCTTGCCTTTTTTTTTTTTTTTTGGAGGTATCTCTTATATTTTTATATATATATATTTTTATATATATATATATTTTACACCAAACACCCCCACACACTCACGCCACACGCACACACACCCCACACACACACACACCGTGGGATTTCACCACCATGGGTACTCGAACCCTTGACCCGGTGTTGAAACTCCAGGGAGTCTACCACCCGGGTAAGAGTATCTCCAAAAAACATATAACAACAGTAGTGCAGCTACAGGCAACCTTTTTTCCAGCAATTCCTTCTACAATAGTATATACTAGGGATACATTAAATATACACCAATGCTTCTCCTTCAAACTAATAGCACACCAACCTTGTTTCCAGCAATTCCTTCCACAATACTATATACTAGGGAATAGGGATACATTAAATATACACCAATGCTTCTCCTTCAAACTAATAGCACACCATCGTAGAGTGATACGTATTCATACCAATAGCTCAACAAGACATACCAAATGTTTCATGTTTTACAACATGGGTATTTTTAGAAGGGAGCTGCACTGTACACCCAACTTGCATTTTTGTACCTTTTCAATTCCCAGAATGGACATGGACTTATCACATAAGCAAATCAATTAAGGTGGGTGTAAATAAGATTCCCTTTTTCAAAAGGGTAACGAGAAGAAATGTGTAAATCAAACTGAAGACAGAAATCTGGAGATGGTCATAAGCAGTATTTTCAATATCGACGATATCGGCCAATATATCCCACGATATATCTTGTATCCCACCCGTATGATACCAAACACACAAGTAGTGTCTAAAATTTTTCATATTGCAGAATACATCACATGGTTTTGCAAATATCGCAAAGATCGCAAAATATCACGAGATGTCACGACCAGTGTTTGAAATATCGGTATCGCGTTACGTATCGCACCCTTGGGATATAGATACATATCAATTATCGCATGCGGTATATCGGTTGTATTGTGTAATGTATTGTTGTTGTTGGAAACATTGGGAAATTGGTCGAATTTTTCAATGAAACTTTAGTGATTGTTAAAAAAGACATCAATACACACTTATAAATCAAAACATTACAAAAAAACAAGAGCACATAATAAGTTTTCTTTGTATGGGGTCCTAATCTATGTGCTCTCTAACTGAATTGATGCAAGTATATTCAAAGTCTATTCATATAATTTATAAATGTAAAAAGACGTGTGAAAACACAAGCAATACATTCAAAAGCAAAAGAAGCACTAAATCAGTTTACATACATGTCTGATTTTATGTTTGCACACAAATATTGCAATCGATTTGTGAGAAATTGAAAAATTTTTATTTTTTTCAATTTTCCGCAACTTGATCCATCTCCTCTAAATCTTGAAATCAAAGATCCCAATCCATGATTTTTTATGCAAAACATGAAAAATCATGGATTTGTAACAGTTTGACACTGATTTAACATGATTTACAAGAAAGAAAAAAAAAAATCGAAAATGCTCACCGAATCGAACATGCAAGATATA
Source organism: Magnolia changhungtana (assembly GCA_030180095.1). Classification (NCBI taxonomy): domain Eukaryota; kingdom Viridiplantae; phylum Streptophyta; class Magnoliopsida; order Magnoliales; family Magnoliaceae; genus Magnolia; species Magnolia changhungtana. Next base: position 7,799,664 of record JASAUF010000653.1, on the reverse strand, counting down.
TCCAACTACTTGTATGTTTCTTATCGCAAAGGTGGGATACAAGATATATCGTGGGATGTATTAGCCGATATCGTTGATACTTAAAACACTGATCATGACCAGCTCTTTACAAAAAATACTGTGTAAATGATATTTGTTGACATCGACAGATATCGCATGAATGCATGGGAAGTGCGGGTCCGAGGGTAGAAAAATCGAAAAGAAAAAAAAAATCCAAAACCCTTCGATCAGCGGTCAATTGGCCCCTATTTCAGAGTATTTAGGAGTGTAATCATCGTTACAAGCAATGTTTTAAATATTGACGATATTGGTCGATGTATCCCACGTTATATCTTGTATCCCACCTAAGTGATACAAAACGCACAGATAGTGCCGATATATCCCAATGTTCGATTCCATAAGCATTTTCAATTTATGATCCCTTTTTTTGCTGAAATTATGTTAAATCAATGTCAAATGGTTATAAATCCATTGGTTCTCCATGTTTTGCATTAAAAATTATGGAGTTGGAGCTTTGATTTCAATATCCATCGGTTGTTCATGTTCTCCATGTTTTTTTCAAAAATTTCCTTCAACCAACTATCAGTTGAGACCAATTTCAAAAAATTTAGGAATATTTAATGAAATGATCATCACATACACTCTAATTTCAAAATTTTGAGTGTAGGTGATCCGATTTGAAGAAAATTGTAGAAAATTCGAAATTTTCCCAATTTCTCTCAAACTACTTGCAATGTTGCACTCCAAAATGAAATGTATGAGCGCTAATCTACTGATTTGTTAAATCCTTGTCAATTTTCAGTAAATAAATAAAAATTATTAAAAAATATATATTTTTTAATTTCCCTTTAACTAGCGGTCAATTGAAACTAATTTCAAAGTATTTAAGAGTGTTTGATAAAATGATCATCATATACACTCTAAATGTCATGCATTCAATTTGAATACAGTTGCATTAGTTCAGTCAGACAGTGATAACTTAGGGCCTTATACAAAGGAAACCTATTATGTGCACTTCTTTTTTGAGATGTTATGATTTAAAAGTGTGTATTAAGGTATTGTTTAACAATCCTGAAGTTTCATTGAAAAATTCAACCATTTTCCCAATGTTTCCCATGTTTCCCAAAAAGAGTGATACATAACTCAATACAAACAATATATCCCGTGCGACAACTGATACGTTTGTATCCCAAGGATGCGATACGTAACACGATACCGATATTTCGAACACTGGCGATGGATGCCATTGAGTACCGATATTTCGAACATTGGCGATGGATGCCTTACAAGAGAGCATTTCTTGCTTGAAGAATTTTCATAGTTCTGAATTGCTCCTTTGATGTCTAGAGAGGTTATAAGGCTGCCATGCCTGTATTTTTAATTGAGCAATTGCTAGAGAATAGTTATCATGATTAGTCCAGACGAAATTTCTAGCTATATGGAATGTGGTGAGCACGTATCTGGAGAAATGATAATCTATGAGGTTTTTCTATTTGTCTAGAGTGTGGAACCATAATAGCCAATTGAACACGTTTCTCTGTTCACCAAGCATGTGGTCATTTAGCTTGATTTGCAAAAGATAAGCACTGAGACGTGGAGCATAAAAAATAAAGGCAATGGTGTATGCTTTTAACAAATACTAGAGCAGACAGAGGACTTCCTTTGAGAAATAATAAAAGATTCCTAATGGAGAATGGGGTGAGAAAAGGGAAATCTGGATGGGGGATTTGTTCAAATACTGGGAAGTTTCTGAACAAATGTATTTCAAGAAATTGTTTAAAATTATGGGAGCTTCTTTTTATAAAGAGGAGATTGGCTATGGATTCGATGATTTATGGGGTAAGTTGGGTATGGGTTCTAATGGGTAAATACTAGGGATAGAGAGGAGTTGGACTTCTGGGTGAGGTATAGTCTGGACAGGAAGTCTGCTAAGGTATTGCTTTTGCCCTCAATTTTTACAAACACTAAAGTCCCATTGGGAAAACCATTCTGCCCATCAAAGGAGCTGAGCACTGGGCAGAGTTTTTTGTTTAAATTGCAACATCCTTGGGAAGGAGAACATATCCATTTCAATCTGAAATTTGTGCCCAATGAGGTGGAATTGGAATTTTGAGATTTCATTTTTTACAGCTAATATTTCCTTGAAGGTAGAGGTGGTAATGTTGTTCTGAAGGTTTGAAAGTTCCACTCTTGTAACCACGAATTTTTCTTTCAACGATATTGTCTTCAAAAGGGAGAATTTCTCCCCAATAGAGATCATTCACATCATTTTGTATCTGTTTAGTTTGGAACCTCGAAAGGAAGCAATGATGTAGCCAATTGCTTCATTTTTTTAATTGTATTGGTGTGATATCATACCATGAGGAAGGCTTCTTCTTCATCTCAAGCCAAGAGAAGGCTTCTGTATTTAGAGATATAAGAGATGAAATCAGAGATGTAATTGACAATACCAAGAAATTGTTGTATCTGTTTCTGAGCCTGAAGAACGTCAGGAAATTGATGAAGGTGAACATCAATGTGTGGTTGTGGGTGATAAGAGCCATTCAAGATAGACATTCCTAAGAAGTCAATTTCCAAAATCCTGATTTCAAATCAAACTTAGAGGAAATGTGGGCATTAAAAATATGTTGGAACAAGGATGGCCATTGCAAGAAAGGAAATTTGCTATCTAAAAGATAGTTGTTCAGTGACTGGTAAATGGTAATTGATAACCAGTCTGAGTTTTCCCCGAACTTGTTCAGAATGCTTATTTACATCAAATGCTTCACATGCCCATTGGGAAGTGATTGGTTCAATTAAGCCTTCATCAAGCAAGGCAGCAAGTTCTTGTTTGGCTTGATAGAGGTGTTTAGGCTTCATGCCTTGGCGACTGGCCCTCATTAGACAAACTTCCAAATTCTTCACAAAGGGTTTGGATTTTTAAAGAGAAACTGGGAATGGAAATCTGCACAGCATTCATTGATGAGGAGTTCAAGTGTCCGGTCAATAGTTTGCAGGACATGGAGATTAGGGATGTGTGGCCAGCTGAGAAGACTAATATTTAAACCTAAAAGTTAGCTGTCTATATGAGTCGTGTCCAATAGTGCCAGATACATATCGATACGCAACACTGAATAATCTTAAAAAAAGCTCCATGACCAAGTTATACTTCCCACGGGTGCAACATGGATACAATATGAGTGCATACACTTACATAGTATCAGACACGTATAGGATGTGCATATGTTTCTCTCGTACAATAGGTACTACCAGCACTAATAAATGAAAATTCAGCAAGAGAAATTGTAGGATTCTCGACCCGGAGATATGCATAGCTTCTTGGGTTTTCAGTTTTCAAGTGAAATCCATGGATGGAACATTCCAAAAATCCTTCCGTTGGACAACCATTTGATGGATCTTCCAATCTGGTAGGTTTTCAGGGCGTCATCCATCCATGGTGGGTCCCATCAGACCGACAGGCAACAGTGTAGGTCACTGACCCATTGGGCCCCCAATTACAGAATGAAAACTCAGATGGATGCCATGCATATCCTTTTAAGACTACTTGTTCAGCATTTGGTTGTAGATTCTGGCAGTTAAAGAGGCATGTGAAACACTGACCATCTATGAGCTTTCATGAAGAATGGCTGAGGGATACTGAATCCTATGTTTTGGAATTCTTGGAATAATTCTTCCGCTACCTTTGACAATGTAGCATTTGAAGGTTTGTGAAGCCCAGTTTGGGTTATTATTCCCTCAGCATACTTGGCTGTTGAATGCAATACCCAGCGCTCGCTGAATACCATAGAAATAAGCAAGTCAATAAAAATAAAAGAACAAATAGCAGGTCTTCTGAATTATATACAGAAAATTTGGAAATATGGATTAAGATCCTTACCAGTTTGCAAACGAACAGAAAATGAGAAGAATGGAACCAAATGCAGGAGAGAGAGAGAGAGAGAGAGAGAGAGAGAGAGAGAGAGAGAGAGAGAGAGAGAGAGAGAGAGAGAGATTAGTGATTAGTGGATAAATACAGTTCAAATGGGTCAAGTTCTAGACGACTACACCCTTTAGTGGCATCACACCACCATGAAAGTGTCGCACCCATAAGAGAAACCAGTGCAGGTTTCAACAAGCAGAAATAATCTGAAAATTTATTTCTAGAGGCGAGTTCTTTGTCTTCCCTGTTTGGTACCTGATCTATAATGTGGGGCCCACGGTATCCAATCCATTGATCTGATGACCCCTGCCATGGAAGAATCATGCCCAAAATATATCTTCACTTGGTCAACTGTAACCTTTCGATTGTTAGCCTGTAATACATTGTTGGCAAGAAATAAACCAACAGTCCACATTCATGGAGAAAAGACCAGATTTGACCGTTAGGATCTTGCAACTTGGAAGATTTTTTGGGCATGGTTCATCCATGATGGATGTCATCATATCAATGGATTGGATAAACTAACCATGGGCCCCACATGTAGGATAGGTACCAAACAGAGAACTTCCCCGTTCATAATGAATAGGAAACTTGGCCTCTTATTTCTATCAATATAATTCCCATTTAATGTTTCTGTATATGACCTATAAATAGGCCCATAGGATTGTTTAAAGAAAGAGAGTCCAATCAGGACTTTACATAACAAAAGGAAACTAACTAACAATGAGGAGACCTATCTAACCCAACTACTTTCTGTCTGATAAAATTAAAGAAATAAATTAAGCAACAAAAATAAATAGGTCTCTTAACTCAAACATATGGCCTTTAAAACATAGAGTCGATTATCTAAGTTCAATTTCACATTCTTTGGATCACGCATGGGACCCACCAGGTGGATCTAACACTGTTGGGGCCATTTGATTGCAGATAATGCATATGACGAGCTGATCAGACCTCCACACATATTCAATGGCCTCTCCAGTGTAAACTTTGGGACCACTTGTGCATTTTAGTGGCAGACTGGTCATGCATCTTTTTCTTAGAAGTCACAAAATTTTATTAAAAGGGAGGAAGTGGATTGATTCCTCATAAAGAATTACAAACAAGACTAAGAAGAATACCAAAAAAGGAGATAGGAATAGACGCAAAACATTGAAAAGAAAAGGCCCAAGAAACTACATCCAACCTAGCTTTCCTGGAGACCTCTTCATTAGGTCTTTGGCAGCCAGAAAAGATGGACTCCAAAGGATTCTCCCTTTGGGACCTATCCCAGCCCCATGCCATGATGAAAAGAGAGCTTCTACAAATCGCAGCATCACCCAGCTATTGGCAAATTTTTGAAAGACATGGAAGTTTAAAACTTTTTGAAACTCCAGATTTTAAAATTTTAATTATGATCCCCGTGTATATATATATATATATATATATATATATATATATATATATATATATATATATATATATCATCCCAAAAATAAACAACCAATAGCTAGGATGTCACATCAGATCTGTGTTGTATAATTGCTGCAAAGTCCGATGACGATATTCCAACATAGGAAGTCTCTCCCTAATCTATACCAAAAGCAAAGAGTGGAGAGACCTATGCAGATCCTAAAGTAGGTTTGGGATGTGTGCACCATGAGAACCATCCACAGGGTGGACTCCACGTGTGAACATGTGATGGAGGGAGGAGAGGATTCTCTTTCTTCTTCTCTTCTCCTTTTCTACTCTTTTCTCATTTCTCTCTCAACACCATAGGGTCCAACATGTGCTGACCTATTTGTTGAAAGATTTGGAGCCTAAATGTCAAAGATCACATTTACTATTTGTGGAAGATAAGGCAGCTGATTTGGAAGGTATGACTTTAGGCTTTTGAGGTATTTAGTAGATTTGTTTTCTCTATTTAGGCCACATCTTAATTAATGGAATTTTTTATTATCTTAAATAAATTATTTATTTATTGATTTGATATTAATTAAAATTTGATTCGAAATCTAATAGTTGAGAAATCTTCATTAAAGAAAGATTTCAGTGTGTGTGTGTGTGTGTGTGTGTGTGTGTGTGTGTGTGATTGGATGGATCATGTGTGTGCATGCATGGATGGATGGATAGGTATGCTTTTCAGTTCCTTTAGTTTTTGGATGTCTTAGTTACTGTTTGGCACCTGCATTTGAATGATATGAACTCATCATTGTTGTTGTAGCACTGAATTTTTACAACAACACATGCTTTAAGCCCAACAGAAACTTATTATGTATGGTTCTTTTTGCAATATATATATATATATATATATATATATATATATATATATATATATATATATATATATATATATATTCCTAAATATGTAAATGTGTCTTTTAGCATCTCTTAAAGTTTCACTAAAAAATTCCAGTGTTTTCTCAATGTTTCCCTCAGTCAACGATACATTTCCTGGTATCAGCGAAATCAATACGTGTTTCCATATCCCCAGTTAACAACACATGTAACAAAACTGATACTACGAACACTGGGTACACTTAGGGACCCACTGAAATATAAACACTACTTTACATAGAAAAGTTATATCTCAACAAGATCCCCCACCACCCTCCATAAAACAAGGACAGCTTCTTAGAATGATCCCCCACTACCCTCGGTCCCTCACGCATCATTTTATCTAAGTTACACTTACATATCTAGTACTCTTATCTCTACATGCATGCCACAGATGTGTGAAATCCTAGCCAGTGATTGGAGGATTTTTTTTATTTTTTTTTTCTCCACCATTGAAAGCTGACTATTGGCTGCAACTTTTACTAACCATTCATCTGTAATAATCAAACCTCCAATTGGGTGAACACAATTATTTGGCCAATTTGGACTCTGTTTTTTCACATACAGCCTATCTAGACTAGAGCCCAGCAGATGTGGTCTGGATTTTGTTCATCAGTGTGTAGTGTAAGGAGAGTGATAAAACCAGATCCCTTATCAAATTTAAGAAAGTTCCTCTCCTCTATGCATAAAGAGTTACAGGGAATGGAAGGTGCTGATTACACATACCTATGGTGAGATCCAAGAGAACGCCCTGGCTTGCTGCTGTCACAAAAGGCCCAGCTTAAAACCTCAGAGTTCTTGAATGAGATTCCTTTTACAGGTATCTAAACCACAAGCAAACAGAAATTACTCCAGAGGGAAATAATAAAAAGCTGCCAACAAAAGTCATAATTTCCAAACATTGTACCACCACAGAGGAGTCCGCCAGTGTTCAGAAACACAAACAATGATCAACTTGCGAATACTGAAGCATTAGGGGTAGAACAGGCAATCAAGATCTACAAACCAAGTTGGGTAACTTAAGATGTATGAACATCAGAAATGAGTAATTATAAGAGAACCGGCATTTGTACTCCATAAGTGCAACTTCAATTCTGACAAGTGGGACCCATGGTTCAGTAATCCAGACCATCTGATGCAGGACAATTAACAACTTGCTCTAAAAGCTCAAACTGTTAGAGTATGACGAATTAATCCCTTTATCTCATAGCCCAGGCCTCACATCTCATGGGTTAGGACCACGGCCGAACCCCCCTCGTGGGCTTGTGGGCCCCAAATCACATGGGCCGCCTACCCCGAGTGTATCCCCACATCCCACGGGATATCCCACTTGAGCCCGGTGTGAAAATGCCCCTGCATTAATCACCCCCGGTGAGAAGTCTCAAACACGAGACCTCCCGCTCTGATACCAATTTGATGCAAGACAATTAATCACTTGCTCTAAAAGCTCGAACTTTAGAGTATGACGAATTAATCCCTTTATCTCATAGCCCAGGCCCTACATCTCATGGGTTAGGACCTCGGCCAAACCCCCCTCGTGGGCTCCAAATCACATAAGCCACCTACCCCGAGTGTGTTCCCGCATCCCACAGGCTACCCCACTCAAGCCCGGTGTGAAATGCCCCTGCATTAATCACCCCGGTGAGGAGTCTCGAACACAAGACCTCCCCCGTGGGCCCCAAATCACATGGGTCACCCATCCCGAGCGTGTCCCCGCATCACACGGGCTACCCCACTCGAGCCCGGTGTGAAAATGCACCTGCATTACCATCTATCTATTGCGTCACATCATAGATGGACATGCCCTAAAAATCTCTCCAGATCGGAAGATCCCATATGCCAATTTTGTGTCTTTTTCAATTGAATGAGGATTGTTATTGTATTTAATATTTATATCCTTAATCATACAGGCCACATATCAAAAGGTTAAGATTGTCCTACGAGGAAATTTCCAAACATAGATCATCCACACTAGGACATAAAGTACCAATCACCCACATGCTTGAATCTTTTTTTTTTTTTTTTTTTGGGTTAGCTTGTTAGTACACACCCACGCATGTCAATACACACACTCCATGTTAGCCACCCCCACTAGGGATCGATACCAAGACCTCAAGCGTTGACATGCTTGAATATAAAACTTGCGCATATTGTGCAAAGACACAGGTCACGAATCATATGATTCCTCATCAGAAATTGACTCTGCTCTTCCATTTGAAGATAGGCAGATGTTAGGCATCTAGTGCTCTTTTGCAAACATAACAAACTGAGTTTGCACAATTTTAACAAGATTTTTCTTACATACCTTCCAAAGAATTTTCACCTTCCAAAAAAAGAGCTAGAAAAATTGCTAACGTATGTGAAAAGTAGAGCTGGGCATTTCTGACCCGATTTGGTGGATCTGACCCAATCCGACCAGATCCGACCTGAACCGACGGCCTGGATCGGTGCGGTTCGGGTAGGATCAGGCAGATCTGACCCTTTATCGGATCGGGCTCGAATCAATATTAATCTGGACCTGACCAATCCGAAATCCGATCCGATTGGATCCGGACCAATCCGATCCGGGCCCTACATTCTAGTAAACTTTATTTTATATATGTATGAACACTGATGAACATATGAGAGATTAGTATTGGGTATTAGAAAGGGAATGAGATTTTTGTAATTTTTTAGAAATAAGTTTTCCACAACTCGTTACAAGTGCGCCGATAAGCTCGGTGTTCTAGTGTGGTGGAAGCGTCTTCGTCTCTCCCAAGATTCCTTGCAGCAGTCGGAAATCACTACACCTCCGTTTAGATGGTTTAGATTTGCATTGTGGTTTCTATTCTGGGAGTTGTGGTGCCGTTCTCCAATAACTCCATGTTCACCGTCCGCGGTTAGAGCATGGTGGGACTCCTGTCTCTCTGAAGTCATTGTGGGCAGACTATTGCCTTGAGAGTTGTAGAGAGGGAGAGAAAGAGAGAGGTGCAGGTTGCCTGATATGCAAGGCAAATGAGACAGAGAGGTGCAGGTGAGGTGCAGGTTGCTTGATATGCACGCACACGCCGAGAATGCTCGTGTATCTGCAGGACTCGTGAAAGATGGCAACGCGTCACTTATTAATTCCACGCACATTTAAGGCAGCCCATGTCAAGCCTCCGTTTATGCTAGCTGGGTGTTCGTGGCTTGAGATCCAAGTTGTCCATCATGTGGGTATCGTAAGACAAATACCGCAGCCCAGTTGGGTGAACTGATCGCCACCTTATTAGTGGACCGAATTGATTTCTGATCGTCGACTTTTTATTCATTTTAACAGTGTTGCCCACCTACCTTCTTATTCATTTCAATGGTGTGACCCACCTACCTTCTTAGATCGTACTTATTTTAATTAGAAAAGATATACATGATGAGACCAATTGTATTCACGGTTCAGATGTTATGCAGATTAAACATGTTGATGAAAAGATATAGGATGTACAGCAAACTATACAGCTGGTGGTACCTGATCATTTCTCCCTGAGAGGAACTGCAATAAATGGGACCCGATGAGAAAATATATAAATCTAATAAAAAATTACAAAACTTCTTCGGGAAGCAACAAAATCGGATTTCATACTAAGTGTGTTTTCATGGTACTGAGTAAACTATGTGGGGCCCGCTTTGAATTTTTTAGGTTTATCCACACCATCCATCAATTTTTTCAGATCATTTTAGGGGTTGATACTAAATTTTAAGTATATCCAATGATTAAGTAGATCACACCATAGGAAACACTGAGAATAATGAGTTCCACACCATCGAAAAAATGGACAAATCCAAACATTGCCCAATCCGATCCGACTCGGTTTTTCTGACCGAGTTGACCTCGGATCGGTTCAAGCCAGCAAAGGTTCGGATTTGTTCGAGTTAGATAACCCGGACTCGGTCCCGGATCGGATCGAGTTCGGGTCAGTTCGTGCAGATTTTGGACCGGGTTGAGTTGGACCCAATCCGATCCGACTCGGTCCGATGCCCAGCTCTAGTGAAAAGGACAACATAACTAAGTTCATATAGTAGCAAAATTATATGATCCTCAAACTGAGGATATGCACATTTTACTAGGGTTTTGAGTTCATATAAGTGAGATCCATGGTTCAGTGATCTAGACCACTAGGACGTTGGGCACCACCATGGATGTCCGTGCCCCAAAGATCTCCTTGATATGATATCCTAACCTTTAAATCTGTTGCCCACAGAGAGGATCAAGAAGAGAGAGACCACGATAGTCTACTTAGATAAAAGGCCCAAGTGTGTTTTTTTTTTTTTTTTTTTTTTTTGAAGGATAATTAAGATTATCTCAAAAACCATGGAAATGACATCACCGGCTGCCTGGGCAAACAAAATGCTTAGTCCAGCAGACGACGTGCGAATTTCTTAGAACAACAGAAGAAAAAAAAAAATGCCAATGAATAGAAATGTCCCCACCTGATAACATCCAAATCAACCCCATTGGCCCAAGATTTGTGGCTAGGATATGCCAATATTAGATGTTTTGGGGAATGCTCAATCTATGATGGGCGCCAATAGAGCAAAGGTACGTATCACCGAATGGTGTGCCCCGCTTGCATAAAATGAAAAGTTGAGAATATTGTGCATTCCTCGGGTCAAGGATCATATAATTCCTCCATATAACAGGGGTAACATTTGCAAAAGAGGCTAGCTTTTAACAAACAGGCACAGCTTGGAAAAAGAAAAGGTCTAACAATCAGAAATGCAGAAAGGATTTCTTACTGATGTTAGAGGTTCAGAAAATGCTAACATAAGAGCGAAACATGAGCGAACCGGGATCCCTTGCAACTTTTGTGCCACATCAACCAAGACCACATCTGAATAAAGCACAAAGACAAACATGGTCATGGTGTTAACCTTCAGTGCCTTTCTTTAAAATAAAAAGAAGGGAAAAAAAAAGTGTTGGATATGTATGCACTGAAATGCCAGTGGTTCTTATATTGATGGATATTGTTTATCTATTACCACTTAGTTGAATGGAATATTTTTTTGCTTTTCATCACTACTTGTGTGTAGAACTCTTGCATTAATTATGTTTCGCAAGTTATAAGGGTTCCTTATGGAATCTCTCTTTTGGATCCATGGGGAAAGAATGACGTGGACATAATAGCACCATGGCTAAGGGAGAGTTGTGTCTCCATGGTTCTCAAGTACCCTAAATATCATAACCACTTTACCATGTTTGGGCAATACAGGATTAGTGTTTTGGTGATTGTGTGAGTAAAACCAATGACAAGTTGTAATGGACTCCAACATTGGGCATCGTGTTTCCATCGCTCTTGTCCACATGAGAGCATGAATATTCACCTGTTGTCTTGGGCTCTATTGGACATTCGCATTGGTGGAAAGCATCGAGTCTCCTAACTGAGAGGCCCATCATGCTCAGACTAGATTGACTTGATCTTGTGCTAGCTTTGACTAATCCTCAAATGAAGGTCATGGAAGGATTTCATTGTCCTAGTGTTGTGGGCCTTAACATACTTTTTTATGTTACATTAGTAGCCGAAATTATACAAATGTCATTGGGTGCACACATTAGAATGTGGTAAAGCCTTATAAGCACCAAAAAGGGATCTACTAGTCTTCCAACGACCTAGATGCAGATAGATCTTATAGATTGGACCGTCCATCAAGTGTTTTAAAGCTAGTCAACAATCTCAAATGTTTTCAAGGTTTTATAGTAGGTTTTCAATCATTAAATATGTTGTTTTAACGGTTAAAGTGTTTGATCAATCTTGGTGGACATCCAACAGTTTTGATCATTTTGTGGTCCACCCTAATGCTTGCATGGGATTCTGAGCTGGAGATGGACACCACCAATAATGAAAGGATTCCAGTAAATTTGGGCACATTGATAGGCAAGATTACAGACTTTTGATGATGTTAGGCAATACCAAAGTTTGTAGGAGTGTGAAGCATCATACTAATGCTTTCACATGAGAACCCTAAACTCCTGCTTATAAATAGATTCTATAAGTGCTAATATTCTAAGCATACATGTATTTGTCAAATTTTGTAGGCAAAATAAGATATGGATCTTCAACAAACTTCAGTTCTCTACGACACTTTAAGAGCACGACTTAACATCTCAAGAATAGAAGGTTTGGAATGATTTCAAGTGTAAGATCAAGTGTATGCTAACCTACTGGTAAAAATGACCTTAGAAAGGACCCTAGGATATAGTGCTTGATCATGGCCTTTTGAACTTTAATTTGTGAAAATTTTATATGAAAAAATTGAGGATGTTTGGCTAGTCGAACTTAGCTCGAGTAAACCTGAGATCAGCCTACGTCAAGTTTCCGGCAACTTCAATTGTAAAATCAGTTGGAAGCTCTGCCAGCCCGACCCTAGCTCGGGTCAGCCTGAGGGTGACCCGGGTCAAGTATACAGCAATACATTTTTTCATATTTTTGGGAATTTTGGCTAGCCGAATTTTTGCTCAGGCTAGCCTAATTTTTTATAAAATCAAATCCCAAGAAATTTGTTAGCCGTTGGAACAGTATCGTGGAAATTCGGCCAACCGAAGCAATTCTTAGGTTAACCGAAGATCCAAATCTTTTGGTTATAAATAGAGACCTCTTCTCATTGTTTTAAACACGAAAAAGTGAGATAATTCTTCCTCAAACAAAGAGAGAAACTCTAGTCCTTTCCAAGCTATTTGTGTAGTAATTCTTATTTTGCTTATAGTTTATTCAATTCGCTTCTCAAGTAAATTTAAATTCAATTATAGAGTAAGTTATACTCAACTTGAAATTAGAGAATTGAATTTGCAGCTTTTAGGGTTTTATTCCTTATGAAATTATATATCCCTAGATCCTTTCTGGTTGAGCATACATTGATTCATCATCATCCAAGAAAGAGGATTATTGCAGTGATTGAAGCATCTACAAGACTTCATCAGTATCTTTGCATCGACATTTTATCTTCAAGAAGATAAGTATTTGTTTTCAGAATATTACTTTCATTTTGGGTTTGTTGAGATTGCCAGGAAATCTCATCGGATTGTGTAGTGGTTACCCCGTGAAAATCACTTGAGGTTTTATTGTGGTAAGCCTGTGAAAATCACAAGAACTGTAAGAGGTTGTTGAGGTGATTATGTGAAAACCTTGAAATTAGTAGAAAGCCAAAATTACGTAGAGTTGTTATTTTAGGAGTGGAGTAGGTGTGTGTTAAACACCGAACCACTATAATTCTCTGTGTATTGTGGTGATTGATTATTTCATTCTCTGCTTTTATTATTTTGAAATATTGGATTCTAAGACGTCGTGACATAAGGTTGTCCTGCCTAAGATTTTAGGTGAAGATTGTCCTACGACTCAATTGAAATCAAGATTTCAATATCTATTGCTATTAAGAATTTATTTTCCGTGATTGATTGTCATAAATTGGTTTAGTCCTATTCATCCCCCCTATAGGACATTTCATCTCCACAAGAGCCCAACAGAGGCTTCAAAGTCACCCACCCCCTGATGCTTATCTATATATATATATAATATATATATATATATATATATATATATAGAGAGAGAGAGAGAGAGAGAGAGAGAGAGGAATGGTCACCTGCGCACCTTCTTACATGAACACCTGTGTGCACATTTGCACATGTGTCATGGTCACAGAATATGAACGGTCCACGTGATGCGGCACCCCTTGAAACCTCACAAGCCCAACTTTCAGCCCGATACAAAACTTCGGTGGGTCATGGCAAAAGGAAACAGTTTCCTCCCTCGATTTGCATTTCTCTTTGCTATGGCCCACTAGAGTTTTGGATCATGCTGAAAATTGGGCCTATAGCGTTTCAAGGGGTGCCGCATCACGTGGACTGTTCAGATTCTGTGCCCATTACACGTGTGCAAATTTGTGCACGGGTGCTCACGTAAGAAGGTGTGAAGGTGATCTCTCTCTCTCTCTCTCTCTCTCTCTCTCTCTCTCTCTCTCTCTCTCTATCTATATATATATATATATATATATATAGAAGAAAAGAGCAAAAGAGAGAAATCTTTCATCATCCCTCCCTTCTCTCTCCCATCGCATGCACCCTTGGACGACTCTCATCCTCCCGTGCCCATAGCCCTATTGTGTGGGCTTGTGGAAGCTCTCAAGGCATCCCTTCTCTAGAAATAAATCAAGGAAAGACCTACATTGAAGGATTGGCATTGAGCTTCTACACACTCAAAGAGAACATGATAATAGGTATGATCTCGGCCATCTGCTTGTATCTTTTGAAATTTTGATATCATCTATATGGGAAGTACATCCTAATCACCTAGAAATTGATTTGGAAAAAGTTTTATGTGTCCGACTTTCATAAAAGCCTAACGAAAAGTAAATGCTTAACACCAAAGTCTATATTTAGTTTGCCTTTCAGAAAGTCTATATATATATAATAAAAAAAAAAAAAAAAACAAACAAACAAACATCTTTATTGATTTCCCCACTTACAGTAGCATGCTAGGTTCTAGGAACAAAATGAGACATTAGAACTACCATGCCTAGGTTTCTATACCCTACTATGTGAACCCTAATTTTATAAGGACCCAAGCATAGAATTTTATGGCACAATAAGAGGTGAGTGTGGATCTTTTTCATCTCATATGATCCTTGATCGAAAGAAAATTAATTTTCAATTCAAATCCAGCTTGTATTGGATCATGTGCAAGTTGGAAACCAGAGCAGATCACAATCTAAGTCCATGTGCATTGGTTTCCAACGAATAACAATCAAACTCCATGTGCATTGTTACACAGCACGTGCCAATCTGGCATGCATGTTGGACACCTGGTGGTGCATAAGGTGGCCAACATTAAGAAGATATGTCAGGCTGATCTACTCATGAGGTGGCCTAGCCTATACGAAAAGAATGGGCGATTTAAGAAAAGTTGCCAATGGTCCACATTTAACGCACATGTGGCATTCTTGATGAGCGGACCAATTATTTTTGTGCACGATCATCTTCAAGATGCAGCCACCTTATGACCTTGTTTCAATCAATTGTATTTTCTTAAAATTTAAAAAAAAAAACAAAAAAACAAGAAGGTATTTTCTTATTCAAGAGTTCGATTGCAAGTGGGAAGCCACTAGGGAAGTTGCAAAGACATGGTTAATAAGAAAAATAAAAAAGTTGTGGAGATTGTTTTGAGAAAAGAAAATTGAAAAATGAAAGGGATTTTGTCAGAGTTAGAAACTTGGGACATAGGATTTTTGTAGATATACTTTATTTTAATGAAACACAGCTTTATGACTTGAATAGATTAGAGAATTTGCTTATTCCTCTCTGTCGAGAATTCTCTCATTTTTCTTTTTGGTACCCTTTGAGTGTGTATTCTTCATCTAAATGTGGATCTTCAACTCAAAAGATGAAATTTGCTTCAGTGGTGTCAAAGAAAGTTTCACCCTTCCGTATACAAACAATTGAAGGAATTGACAGAAAATCCATTTGAAGCAAAACATAGAAGAATCATAATTAAATAATATTAAGAACTGAAGAGATGTAACTAACCCAAGGGTGGGGGACGTCCGGTTTGGCCCGTGAATCTTGGAGAAGCTATATTTTTATCTGTCGCCACCACACCATCAAAGTGGCCGAGACTCTGCCCATCCAAACCAGTCAATAACCACAAGTTACTGCCATCTAGCCAATCTAATTTCCCAACAGTTACCCCAAACTTGGATTCCACTCCTGAAAAATAATATTAGTTTATCAAGTAATTAAACATAGTTAGAAGCCAATCTCAAGTATACTGACAAACAAAGCAACATTCGTTAAATCAATACATACCAGGCGCTGAGCATAGTGCCTTGCATATGGAGTTCATTCCAGGAATGCCCACATATTTCTTATTCGATCCTTCCTACAAGAACAAATATCCCCATGGGTCAATGCCATAAAATGAAAAGGGTGTGCAATTCGTGTATAGAATGCCTACATACATGCATGCAAGTTAAGTATAAGATATGTTACATGAACAATTTGTTGGGGATTTCATATCCATATCTAACAGTTGAATTTTATGACTTATGGGAAGCGCAGAAGGTGAGCCCTCAAGATCTGACGGTCCACACGATAATTGGGACCCTCACAAAGCTGAAGATTGATCCTCCAACGGCCCGCCTATCTACTACTGGAGCAGATTGATCTATTCACACCTCTGATCCTACGGTATATAGTGGCCCCGGATTGTGATCTATGGATCAGATCGTCCCAAGGACAAGCCAAGATGGACAAACTATAGCACACTCTATTTCTCTCTGTATACTCTCGGTGTTTCGTATGATTCATTGCGAGAGAGAGCGTGTCCCTTTTTATAGGAAAGGAAGGAGATAGGATGAGAACGGATTATCCGATCTTCTCTCTATCTCCTATCCAAAATCAAATTCAAAATTGAATTTGATATCCCAATGGAAAGAAAAGAGTCGGAAGAAGTCTAACCATATGGGACCCACCCACTAGTGATTGCTCACAAGTGGCCATATTCAAGACATACCATGTTGCACCCATGTAATACAGTCAAATGCTTATGTATGTGTATGTGATGTAGGGAGACTAGAAAGTGGTGAGAGAGAGAGAAGAAGAAGAAGAAGAAGAAGAAGAGAAGTTTAGCACAACAAGTGTAATATTAACTTGAGAAACATAGATATAGTGCTCCGTAGTGGATAACATACACAATTACATATTCTTTCATACACTTCCCCTCAGGTTGGAGCATAGATATTGACATGCCCAGCATGGAACACATGAAGAAGGTGATGATGATCAGCTTGGGGCAGGGCACAACTCCCCCTCAAACACAACATAGCGGAATACAATATCTCCAATTGTTGCTTGTCTTTAGATTGAGCTTTCGTTTTCTGCTGAATATTCTCTTCAAATAGGTCATCCAAACTTGACAACCATCGAGCCTCCAAACCATCATTCACATGCAAAATCCTCTCAAAGACATGACTGACACCGCACGATAGGTGAGTGAACTGCATTCACAACAGTTGAGAGGGAGACTACAGCCATAACAGCATGGGAAGACACGCATGCAACACTGAACAACATGTGAATGGACTACACCCATAACTAATAACAAGGGCAACTAATAACAAGGGCCAAGTAAAAGAAATGATGAATGAAAAAGGAAAGCTATAGCGCTTGCAGAAATCCTCCATAGTCGATCATTACATTAAACTGTTTGTGCGCATAGTACCTCAAACACAGAAGGAGAACACCAACTACACAATCCCATCCACAACATAAATCCATGCCTTATTTCACAACCTCACAACATCAAAATATAAAGACATGAAGAAATTTCAACAAAAGGACCCAAAACAATAGTTGTACAACACCTATTTCTTAAAATAAAAATTTTAAAATTTTTTTTAAAAAAAAAGAACTAGCTCCCAAATCTTAATTTCATGATTCTTGTTTTTGGTGATTGCTAATAATCAACCGTACCTAATCCATGTGAAAAATCTCCACCAAAAACCTCGCAAAAAATAGTATGATAGTAAAAAAGAAATCTTGATCATTTCCCAACTTCTTTCATTCTGCGTGAAACACCTCCAAAAACTTTTCAAAATCGCAGAAAAATCACCATAAATCTTATAAAATCAAGCTCTTCCAGATCCCATATTTTTTTTGCTTCAAATGGCGAACTAGCCATACCCTAGCCCCACTATCAAACTGCAATCAAGTCAAAAAACCTGCTCTAATACCAAGTGGTGAGATGAAAGAGAGAAGGGAAAGTAAAAAAGAAAAAAGAAAAGCTTAGTGCAACATGTAGCGTTTGCACAAACAACTAACACACATACATATACATAAATACATGCATATATGTGCATTTGTGTGTGTGTGTGATTTACAGTTATCAAATAAAATATGTGATTTACCTCTCAGTTATCAAATAAAATACGTGTGATTTACAGACTATATAAACCCATTTATAAAGGAGAACTGATCACCTAAAACCAATTGTAGGTTAACCTAACCTACAACCTTTATTTACAAGAATTTGGGTCTGAAATATATATCATGTTTTCAACAGAAAGACTACGTGGCCTAACCCTGAATCAAATAAGGAAACTAACTCTAAAAGCAAATAGGAAAATGGCACAATTAAGAAATAGATTTTAACTGGAAGATTTCTTCAACTAAATTAGAATAAGTTCATAACGAAATTACAATGAATAAAGCAGGAAATGGCAACTGGGTCAGCAAAACTATTTCTTGGTATTTTGAGTCCTAAAATAACATCATGTGGGCCGAATCAGTGTCAAAACCAGTGAAGCAGGTTTCCAACAATTTAGAGTACCAGATCTTCAAAACAAGGATTTGTCCAAAATGGACACTCGATCACAAACCCTGCTGAAGTTAGGGCCAGCTTGGGTACATCAAGGATGAATACTAAGTGAACACAAGTGAGTTCGCTGGTAATCACCTTGCACATGTGACAACTTGACACAAGTAAGAAAGATCCAAGGCTCCAAGTTAGCAATAAAAACCATAAAGAAGTTGCAGATGCTCACAGGAGGTTGCAAGTTCTTGAAGAGGGAGACTTAGTGATGGTTTATATTTGTAGAGAGCATTCCCTGCAAGAACATATCATGAGCATGGAAGATTGGCCATTGTCGTATTTTGAGAAAACTGGGTGATAATGCCTATTTAATGGATGATCTACAAATTTCTCCAGTTTTCAATATAGCAGACTTGTATGCATATTATGGAGATGATATTCCATAACAAGCTGAACAACAAGGCAAGTTGCAATGACAGATCCCACAGAAGCCGAAACAGAAGATCAAGTTCGTAGTTGATGTCAAGGCCATGAGAAAGAGGTAAGGTGCACATCACGCAATCAGTGTTATTTGATGCACTGGAAATGACAACCATTGACTGACTGCACGTGGATCAATGAAGCCAAATTCCATGATTCCATCACCTCGACAATGATTTGCATTGCAGGTTTTAGGAGTTGAACTTACCTTCACGGACCTGCATGCCCTTTTTTAGACGTTAGATTTGAGTTTGCACAGTTGGATCACTCAGATCTAAAATTTTAGATCTGATTAATGATCTAGATCTAGTGGTCATCAAACTTGGCTGTTAACGATAGTGCCATGGATAGATTCATGATGAGAACAGATTCGCAGTTGTATGCTTTGATTATGATCGGGACAACAGATGTCTTGGTTTTGGAGGTGGACGCAGCCCACTTATGAAGTGCATGTGGATCCCCATATGTGCGTGCATGAATTAGTGCAGGATGCATTGTAGATTGTTGAGAACTTGGGTTATTGTTTACTGCTTATTAGGTGGTTATGTCTTAGGGTTAGGGGTCATTGGGCAACATGGATTTCGGGCAGTTAGGAATTGGAATCCAAGATTTTCAATCGAAATCATGTTTGGCACCCCCCAA
The DNA here is from genome assembly GCA_030180095.1 of Magnolia changhungtana. Taxonomy (NCBI): domain Eukaryota; kingdom Viridiplantae; phylum Streptophyta; class Magnoliopsida; order Magnoliales; family Magnoliaceae; genus Magnolia; species Magnolia changhungtana. The sequence continues at coordinate 7,779,996 of JASAUF010000653.1, read as the reverse complement.
ATCCTGGATTTCAAATCCAACTTTGGATTGAAATCCCCAAAAGCCCCCCTTCTAAAATCCAAGAGAAAAGGTGGGGTGCAAAATCCTAGACTTCCTTCTTCAACTGTCATAATTGCTCTCTCCTAGTCTCTTTTAAGGCCCCCCCAAAGTCAAAATCCAGGCTGACAAACATAATTTCTAGATTCCACAAGATTGAAAATCCCAGCTACCAAACATGACTGGAAGAATGCAAAATCCAGATTTGAAAATCCAAGATTTGGATACTTTGGTCAGAATCCAAATATATGATGCCAAACAACCCCTTCGGATTAATAAGGACCTTTTAATTTCTTTTGGAGGTTTTCTCTTGGAAGGTCTTTCCATGAGGGCTTTTGGGGTTCAATCTATCAGTGCTTTTCCTTTCATTTTTGCAAGCTTGTTGAGACTTTGGAGCTCCAAGCATTAATCATTTCTTATTCATCAACTGTTGGTCAGCATATTATTCTTGAAACTTCAAACTAGTTCTCCAGTAAGTGGTGTTTTGGTTCTTCCTAGTCTCTCTCTTCATTGATACATGCTTGATGCCAGTTATTATTTCTTCATGTTCAGGATGACGATGATGTGGTCTGATATGGTCTATTGTAATTATTGCTGTCCAAGTTAATATGGACATCCCCCTTGGTGATCGAGACTTCATAAAAATGAGTGTTTGATATCAGATCTAGATCGGATCTGTTTCGATTGCTACCCATATGCTGATTTTAATAATTTTATGGCCGGATCTGTCCAAATATATTAATTGTGGACTAATATTCATTATCGACGGTTGGATCACATCAGAAATTGATGTTGATGTTGAAGTTGATTGTGATGATTCAAGAGATGCACGTGGTCATGGAGGTGGTGTCTGTATATATGACACGAAACAGGGGTGACTGTTGTGAGTCTTGTGACTGGATAAAGCAACTAGCTCAAGAAAGAAACTAATTGCAAATGAAACTGGACGTACCAGATTTTGTGCTCAAATCAAACACAAGCATGGGAAGATCCACATGTAGAAAGTAAGAAGAAGAAGCAAAGACTCAGAGTAAGCTCAACAGCCAACTAGTCTTACACTAGCGACCACACTACTCCCTCCCCAATGCTCATACCATAGAGAAACAAGAAACTTTGCTCAAAGAAAAATATCATTCATATGGCTTGTGCCTTATTTATAAGGAGAGGCTTATAAGTTTTCACCTGGCACAATCTAAAGGATCTAAAAACATAATTCCTTACTGGCAAAGATCTCCATCATAACCTAGATTTCTAAAATAAGAAACAGGAAATCTTAATAGTATATATTTCCTAATATGGAGACAATAAAAAAAGAAACTAGAATCAATTAAAAAAAGTTTGCCATTTTCCTATGCACACATGTAGAGTGTGGACGTGGGATGGGATGCAATTGCATTGCTAGAACGACTACGAGGATGTTAGGTAAGTACCAGTTCTACAAACACGCCCATGGGATTGAGTTGCCAACTGAGCATATATCATATCCTACTTGTGGACATGGGCATGTAGGATCCAATGCTTATGGGACTTGCAAACATATGAGCCTATCTCGAGACCAGCGACATCAGTATCAGAAGCATGGGTCAGGCCCAGTATATGGTGCCTGTACTGAGAGCAGGTTCACCAGCAGCATGGGCCATTATGAATATGGACCCACTATGCAACAATAGGAGTATGGAGCAGGATCTCAATCTCAATCTCAAGGCAGAGACAGAAGCAAAAGTGGCTACATTTACATGATTTTAGTTATGGACAGGGACAATAGCATCTTTATCCATATCACGGAGATAGAGACAGAAATAGGAATGAGTTTCAGCCAGCACTCAACTCCTTCCATTCTTGATTTACACTGTTGTCAGTTGGAGAATAGAACACCATAGGCATAAACTATATAGTTACATCGTACCATACATGTTCAACGAAGTTGTTTAAATTTTTTACTTATGTTAGCCTAAGTTGTCTACATTTTGCATGCTTCCATTTCCATCTGTTTACTAGTTTATTGATCAATTATAACGAAAATAGGTTTAAATTTATCAATGATTTCACATGGGTATCTAACTACAAATATCTCTATGCATGTTAAATTTGTGCTGATGCAGGTTTTTATTTTTTCAGTTTTCTGATATATTGATTTTTTTTTCTAAATTTCCTTTTTAAAATTTTCTAATTTTTTGTGTTGTTTTTGTGACACGTCCGATATAGGACAAGTATCAGTATCGGTGATACAACTCATACCTATACTAGAACAAGTCACGCTCCAAAGCCGATACCTAGTACCTACAACCATGTCCTGAAGTGCATCACCATTACATCTCAAATAAAAATCTGTGATGGTTGTGAAGAACATAGCCGTAATAAACATCCATACCATGAAAAAGAACAACAAGGCATGTTATCAATTTGGTTGAATTATTAACCGTTTCCAAATCAACGAATTTGGTGCTGATTTGATCGAAAGACCCGAAATTCTCCTTCCACTCAGCAACAAGACCTCTTGCTTCCCATGCACTAAGAAGACTCGTCACTTCCTCGCTGTCCACAGTGAAAAATGGAGCACCATGGTCGAACAGCAGCTCCTTTCCATCGTCAGTAGTTTCTCTATGTACAAACATCACTAGTCATCAATAAATAAAATAAAACAAATATTCATGATTAAAATAATAATTAAAAAAAAAAAAGAAGAAGAAGAAGATAAAGACCAATGAGCAATGGAAATTTAAGATTGGTTAAAATGTCATTGGTAAAACTTGTACAAATGAGGAATTATAGGATACGTGAACTGAGGACCATGAAAAGGTTCCCAATTATGAGTGAGGCTAGTAAACTAGACTACCTGTCTATTGCATCCCACTGCAGAAAAATGTTTCTGATTACCGAATCATGGGAACCAATCATCACAATTGAAAACCTAAGTGTTCTATGAAAAGCTTGGTTGCTTATCCGATAAATACTATTAAAATTCCCGTAATCTGAAAACTACAAAACCAGATCTGTTGGGATTTTATAATGCTTAGGTAGAGTCCACATATTATGGTTACAAGGGATTTGGTTACAAATTGTTATCTCAGATTTACTAATGCGGACATCAGCGGTGCACCCTTTAGAGTGTACCAAAGGAGGAGGCGTCACCAACAGAGTACCAGAGCGGATGAGTTGATGTGGATGGACGCTGGGTCCATCGGACCCATTTTCTGACGCACTATGAGTGCAGGAGCGGCATGACTGCACCCTGACTACAGGCCCATGGGTCGGATTTCACACCCTGCCGCACGGGTGTTTTAGTTTAGACATTTTTTGTTCTTTTCCCTTATTTCAGGGGCTTTATTGCATTTTTCGTTATTTTTTCATCTTTTTGTTATTTTTCTTGTTTTCAGGGGCTTTAGTACACTTTTACTTTTCTCACGGCTTATATATACATTATGATGAACCCTATTTTAATTATTATTTAATGAATAAAAATTCGTATCTTTTCTTCCTCTTTTATCAAGAGATTAGGGTTTCAAGATTGGCCCTCGGGTGTTGAGGATTCCACCATGACTTTAGGTTTCCTTCTTCCCAGATCTTCAAGGTGCAGGAAAAGATGAGAAAATTGTCTTCTTTTCTTTTGATGGCAAAGGACCCGTAGTTTCTTCATCTCGAACCCTCCCTTATTCATCCCTTTGGTCCTTCTGGACATTCCCTTTTGATTTAAATGGAAAAGAGGGATGGCTAGTCGGTAGAATCAGATCCGAACTTGACTGTGGATTGACTTATGCTAGATCTGAGATATCTTCATATCCCTAGGTCCTCCTTTTTTATTGTTTATATGATTTTATGCTAAGGAGCATAATCCTGATAGAATGATCTCCTCTGTGTTGAGATCTACCCAATCCCTTTGATTAAAACAGTTGGTTGATTAATTTATTTACTTGAATCTCGTCATCCTAATTATACATGCATTTAGGGTTAGGCCATCACATGTCCCTACATCATTTACCAATTAGAGTAAGAAGGATAATGGGTTTCCTTTTATGTTGGGATAGCTAGTTTGAATTTGAATTTCAATAAAAGGGATTAGTGAGCTAGTTTGAATTTGAATTTTAAATAGAATGGGAATTGAGTTAGGGGGTTACTTGTTATGTTGGATTGATTATCTTTAAAAGAGGTGTGAGATACATGAAGAGAAATGATCTAGTGGACTAAGTGTGTTCTAAGCTTACAATGCACAGAGCATCAAAACCATAGGATTATATCTAATGGTTGCTAAAAAATCAACTTAAGAAAGTGGGATATTTAATCTCTCTCGCGCTCTCTCCCTCCAACCATCATGCGGACAACCACTTGAATTTGGATGTTTTTGGCGGGTTATTTGTTATGGGTAAAATGAGGCTAAAACAAATGTATGGGACAAATGAGCCGAGCAGCCAAACTCGATGACTATGGATTGCTTGAGGGCCGAAAAATCACCCCAACCTTTTATGCCAACCAATGACTTTGGAGGTTGGTCTTGTTCATCAACCTCAAGAGATAACCTTGGTCTCGGATACTGACCTCGGCTTCAGGCACCAACCTCGGCCTCGGATACCGACCTCAACCTCGGGCACCAATCTCGACCTCGGATACTGACCTTGGCCTCGGGTACAAACCTCGACCTCGGATATCGACCGCCAGCTCGGAATAGAAATACCCTTACAATATATAAAGATAAGATTACCCTCCGAGATCTTCGCCAAGGATCATGTCAATCAAGGATATTCTTGGAGTTAGAGTCCGACTCCCATACAGACCCCTTAAATCAACTCAGATACGCAGATCGCCTAAAAAGCCTATAAATATATCTGTTGCCATGGGTAAAGACATAATAAATATCTCAATTCTTCTACTCCTTCTGCAAACCTATCCTGAATTAGGCATTGGAGGGTCCTCAGCCTTAACCGGTACCCCCAGTGCATTCTCTTGTATCTCAATTAATTACAAGTACTCAGCGGCTTGCGGGAGGTGAGGCAGGATCAACCACATTTTTGCATCAACAGTTTGGCTCCGTCTGTGGGAATGACATCAAAACCGTTTCCATCTCACCAAGGTTCCGTAATGGCGAAAGGAAGAAAGAAGACCTTGGCAACCATCGCCACGACAACTCCCACACCAGTCACTTACATGACACTCAAGCAGTCTGCAGATCTCCAAGGTCTGCCTTCACAACACGATGCTAACTCTGGTCTTCCAGCACCTGTTCATCGATCCCAAAATCAAGGTGGTCGGCTGGTCTCTTTGGAGAATCAGGTCGAAGCCTTAACTGGCAATATGAACCAGTTAATCCAGATAATAGAAAGGCACAACCCGCCCCTCGACCATAGACCAGAGGCAGGCACACCTACCGAGCGATCTCGACATAGAAAACAGTGGACAACCTTCCAAAAACCTACAAATTCAATTGATCGCCCATACAACATTTAGATCAGCCTAATTTTTGGGTGTATAACATTCACGGTAGGGTGATCTTGTTGAACAAGTTAGATGCCATGCACCGGAACTATGGGCTCCATGCGTAGCTATTGGTGATTTTTCAAAAGACATGGAGTCTAAAACCTTGAAATTTCCAAATTTTAGAAAACCTAGATCACCGTTAAGATACTATCAAGTTCTAAAATAAACACAACCGATGGTTAGGATCTTCCCTCATATTTGTGCCGTGCAATCGCCACAGTAGGCTAATGTCAATCTTCCAACGTAACAAGTCTCTCCCAAATCTATCCCACAAAAAAAAAAAAAGGAGAGCAGAGAGCTGCTAGCACACCCAAGGTAGGGCTAGGTGTGAGCTCCTGAAAGCCACCCACATGATGGGCCCAACACATGTGGACATGTGATGGAGGGAAGTAGAGATGATTCTCTTCTTCTTCTCTTCTCTTTGCTTCATTTGCTATTCTCTCTCATGCACCAGATGTTCCTAAGGTGATGGGAACGTCTAGAGGTGTACACGAGTCAAACCAAGTCGAGCTTGGCACAGCTCGACTTGGCTTGGCCACTTGCTGACCCCGGCTCGAACTCGGCGTAGCTCGATCCTCGAGCCTGACTGGCCAGCTCGGCTTGGTTCGGTCAGCAGCTCAGCCCAGTTCGAGCCGAGTTCGAGCCAAGATCAAGCCGAGTTCACCTGTGCAGCATTTTCACAAACACATGGACCGCACCTGCAAAATCTCACTGTATGTAAAACAACAGTAGTGGTTTTACAGGTATTTCATCAAACACCTTGTAAGCAACATAAAAATCAAGAAAAAAAGAGTATTTGTTTCATATACATGCTTTCCTTGCCACCAGCCACACTTCGTTGAGTCATTTCATCAAACACTTGGTGAGCAACATCAATATCAAAGTAACCGAGTCACCGAACTAGTTCGATCCGAGTTCGATTCGAGTTGGGTTCGATCCGAGTCGAGTCAAGCTCGGGCAAGCTCAAACTCAGTTCGAAATTTTTTCAAGCTCAAAAAATCAGCTTGACTCGGCTCGAACTCAACTTTGAACCAAGTCAAATCGAGCTTTTTCGAGTCAAGTTGAGCAAGCTAACCGAGCTAACTCAGTTCGTGTACAACCCTAGGGACGTCCAAGGCTCTCTCTTGCCCTATTCCCCTTGGCATCTATTTATAAGGGGTCAAGGTTTACGGGTTTACTAGGAAACACTAGTAATGGAGGACCTCACCCGTACAAACTTTGGTACATGCCCTACGCCATCAAAAAGTTTGTATACCTACCTTATCCATGCACACAAATTGACCCAATCCATCCATTGTCCAGTGACATCCACTCTTGATCAAAATCCCATGCCGGCCTAAAAGGTGGACCATATCTCAAGCATTGGATATCCACCAAGCATGATAAAATCATTTTTAATGATTAAAGAAAAGATCAACGATTAAAAACTTCTGATTAAACACTTCAAACCTTTTAAGTATCGGACCAAAACTACGAAATCACTTGAAAAAACAGTTCGATGACTCAAATCAAAGCTACAAATAAGTTCCTTGAGGTAATTAGTGGATCCCTTGTTAGAAGTTAGAACAAATGGACTGCAACCACATTCTTGATGCATGTACCCAACCACTTTCGTATCTTAGCCACTAATGTAACCCAGCAAGAATGAATGAAAGCGCACAACACCAGGACCTCGTACTCCCTATGTCCTTAGGTCTAAGATCTAGTTAAAGCTAGTGCATGATTAAGTCAATCCAATCCAAGCAAGATCAGTCTCCCTGACTAGAGACTCGATAAAATCCTCCAATGCAAGTCCTCAACTAGGCCTAAACACAAAAACATGCATTCTGTGAACACTTAGCAACCTATGTGGGGTAGGGCCGTGGCACAGTTATCCCAATGGTGGAGACCTTCTATCCCAACTCGTCGTTGGTTCCCTCACATAAGATGATTAATTAACCTTTAATGGATTAACTAATCCCACTACTATTATCATGAAATTTATGGTACTAAGATCCGTGAAACACAACTCTCCCTTGGCTAGTTATCGTTGTCTCCAAACTCACCTTCCCCTGGGACAATCGGAAGAAACCTTCCCTTTAACCCATAAAATTAGAGATAGTTAAGGCTTCCCACACATTTAATTATGGCATCCACGGTAAGACAAAGCACTTGCAATCATCTATGTACATAATTATAACAATCAGTATTGGCTTTCCAAGGCACACGATACCAACAACAACACTTGTCGAAAAAACTTATTCTACAAGGATGTCAAGAGGAACCACTCTAGCATACCATGTGCTAGGTACATATTGGGGTTATGTTTACAAACCAAGAAAAGCATGTGTGGAACTCTAATGAGATCCGCCCCGTGCATCAGATGTGCGGCTTCATGTTAACCATTGAACCCAAAATTCATGATAAACCAGAACTCAGGTAGGCCACAAAATGGGAAACAATTGGGATGGAAAGCCCACCATTAGTTTTGTGTAGGGCCGACCTTGGTGTTTATATGCCATCCAATCCATTCATCCAATGTGCCTCATGATGAAAGAAGTACCATACCACGTGAATTTAGAGTTTTCATGGGGTCACCCATCTGAGTGTTGAATCAACTTGATTTTTAGATCAATGCCGAAGGGTGGTGTATTGTGTACCTGATGGAGGGTGTGGATTTCATGCACATTAAGTAGTTTCCCCAACTTTAGAGAAAGTAACCCTAGTCAGAACCTAGCGCCAGGTACACAAGCGTTTTCCTTAGGAAAGGACTGTTAGCCTGACTACATATTCATCCGAGGGTGCCTACAACTAATAAGGCACCATGTGGGAGAATGTGCATCAAATCAACACCGTCCATTAAGTGCACCATCACATTTTCACCATGGATGATAAAAATCAGCCTAATCTAAGACTTATGTAAACCATACCATAGGGAGCAATATAAAATCATGCCTAAAACCTCTAAATTCACGTTATGTGGCCCATATGAGTCCTGAATGTCTTGATTTTTTGCAATCCATTCATCCTGGTGTGGCGCATCAGACGAGTGGATTGGATTGCATATCCACATCACAATGGACCCCACACACAAATTAGACAAATTTAGTGGTGGAACTTCCTATCTCAACTCTTCCCCATGGTGTAACCCACCTGAGTTCTGAATCAGCCTGATTTTTTGGCCCCGGTCCAAACACATGGTGGCACACCTAAAGGATGGGGTTGATCTCATCCACATCTACAAATAGTCACACCCCGACATCAAGCAAGCATTTTTTGTTGAAATGTAAGAAACAAGGAGTGCTTTGCAAAGAGAGGAGTTAATTGCATTGCCAAAATAAGGACAATCTTGATCATTTTCTTCAACTTCTCTCTATTTTTTTCAAACCCTCAAGCTAGATTGATGTTATCAAGATTTAAAATAAAATGAAAGGCCAAAATACTAAAACCCAGCTTTAAATAAATCAAGAAAAAAAAACCACCCAAATAGAAATAATGTGAAACAGTAGAAAATTTTAAGAATGTAAATCAACAATTTAAAAAAAGTATCACCTTTATAAGGAAATCCAACCCAAGCCCATCTGTTGAACATCCACCTCACGTAAAAAGAAAAATGCTTGAAAATCACAAATTCTAAAAGAAAATGAAAAATCATATGTGATAAAAAAAAAAACTCACATACTCCAAAAATTCAACCCAACACATCTTCCAAAAGATCCAACAATTTTTAAAAAATAAAAAAATTCTACCCCTCACAAAAACACACAAGACCGGTTAAAATTCAGCATTTTCAGGAAATAGAAAATAAAAAATCCACCATCCCAAATTTACATTGTACACATGGCATGGGTATGTGATGATCCTAACCGTTCATTCATCACAAAGCTCCTTAAATGATTCATACACCAAAAATCACTACGGTCATACACCCTTCCCTAACAAATGAACGACTCGGATCATCATAGACTATAAAAAGTGGGCCCAGGTGTACGGAATCTCCCCATTTATGTATGATTTCGGTAAGACTCGAACCGACTCGCTCTATCCTGACTCGAGTTGCGACTCATCCGAGTCAAGGTGGCTCGGATGAGTCGGACCGAGTCACCCATCTTTCCAATACTGACTGGCAATCTCGAACCGGATCGTACTCGACCGAGTCCGATTCGACTCGGACGAGTCGTCGATCTGATGATGAGAATGTTAGAAAAATAATACACAACGGAGGATAGAAGAAAACGATAACGAAACGATCAGATCTATCAGGTTCAAGGCTTGACTTCTATAATCAATTTCTCAAGATGCAGATTCTTTTTCTGCGAATTTCCGTTAAAGTGCAAACGAAGGAAGTCTGGAACTTCGGGATACAATGAACACTCATCCGATTTTCAACACGAAAATTTGCACATTTAAGTGTTGAATGATCTCTAGTTTTGACACCGATATGCCTTAAGACGTTCGAAAAAACTCGAAGAGATTAGATCGAGAGTAATTGCACGAAAGATGATATAATCTTAATGATTTTTGAGTATATATTCGAATTATAGAATCCAGATTTATATCAATTGAAAGGTTATGGATTTCATCCTGAAGAGGTGCAAAAGTGCCTCTTCAAGAAATCCATACCCATTCACAAAGAAATAATTGCCTTCCATGAAAGGACATGACTCTTTGTCCTATGTGATTATTTCGCATCTATTCATTTAGAAACAGCTTATCCAACAGAAAAAGCAGATCCACATAAGCGACATGTGGCATAAGTGCCACATGTACAATCATGTCACAATTACTCTCAATTAATAAAAAAGGTAATAAATCATCAGGGTACCATGGCCCAAAAAATTTGAACCGAGTGCCAAAAAGACTAAGGCTCTTATTGCTCTTCATGACGATCTTAAAGACGTCGCGAAATGCTAAGTGCGCCTAATAAAGCGCCCGCGCGGACGGTGCGAATCGAGGAGATTTGAACCCTGGTTGCATAAGCAAAAACCCCTTCTCTTACCGACTGCCTATACACACTATTTATGGAAAGTTTAAATAATTAATATATTTATTTACTTTCTAAAAATAACTTTTATTTTTGAAATTTATTTTTTTTTATTTTAAAAAACACAACAGAGAATCTAAAAAATAAAAATAAAAATACCTTCGCTGTGATGTTCTTCCGCCGGGCCCTCTTCCTGATTCGAATACCGTCACCGACACACCTTTTCCGGCCAAAGACGCCGCACAAACGGCGCCGGAAACTGACACACATCATTTCAGACAAAAAAAAATTTTTAATATATGGAAAATAGCAGAAAAAGAGCTAAAGTGCGCGGGGGTGCGTAGCATGCACCCGCCACTTGGTACTACTGCTACTTACTTCCACTTCCTATGACCGCAACCTTCATGGTGAGTGCTGACGTGGCTCCGCCGAGTGATGAGGATTTGGTAGAGAGACGAGAGATGGGGCGTGGAAAGGGTTTGAGATTTTTTGGATGGAGGAGTTGGGAGGGTATTTTTGTAATTTGCGAGGCAAAGCGTGGCATTCTTTTACGAGAGGTTGGGGATGAGGCCAGGAGGGAGGGAGTTAGTAGTTATTCCTAATGTCGCATTTAATCGACGAGAAATTAGGAAGCGATTCGCGCGAGGAATTGTAATCATGGCAGACGTATGCGCGAAGGACATCCACCTAGGGACTGGGCACCCACCTCGTTGAATGCGTAAAATCCAGTCTCCATCAACTTCTAACTTCGATTCTAAGGCGTGGGGAAAAAATAAGCTATATCCCAACTGAGGTGGGCCACCGCACAAGGAACAATGGGAATGGAATGACAGCTAGGGGTGCAACTTGGGGGGACGCGGATTTCCTACTAAAGCCTTCCTGCACAGGGATTCTAGGAGGGGTCAACAGATATGTTTGCGAGAAATCCACTCCATTCATCCGTTTTACAAGCTCATTTTAAGACACGCTATCAAAAATGAGGTGGATCCAAAACACAGGTGTGCCACACGGGAGGAAATTTTGGAAAAAGAAATGCTTACCTTCAAACCTTTCTGACTCCACCTTCATGTTTATATACTATCCGAACCGTTTATAAAGTCATTCCCAATTGTGATGAAGCGAAAAGACACGCACCAAAAAAAAATAATAATAATAAAAGGAAGAAGAAGAAGACTAGCTTGATGTAAAACTTTTGTGGACATATGAATGTTTCAATGGGGTCAATGAGCTCTACCGTTTCCTCTGGTGTGGTCCACTTTAATTTTTGTGAGACTTTTTTTTTGTTGCATGTCCTAAAACGTACTGGTAGAATGGATAAATGGGGTGGATTTCTCACAAACATCATATTATTTTTAAAATTTTCAGGAATCAAAATATGTAAAATATATTTCATTACATGCCAACACATACAAACAGGAGGAAAAAGAAAAAAGAGTCCAGCGAAGATGTTGGCTCTAGGTTCGCAAGGGATGATAACACTAAATACATTATGTGTTAACACATATAAGTACGTGCATGTATTATGTATGTTGTCGTGGTTATTATTTTTTTGTATAATTCAATCAAACATGAAGTCTCATGTGTTAGCAAGGGCCAGTATTTGGTTAACATATGCAATTAAGATAATGTGGGTGTAACACTCTAATATTTTCAATATTATTCGAGTATTGGAAGTTCTCGAATATTACCATAAAAATTTAATTTAGTATATATGCATCCCACGTGCATAACCTACACTATGCACCATTGATCATATAATTCACAATTTATCTATCTTAAATGTCTAATCTTGAAATATGACAACCCATGGCATACCCATAAATTTTGAAATCAACACACCTTTGATTGACTATTGATTTTTCAACGTAAGTTTGCATCACTAACAATCGTTCAATCTGCTATCTAAATCAGCCCGTTGAGACTCGTGGTATCACATATAGGCACTTTAAATTTATCCAATTATAAATATAAACCAATACTTCAATTTTTGTCATAAACTAACATGTACAATCTTTCAACTTAATCATTGATTTAGGTCATTCATACAATCAACCTCAAGACTAGATACTCAATCATGCATTGATCCAATTGTCGAGAAGACTCCTTATAAATAGTTAAAGCTATCTACCCATTGATTTTTAAAATGGACCATCACATTATCATGAAATCAATCCTAAACTCCGTCTAAGCCTTTAATCCCAATTATCAACGAATCTGAACATTAGATCATGATCTTAATATATAGATAAATAATATATATCATTGACATCCAATTTTCTAATGATTAGAAATACACCATTGATCACCCATATCTTTCTACAATGTATGTGCCGACGCCGAACCTCGAAAACCTACTTCTAGGCACTGGATCGCAATGAAATTTGATACAATGCCATGTTAGCTCAATTGAGCCGTACACGATCAATCTTGGAATATCAAAATTTGCATCATATCCATTAAATCATTTGTTTGAAAACCTCATAATGACCCATCTAAGTTTTGGATCTATCTTATTTTGGCCCACATCATAATATCATCTTACAAATCAAATGAGTGGTGTGGATGTCATGGTGGGGCCCACTGCCCTATCCGTTTGAAGAAAAAAAAAAAAAGTGAAAAACTACAACATGCGACGCACACAATGCATGTTAAATCATAAATAAGAAGAAACCCCCCACACTTATTGCCTTCTTCGTTGCTCAAAACTCAGTGGATCCACATCCACTACGGACATTAATCATACATCATTGTGGGCCAGTAATCCAAACCCTTTGTCAAATCGAACTTGGTAAGTCTCAACGGTAGCCATCTCCTCTACCCACTTTTCCTGTTGTGTGGCCTACCTACTTGTTAGATCTTCCTCTTTTTTGGATTGTTATCCAATCATGACTCAGGAAACTGATGGACGGGATAGATTTCTCATCAAATACCATGGTGGACCCCACATAGCCCGCAAGTAGCATATGCTCACCTGACATTCAAACCGAAAGTCTCATATTACAATTTCCATACACATAAAGGCAATTACAAACTGGAATTTCATTCTTTCTTTCCAAGTCGGAGAAGATTTTCTCCCACAACAGATCCGGACCCTCTACTAGCATAATCTCAATCATCCATCTAAAGACCTCTCGACCGTCCGTTCTAGCACATATAATAGTTGCGTAAACCAAAACCGGAAGCATTACAGCGAGGGCGCGCAAATCGCATTTAAATATGAAAATTCCGTTTTCATTGCATTGTTGGAGAAGGATTCTTACCCGAATCCAAGAGAAAACTCTTCGACCAATCACGGTCATTTACGCAGATGGATCACAGTCGTTCGAAGACAAGACACATGGATTGGGGTATAACAGAAAACTCTCGCTCGCAAGAACTCCTTCACTAACGGTTATGAAATTGAGTTTTAGAATCTAATCTAGATCGTTCATTCAAACTATAGGAGATTTTCAAATCCAAAACAAGAAGGAAAGTGTTGAGAGAGCATGGTTTCCTTCTGTGATTCCCAGCGTCAAGCGTGCGTCAGGCTGAAACAATTTTTGTACAAACCCACCGGACGAACTCTATCAAACCTCTAATTTCTTGAAAGAGATCGAAGAAAGAAGCGATAGTGCAAAATCTGCCATTAAGGCAGTTGGTTATCCTCTCTAATAAACCCGCTACCTTTTAATCTTGTGTTAGGCCTTGATTTTGAATCCAAAATGTCCATATGGAAGGTTATTTAAACAACACTCAATCAACAACAATCTATCACAGATCAGAATCCGATCATGAAGCGAGATCTAAATCAAAACATCACCGAAACATTCATTCCATGCGTAACTCGTTCTAACCATGTCGGTACAACACAACTTTTTATGTAAAAAACTATCTCGAAACTCCAATAACCTACAAACTCTATTAAAACTAAAATACCTAGAATCTGATCACGCACAAAAATACAACAGAAATTAGAAAGAAAGCAAGAGAGAGAAAGAGAGAGAGTCTGTGTGTGTGTGAGTTGTTGATTCGACTCTGTTCAGAGTCGAGTTGAGTCTGGTCATGTTCAGTAGTTTGTTGGACAAGATCTCACTAGAAGAAAGAATGAAAGAAAGAAAGAGAATGAAGGATTCGACTCAGTCAGGTCGGGCCTGTTTAGTTCTTATTCAAGTTGGCAATAATCAGTAAGTTATTTTGTATCTTTTCTCATGTGTAATCACTTATTTTTCTATTCAAATTTCAATTTACATAACTATAAATCAAAACCTGAATTTTACCCAATCAAAAACCTAGCTTTTGATCATAGTTGAACAAAGTGTGCAATATATCAATCGAACCATACAAATTTCGTATTAGAGTTTGATTCTAAAGCACGTACATACAATTCTAGCAACATTAGAAGGTGATCTAACTCTATATGTGAAAATGTCCCTTCAAATTTTCCACCAAAATTCATAGAATAGTTATAGCTTTATTAATTTCATTTCTCCTAGTCTAACTTCTTATATAACATTACTAGATCATATGTTTAGTATACTCTTATATATTATTATGAACCTTAACATTTTAGATTTTATTTATGAATAATTTAGAATTTGTTTTAATTTAAATTATGCTTATCCATGTTCGATAATGCTTACATGATAGGAAATTTAAAACGATCCAAGCTGAGGAACGAATTGACGATGTTTATTATATGTTCTATATACTTTAGGATGTGTGGCATAGTTACCCACATCAAGGACCCAATTCAAGATATGATCCATGTGGAGATGTGTATGTAAAATTCATCATGGAAAAACTATGTATTATTTTTTTGAGAACACATTTATTGGACTATACTTTGAAACTTAAGTGTATAAAGTTTTCATAATTGGTTGCTTTGTAAATCAAACTAGTAAGGGATTGGCTAATCATGCATTCATGACACTCTTACCCGATGATGGCAATGATTATCCCTTCGAGGATGTCGGGTCGTGATACCGATGTATGTCATTTATGATTTCCGGGTCATGATGCCGATGATTATCTCTTTTGATATGTCAGGTCATGATGGCGATGTATGTTCTTTGTGATTCTTTGGTCATGATGATGATGATTGTCCCTTGTGGATGTAGTAGTTCATTTACATGTGAATTTTACTCATACCGCCAGCTTGATGTGTATCCACGGGTGATGTCCATTCATGCATCCATGCATTAATAAATATTCACATGTAAAGTGAATAGCATATCTTTTTTGTCTTATGTTTATAAACTATATTGGACTGTGATGAAAGATGTGAATTTATTTATTTATTTTTTGAATGGGGGGGGGGGAGTTTTCACTGAAATAGTCACTCACTACATCGATATTTAAAAACAACAATAGATGAGGTAAAACTAGAAGACACAGATACACTTGAAGAACTGAATAATGATTTAGTGGATGAGGTACCTTACACTAGTGTAGCAGAGCTTAACTAATAATTAGATTTATTTTCATGCTTTAGTAGAACTTTTAATATTTAAACAAATTATTTAATTTTGTAATAAGTTCCTAGCTGAGAGGACAATTTTAGTTGATTTTATGATTGAAAATCTATTTACAAAGTTCAGTTTATTTTACCTTTGTGTAGTCTATGCCATGCGGATGTGAAAAATGGATTGAATAAAAAAAAATGTTGTGTTATAAATAAGCATTC
The DNA here is from genome assembly GCA_030180095.1 of Magnolia changhungtana. Classification (NCBI taxonomy): domain Eukaryota; kingdom Viridiplantae; phylum Streptophyta; class Magnoliopsida; order Magnoliales; family Magnoliaceae; genus Magnolia; species Magnolia changhungtana. Next base: position 7,763,866 of record JASAUF010000653.1, on the reverse strand, counting down.
ATTCATTATTTAAATAATACCCTCGAACTCAGGATCTAAGTACATATACTTGGGTGTTGGGTTTAGGGCCTTACACATACCCAACTCAAGTTTGATTGAAGGCTAGTGCCCCCCGCGTTGAGATTGATCATTTAAGGCCGAATTCAAAGACTTAGCCACCCTCTCAATCAACAGTTGTAACAATGATTAGGCAATTTGTGGAAGGATAAGGGTTAGTTCTTGTCACACCCCGAAATCCGACAACTGGTTATATCCGACCCCGATTCCGTACCCAAAGGCATAATTTATATTTTGTATGTTTACATTTCATAATGCACACATATATTGACAAAACAATTCTCATTCATAAGATATAATCATCCAAAAATTAAATTAATAAATATTTATTTAAAGAAAATAAAATATCCATGTCCCAACTATTGGAGATTATAGCCAAACTCATGTCTCAGCACATTATCACCGTACTATCATACTAAATGTTCATTACAACTTATATAGAAAATATTAAAGAAATAAAAAAATCTAAATATAAAAACAATTATCTTTAAGCACCTCAACGAGATCCTGATCCTGAAATTTTAAAATTCCAACAAGGTAAGCTACGAAGCCCAGCAAGTAATCCCAACACAGGTTTCAAAAATAACCTCATATAACTAAATAAAATGTACTAAAAGATACAATACCTATTTATGTAAAGTAAACAGATGGAGATGTTAATAAACAATATTTTTCAATGTAAATTTTTTTAAAATGAATGAATGAAATCAACATATGCTATAATCCATAATAATATGTGCAGTTTATTCTTTTTAACACCAGGGCCAGTTTACACCAGTTGGCCAACACCTGTGCTAATACAACACCTAGCCTGGCAATGGAGACCTTTTGTGTGACATGCTCACCCATTCAAAGGGCACCTGGTGAGGGACCCATCTGTACGTTAGGTAGTCAGACTACTATCCTATCGAACCTGACAGTAGGAACTTTTTGCAATCCTAACATGGTCACCCACCCAAATGGTATGGTAGAGGTTCTAAGAGATACTAATTGGGATGTTGGGACTTCTAACCCAAGGGTCTAAGTTGTGAAATTGCAGTTTTCAGGCCGCAATGCGTTACATGTGGAAGCTTGACAAAGCTAAAGAATGAAGGCCATATCCTTTGGGGGGGGGGGGGGGGTAATTAGGACCTATTTAAATTTATACCGGTTTAAAATTATAATTGCCTAACTTAAACTAATTTGCAATTAAACTAAGTAAGACAATATAACTCTAAGGCTTCCAAGCCAATAGAGGGTCTAATCACAGACTACAAATGATATGTAAATAAGTAACTAATCTATAAAGTGATAGTGAACATGTGTGTGTGAGACGTGCTATCTATCAATACTAAGCATTCATCTAATTATGCATGTAAAATGTAAACATTCAAAATCACAAGCATAATTAAAAAATTGGGCAATTGACACTCCCAAATACAAACAAGTATAGTGGTTCGGCTACTTGCCTACTCCACTCCCGGCGGATGCACTCAACCCATTAGTGTACCGGATTTCACTATCGGAGGTTTTTAATTAGGTTCACCTCTAACCTTTACAACCCTACACAATGACTCTAAGTTTATGCCCTACATAAGAGCAAGGGTCATACTCCCAAACCTGATAATTTAAGCTCTACACAAAAGCCAGGGTCGTGCACAAGAACTTGAGATTTAAGCCCTACACAAGAGTCAGGATCCTATACAAGAACCTGAAATTTAAATTCCACATTAGAGTCAAGGTCCTACACATAAACCTAGGGTTTTAGGCCCTACGCAAGAGATAAGGTCATACACAAGAACCCGATACTTATTCTCTTGTCGGAGGCTCCCGCGAGAGACTTGGGTTAGTTTCTCCTTAGGCTAACCAATAACTTTGGTCCTACACAAGAACTGCAGATTTAAGCCCTACACAAAGGCTAATCTCCTACACAAGAACCTAGTTGAGTTTGGGGATACAAACTCTTAGCATCAATCCTACACAAAGAAATAGACTAAAACGTGGACTCCTAAAATGACAACTTACTTGTCGGATTGAGCCCCGTTTGTAATGCGTTCTTTGGTTGCTTGATCTCTGTTCTCCTGTACTTCAATCAGCTCCCTGATATTCCCTCGATCATGTTGTCGCTGCTTCACCAAGGCTTCAGCTCCATGATCAATCATCTTTCATTTAATGCTCCTTTGAGGTGACCAAGGTGATGAGAGGGTGGTTAAATCTCCTACAACTAATGGGAAGTTATTTTCTGAGGGGATTTAACTAGATGGGCCTCATAAAATATTTGGACAATGATTTTTTAAGATATTTTAAGTCCAATCTCTTGGAAATGGAGGAGTTCAAGCACATGTTAATGTTGAGGTTAGAATCCTCATTAGAGTTATAATCTTAAAAGAGATTTCTTAGAACTCAATAGAATAAAGGCCAGGGATAAGGGATATGTATATGGAATCACCCTACCTCTGGTTGCTCCAAAAACTCATCAAAAAGCCCAAGAACCGAATGCCCTTTATAAAAATTTCGAGCTCCAGCAGTAAAAAAAAAGGGCAAAAAACAGCTTTGTCGATGTCATGAAGGTCCTTTGATTCTTTTGATTATATCAAAGGGTTCCTTGATGCCATCGAACAATCCAAACAATATATGGTATGTTTTTGTTGCATAGTTCTGGACCTTTTTTGATGTCATTGACTAACCTTCAATGTCATCGAACATCAAGTCTCAATTTCATCGAATGAGCTTCGACGCCATCAAGAAAGTCAGAGGAAAATCCAAAAACTTGTTGGACAATTCTGACTCTCAATCGATGTCATCAAAACCTAAGTTTTAATGACATCGAATGAACCTTGATGCCATTGAGAATTTCAAAGCCAAATTCAATTTGCTGAACATTCCTAACTCTTGATCAATGTCATCAAGGAGATTTTGATGTCATTAAAACTTAAGTTTTGATGTCATCGAATGGACCTCGATGTCATCGAGAATTTCAAAGAAAAATCCATTTAGTTACTGGACATTATCGACTCTCGATTGATGTCATTGAGCATGCCTTCGTTGTCATTAAAGGTTATTCGATAGCAACTCGATGCCATCGAACATCACTTGGAATCTGTTGTTTTGGGCTACCTTTTACATAGAAGATTCGCACCTCTTCTAGCCTTACTTATCATGCTTTTTTTTCCTAAGGCTAATGAATGATCAATTATGTATTTCTACTAGGTCAAGATCATCTAGAGGTACATGGGTTGTTTTGGGTCAAAGATTAGGATCACCAAGGCACATTTTTTTTTTATCTATTGTGGCTTCCTTGATGCTTCAGTTTCGCTTGTGTCTTCGGTCTTCACTTTTCAAAGGCTCTACATGACACAAAGACTCACATGATTGACAAATAGGGTGCAAAAATCAATGCACTAACAAGTTGCCCCACCTATTTACGCTTTAGGGATTTTCAACCCAAAAGACTTGATTACCACACTTATTTTCTAGCGTTTTATAACTATTTCAATGATACATGATTTTAATATTTCAAGAATAAAATATATCTAAAAATCTTCAATAACTGCTATTCATCGATCAATCCATAATATGTGATGTTCATAATCTATCAAACTAAAAATAAAATTTTCAATTAATGTAAATTGTTCATACATGATTAAAGTTCTACATAAAATTAAAAATAAACATGCAATGTAATCTATTAGATATTGATTTAAGTTCTATGTAAAAAATATAAACCTGCAATATAATTTATTAGATTTAAGAATCTAGAAAATTATATATAAACTTGAGATTTTTGGCAATAATTTTAACAAAAAATCTAAATAAAAAAATTTTAAGGCAAGATTAACAATAAGCCAATATTAAAGTCAAATTTAGTGATGTTAATTAAAGACAGTAAAAAAAATAACATATTTAAAAGCATGATAAAAAATTTACAAAAAAAAAAAAAAAAACTACTACTAATAATAATTACAACCAACATGAACAATTTCGTATATTATATTATTCACATATTAATAATAGTAATTTTTATTTTAAACAAACCAAATAGAAATAAAATTTGAGAATCCACAAATGAATAAATAATTTAGTAAAAAAAATACAAGTAAGAGAATGCTCACTTTTTTTTTCGTCTTTCTTTCTCTCTTCCTTTTTCTCTTTTTTTTTTTCTTTCTTTCTCACTCTACCTTTTTCCTTATCTCTCTCTCTCTCTCTCTCTCTCTCTCTCTCTCTCTCTCTCTCTCTCTCACGTGAATAGCCAACTATTTTATTCTCTCTCTCTCTCACGTGAATAGCCAACTATTTCTCTCTCTCTCTCTCTCTCTCTCTCTCTCTCTCTCTCTCTCTCTCTCTCTCTCTTATAGTCTCTTTCACACATGTTAACATGTAATATGTGTGAAAGAGAACCTTTGGTATTTACTCTCTTATGTTCTCCTCTCATCAGTTTTGTTGTTGTTTTTTTTTTCTCATTTAAAACATGTGCAAGCATATGTCTAGCTTACACTTGCGTGTGTTGCATGTGTGCCAAATGTGTGCCATGTATGTGCATGTGTATATAGCAATGGATGTGGTGCGCATGTGTGGGAGGTGTGTGTACATGTAATGGGTGTACATAGTGTGTAATATTTGATGCATGCATGATAGATGGTGTGGATGGATGGATGAATTGATATATGGTTAGATGGACTGATAGATGTATGGTTATGTGGACTTTTGTGTGACCATCAACTGGAATTCAAATGTACATGTGGATTGGAGGTGAGATGGCTGGGTTAGATAAAATGATGATGAACGGTGGTTTCTAGAAGTAATGTGCACACCTTTGGTATAGACCTCACATTAGATATGTGGTCGGATAGACGGGTAGAATTGTAGGTGGCCATATGACCAGCAAGATAGACGGTTGGTTTAGATGGATGGAAAAGTGTTCTGACAATTTCAGCATATGGACAATTTCATGGTTGTATCGTTTGATGGATGGTTAAATGCATGGTTGGATTTATTAATTAATGAACAGTTGGATTGGATATGTCTCAATCAATGGTTGAGATTAGACCAGTTGATCTTGTAGATCAGCGGTCATATTGGACTAATTGGGTACGTCGATCAATGGCTAAAATTAGATGGTCAGAATTTACTCGGGTTATTATAGTTCTTCCAAATGGATTCTTTTTATCTTGTGTCTAAACAATTTTTCTTTCAGCATGATTGCGACCATAGTTCAACAATAGAAATAAAACAATAAAGAAAGAAGATAGTAATCGAAAGTATTCTTCTATTAGTGATTTTTTGCAATATTAGCATTCACGATCGGCTTAACGGATGATGATCCGTTCGTCACCCAATCGCAAATAGAGCTTCGTAGCAGGATAGTTGTGATGTACGATATGGTTTTCTATTCGTTACTTGATTGAAAATTGCGATTTGTGACCAAACGATCAATGGAGGGTGGATTTTTCAACAATTTGTTCACTACTCGGCTAGAACCAGGATTCGTGATGAGATGATAACATGTTAATGATTTTAGTGGGAACGAAGCATGTGGAAAAACATTTTTTATTTGACTATTTGTTCGTTGTCTAATATGAACCAAACTTCATGGTGAGATGGTCATTAGAATCACTTAACATATAGCAGGAAAGCCGTACAACCTTCCTTTCGAAACTGAGTGATCTTCCTTTGTGATCTAGTGTGATACCATGGATGAATGATGGAGAAATAAACTAATGATTAAAACTAGGGCCCCATGTTATGAGAAGTGACAGGGGTCTAAACTAAAATAGAATAAAAAGATAAGTGTCTTTGGTGGATGGGCAACCTATAATTGGGTTTGATTGTAATGGTGTAAGGCTTGAAACTCTTCATTGATTGCTTTTATAGGCTTTTTAGGAGGCGGTGGCTCTACATTGTCTTCGACATCATGAAAGATTTGGACGATATTCCGTGCAAATCTCTTTGATTCTCCACGTAAGCATAGCTTACATGTACAACCACATGTACAATAGAGAGATCCTCGCCTATTTGGATCGTACGTAGGAGGGCTTACTGTACTCCTCAATCACTAGACTCTTACATAGGAAACTTGCTAGAGTCCCCAAATCACTTACCTTTGGTATCCGTAAAGAGTTACTTTTGGTAAGACTCTAGCATTTAATGCTACATAGAGATCTGCTTTAATGAGATTTTGATATTTAATGCCTGTAGAGAGTTGATTTTGATAAAACTCTAGCATTAAATGCTTCCAAATATATTTATCTATAACCCCTCTTTTTAAAGTTAATATACACCACATGTGGCACAACTGTCATGTGATGTCTTTTGGACCGTTTTATTTACTTTTAGCAAGTGATGTGGCACCGAGGTGAAAGATATCCTTAAGTCAAGAGTATGATCTCGTCCATCATTAGTACGTAATGTTGACACATGGTGACATCTCATTGGTCAGAGTGGATGTGCAAAAAATGAGTGTAAACACACATAACCATGTTTTTCCTCCACCTGAATTAGTTTCAGGCAACAAATGGAAAAGACCCTGTCATTTAAGAAAACAGACAAATTAAGGTTGACTTCTCTTGCTAACAACAAGCATTAACCTTAACAACAAAAATCTTAAACAATTATAAATATACACACATATATAATGTGACACTATGCAATAAAGTGTTATAAACTACAAAAGAAGTATTTGATTGCAATTAGAATACTAGCCTGAGGGTAAAAAAATCATATGTTGTTGTTGATCTAACACCCAATGGAAATTAAACCTCATTTAACTGTTGGTCTTCAATAAGCTTCTTTTGATTAACTAATCTTCACTACAAGATCTCTAGATTTGTTGGATAAGGCTTCTAAGATAAGAAATTTCTTTATAATAAGGGATCGGAGAGAAGTATCCGAAACCAAATCCCTGCACAAGTATTTATGGACTTCCATTCCAGATAAATCCCAATTTAAGATTAACTCGAATATTTCTTAAGTTATGATAGTAATGAGGTATACTAAATTACCACACTCTAACTTAATTAGAAACCCAATCTACATCTTCCAGTTAAGTATATAAAGTATAAAACCTTTAAGATTAGGGATAACATCACACCAAATCCATAATTGATTGAGAAACAATTTTTCCTAATCCCCAACCACTTGTCATAAACTGTTGATTTGATCACACTTAATTAGACACATTACACCCTGATCCATAGCTCAAGTAGAAGACAGAGTGAAAGATACCTCGTTTCAACACTGAGGTCTTAGTATCGATTCCCTAGTGGGGGTGACTAACAGTGAAGCGTGAACTGATAATGGGGTGTACTAACAAGCTAAACCAAAAAAATAAATAAATAAATAAAATTGGACACATTTAGTTCCCTATTTACGTACTTACAAATCCTATTACTTTAATCATAATGCACAACACAATTATAGAAGTAGACTGTCTTGCAGGTGCCAGACGCATTCCATCCAATGGCAATGAGAAAGTACATTTATTTGTATACAAATGTGAAACCCACATTTCAAAGAATAAAATCATCATTTCATGCAATGAGTCTTTTCTTTTTCCCTGTGGATTTCATGTATGATAGGTATATGACACTTTTTCATTAATTTCTGCTAGACAAAATTTGTGTACCACAATTATCTATTTTCAAGATCATATAAAATTATCTTTTCAAATTTAATTGATCAAAGCCCGTTAAAAATATTAATTCAATAAATATAAATATAAATATATTTTTTTTTCCAAAAAATACTTCACAATAAAATTTTATTATTCATTCAATCCAATGCCTTAAATAGGTGTTATGTTTATCATCACTATCATAAAATCATCTACGATCTTCCTCTATCTTATATCAGTGATCTGATCTTGATTTGGTCACTTCGGCATGCTTCTGATCCAATTGAATCTTTGCACATTACTTTGAGAATACACACCAACATAAAGTCGCCTCATCACAAGCTTGCCACATAGCGTACAATAATGAGGGCACAAGAGTTAACTATAAGACTTGCATTCATTCCATCGCTTGTAGCAAATTGGTCTCATAACACAAGTGTCTTTACACATAGTGAATGATTAAGTATTCATCATTTACGTGATCATCACATGGGATCCTTTGGATCAACCAAGATATATTCCCTCAACAATCTATGTGCTTACATGATCTTACTAGGAACGAAGTCAATTGTGTTGACTTTATGAGATCTCATCCCAGGTACATCTCAATATGCACAACTCCTTTTGAATATACTTACACAATGGTCTATGCCGTGTAAGAAGAACCAAGTATTTAATCAATTAATATTGGTCACACTTCATTGTGAAAGCTAATTTGAATATCCGTGCACATGTTATCATAATATAATCACATCCAACATATAAACCTAAACATCAAAAACTCTCATATATAATCAATTGAATAAATATTTACATCTTAAGAACAATCTAATGGGTTACACAAAGTCTAGCAATCTACTACTTGATCCAAGGATAACCATGGTCACATATTCTGTAATTTACCCCTAGCACAAAATACAAAAAATCGTGCAAAAGTGACTTAGTAAATGAGTCAGAAAACATCTCATGTATAGAGATATAACTAATGACGTTCTCACCCCCAATGACCTACTTTGGTGAAATGATATCTTGTATTGACGTGCTTTTATCTCTATTAAAACTTGGAATCTTTTGCAATCATATGGTTGAAGTATTTTCATCATATAAAAGTATATGCTATCTAGCACTAGTGATAATCCCCGTATTGGTAAAGAATGTCCTCAGTCATATAATCTCCTTAGCGACAATGTTGTAGAAGATATACTCTGACTTCATAAATAGAAGAGTAGTGGAGGTTTATTTCTTATTTAAGTGACAAATAGCCCCCTTTTAATTAAGAAAGAAGTTGTATCGAGAGGTGGACCTATTGCTACCTCCATCTCATCCTTAATCAGTAACAATAAATGCACCTACTTCTAAATCACTTCCGCGATAGCTAACATAAAGTCTTGGTTTGGTTACCTCATATATATAGACACCCCACCCAGGCTAGTAACTTGATAAGGCATGGATGATTTTTAAGAACTGAACCTAAACCCCACACCCTAGTCAAAACTACAGCCATTTCCCAAACCTTATTCAAACTCTAGCCGAACCTGAGCCATTCCATTACCCCAAACCCTAACTTAACTCAAGTCATCACCCAAGATAAAGCATACCCAAACCTTCACCCACAATTAATCCATTTTTCGAGACACTTTTAAGTCATAATCAAGCTAATTTTAAGTCATTTTCAAGTCGAATATCCAAAACGGGCTTTGGGCCGCTCTCACGGCGTAAAAAAAGGCCCAATGGCGAAATTGTGGGAGAAACTGTACCCGAGCGGTAATCCAATTACCGCCTGCTCTAAAAAATTATGGGCGGAGCCAGCTGGCTGACTTTCGGACCAAAACAGTCAAAAGTGGTATTTGATTAAGGCCCCACCTCGACAGATGTGCCCCTCTGAGCTATAGTTGTTGCTCTCTCCCGAAAGTCAACTCTTCCACCAATTTGACCTCAAAATCCCTACTATTTACTAGATTACCAAGCCCTTTAACCTATAAAAAAGTGCCACGTGGCATCTCTCTCCTCTCTACCAATCCAAACATGTCACATCATCATTTACCCTTCACAAACTCTCAAATTATACAAAAGTCATCCCAAGGGGCTATAAATACCCCCTCCTCTCATCATTTCACACCAATAATTACCAACCAAAAGGAGAGTGAGAGTGAGAGGGAGTGCTTGAGTTCTCAAGCTCTCATCTTTTTAGTCCCTCTTTAGCCTCCTCCAACCATCTCTTAGCCTTATAATCCTACTTGGGTTAATCATTCCCAACCATGGTGCATTCAAACATCCAAGTCATTTCAAGTGCAAGTTAAAGATCATGCAATCATCATTAACATTTATACTTCATCAATCACATCATTACTTCCATTTTCAACCCCCAAACTTCTCTAAGTTGTCATTGAATATATGCTCCATGACTTGCCGGAACACCGGATCCTGTCACATCAGAAACCCATGGTTGCCTAGTCCTCTTTTTAATGATATTTTATCATCATCACATCTATTCAAAACCTCCTCTAGACATTCTTTGGATGTATGCTCCACAGCTTACCAAAATTCTGGACCTTGCCACATCAGAAATCCAAGTTTGTCTAGTCTCATTTCAATCTTAACATCCTATCCCTTAAAGCTATTTTACCATACGAAATAGAGACCGTACATTCGTACGGGCAAAAAGGATGCCTAACACGTTCCTTTTTTGTAACTGAAGTCCTTTACTCAGAATCCCAAATCGCAGATCAGAAGTCAATTTAAAGCAAGAAAGTCTCCGAATCTCTAGCTTTACATATTCTGCAAGTTCTAGCTGACTACAGGATTTTAAGTTAAGTGGCTAATGGCAACTGTAAGACTATCGTCATCATCAACCCAAATCAACCCAATCACCCCCATCACAAACATAAATCAATGTGTGCTCCAATTTTCAGCGTTCACAGAATGGTGACTCCACTAGGGATTTGCTAGATCGCACAAGCTGAGACCTGACTCGAAAGAGTATGGTAATACAATCTTAGGGGATATTCTTCATACAAACATTTTGCATTCATACTTTGCATTAAAAAATGAAAAAAAAAATGAGGATAGATCTTTGGCTTGCACCCATTCAAGGCTTCCGTTCACCCTATGCTCACCTGATCCAAAGTTGTTATGACAAACCAAAAAGAAGAAACTATTGCGCTTAAAAGGCACCCCTCAGATCGCTTGAGCTCATGGCTAGTAATACGGTAACCACTGCGTCCATGGCCGATATGGATCAAAATCCCAAGGCTTTGCAGGACCTTCTTGCCCGGTGTATTGAAAGAGGGGCTGCTCAAACTATACAAGTAGTACCGCCTAGTGCCCCAGTCATCTCAACTTTCTAGCATCCTCCCTGTAACGGGAGTTACCTTCAGGGCCAATTTTCCTTGACCGAGAATCCTTTCCAATGGCCTCTCACTAATGAGAACCACTACCAAAATCAACCTCCCATAGCCAGGAATCTCATCCAATTCCAACATCTTCTTCCTAGTAGGATATCCAGTCAATTCCAAGGGCAAAACCCCTCTCATCTGATCCCTCAAAAATCGAAGAACTCCGCGAACAATTACAAGAGATGCAAAGGAAGCTATAGAAACAACAGGGGGTGGATATCTCAGCCACTAAGTTCAGGGATCTTTGTCCCTTTCCTGATGCAAAGGTACCTCAAGACTTTGATATACCAAAATTCAACAGATATGACGGTACAGGGTGTCTTATGGACCACTTGAGAGCATTTTGTGGAGAGCTTAATACTGTGGCGGGTAAAGACGGAGCGTTGATCCGTCTGTTTCAAAAATCCTTGAAAGGCGATGTGTTAGATTGGTACATGTCATTAGACTACCATCAAATTAAAACTTGGGAACAACTTTCTCAAGCTTTCATTGATCGTTTTGTATACAATTTTAATATAACGCCCAAAAGGGAGGATCTTGCTGCCTTAAAGTAAAGGAATGATGAGTCATTGTTAACTTATGTTGGACAGTAGAGGGCCGTGGTCGCCAGAATGAAAACACCCCTTGATGACGAGGAGCAAATGTACATGATCATCCACTCGGCAAACCCGAGTATCTCTGGATACCTCGTCTCATATCTGTATGCCACCTTTACCCAGCTCATTCGCGCTAGGGAACAAGTCGAAGTCAGAATAAGGGCTGGGACGATCTCCCTTTGGTGGCCTCATCAGGCCTCTTCGGTACAACAGATAGTGCAAGGATGGCCTACTGGATATGAGAATGGTAACATAAGTGTTCCTGTCCTCCATCCAATGGAAGAAGATAATCTTGTCACCTCTACCCAAGGCGCACCATTCACCCCTCAGCAAGGAGAACAACAGCAACAACCAAGATGGAATGCACAATACCTAATCATGGTCAGCTGCTGGGAATGGCCTGGGAGCCTAAGCAGTTTACACTGATAGCCTAAACTTACAGCGAAATACCAGTCGTGCTAGTCCAAAGGCAAAATACTTACCATGCTACTGCCTAGGCCTCCACCAAACCCTCTGTCACCAAACTATAATGAGAATGAGTATTGTGTATACCACTAATCCTTAGGCCACACAACGAACTATTGTTTCACCCTAAAACATGCGGCCTAAGATTTGATTTATAGTCAAAGGATTGTAGTCACCTCTCCTACTGTTGCCACTACCAACTACATCCTCCAAAATTCCTTGCCAACATAGCAAGTATGCCCCAACTCATTAGGAACCCCTACCAACAATATCATTCAGGGAGAATCGCCTTGTCATTCAGTCTAATGCATCCATTCAATCACTGTCAACCCAACACCAATACTCCTGATTTTGCAAGGGGCACACCCAACCAGTCCAATCTCTGCGCCCTTAAAATGCAAGGGGCATCTCCATCCAGTCCAATCTTCATGCCCCCAAGTCTACAAGAGGCACCCCTAATAAGTTCATTCCATACATCCTCTGTTTTGTAAGGGGCACCACCTGCCTATCCGACCCCTACTCTAACCATCATGCTTCAAGAAAATGCTCCTTCCCCAATCAAAATACCATATGCCCTAACAAAATTAACGCCCAGCTTCAATCATGCGGTAACTTTTCAAGAAGGACATTCTAATACTCAAATTGATTTGCCTAGCTCTACTCAGTCTTCGATCCTTCCAGAGAAGAATTTAGGACAGGTGGTTCCCCCCTCTTGGAAACAAGTTGAGGAAGAGATTGAAGTCGAGATTCTGATCAGTCCCAAAACATCAACCATCACTTTTTAGGTTTTCGACATCATAACTTCATTTCATCTCCTACCTGATCGATCTTTGATCGACAGAGTTGAGGCTATCACTTCAACTCTTCACCAAAAGGTCAATACATGTTCAAAGACAAGGCGCTGGCCATTCCGAATGATCTCGAACAAATCTTTCTGATAAAAGCAGCTAATCATCAAGAGCTAAACATACCGATAATAGACGCACGATTCTCCGGTGAGGACATTCCATACCATAGTCTTGAGTTTGAAACTGTAAATTGCATGCCTCTTGCATGTCTCATCGGATCAAACTATGTCTTCCTGCCAGTTGAGCACCAACATTTTTATTATTAGTTCAAATATCAAGAGAACGCAGGCATGAGAGGACTGGAATATCTACCTCCTATGGGTGAGATACCAAAGCACAAATGTATTAGAGGGCAAAGTCGATAAAAGGAGGATGATTCCTTTAGCCACACATCAATCAAATCCATCAGAGAAGGGATCATTTATCTGGTTGGCAAGCTGAGATCCACCGTGGGGGATCAAATGAGTGGAATGAGCTTAATTGAGTTGTTTGAAAATGACTCGGGCAAAGGGCAAGAATTTACCCCAATTGACTGGACCACAGTCTGGGTTCCACCTCAGATGGAAGAATCCAAAGAGTCACAATGCATCAGGGATGAGCTGAGAAAAGTGACATCCGACACCAACTCAAAACCCAATCTCGGATTCATCATGATGTTCGGACACAACAATGGGGGCCCACCTACTGATTTGTCTGGCCCTGCCTCCTAAGGGGAGAGAGTGCAAGGCAATAGTTGGTTCACAATCTCCAAGATGGTACAATAAAAGAAAATAATGTTTTGCTCCTCGAGCCGAATCAGGTAATCCTTGGTTCACATCGCCGTCTTTCTAAAAAAAGAAATCAGAAATTTTCAAAAAGCCAAAAACATTGGATATTTGCAAAATGCCAAAAAATCCAGATACTTGTCGAAATCCAAAAAAATCAAAAATGTCTCAAAACACAAACAATAGAAAATCTTTAAAAAATTAGAAGCAATACTATGCCAAGTTTTTCCGTTAAAGCGCTTGAGTATGAAGTTAACTCGTACGATTTCGATATAGAGTTAGACTTCAAATTCATGGGTTTGGACAGAGCCTAGGATGGGGAAAATGATGATCTAACTCTCGAACTAAAGGATTCCATCAGAAAGTTCGAAACAAAAGCCAATGTCATTGCGGACAATTTTGAAGTCGTAAACTTGAGATCCCTCGAGCTCCCTAGAAAAGTACGCATTAAGAGATGTAAGTGTTATGGTCTCATACTCCTTTGATTGTCAAATTTTGATGTGTCAAAATATCTATCTGTGTCTTGTGCTTGTATGATGATTTATATGAATTCAAGACACTGCATAAACACTTCAAGAAGCTACAAGTTGAACTTTTCAAGAAGTTACATATTGAAGTTCAAGAAGCTACATGTTGAAGTCTCAAGAAGCTACAATGTTGATGTTCAAGTCTTAAGAAACAACTCATGACTTCAAGACTAATAAGCAATGCATGAAGTAGTTGTTATGCTGATGAAGATCTCAAGTTTGAAGCTACAACAAGTTCAAGATCTCAAGCCTGATATGGTTCAAACAATCTACATTCGTTGAATGGTTGAAGTTCAATGTCCATACGACATGATTCAGGTTTGAATGACCTTAGGTTGACCCTTTAAGTAGGTCACTTTGGATATATAAATCAAAATTTATTTTACATAAGTTTGGTCTATTCTACGACCAGTCCTAGCTCTTGTTCGACCAGTCCTGGCATTGGTTCGACCAGTCCAAGAAATTCCACGACCAGTCCTAAGTAGTTGAAGATTTTTCGGAATTTTTGGTACGCCCACGACCAGTCCTGGAGGTCCTTCGACCGGTCGTAGGTGTGGCTTCGACTCGTCCATGACCAGTCGTGGAGCTACGACTCAAAGTCCAACAACGTAATCTATGGTCCTACGACCAGTCGTAAGGATCTACGACCAGTCGTTGGTGACCCACGACCAGTCGTAGGCTACTCACGACCAGTCGTGGAACGACTTTTAAAGATCGCGCTTAATTTTTCAAAAATCTGTTAGAGCTACGACCAGTCGTAGGTTTCTAAGACCAGTCGTAGGAACGATTTTTGCTTCTATAAATTGAACACGAAATTCAGAGTTTTCACACTTCAACTCTATTCTATTCAAGAATTTTCAAGTGATCACTCTGAGATAAGTCTGTGTTTATTTTAAGCTACATTGTACTTATTTAATATTCCTTTTTGCTAGCTTATTTAATTTGATTTTGTTTCTATATTCCAATCTTATTTGAAAAGAGGAATTATCTTATTCCTTCTTCTTGGAATCAAAATCAAATATAGCTATGCCCAACGAGTTAAATCTAAAATCTATTAGAATTTAGAACCTTATGAATGAGAGTATTGGAAATTGAACTTTGACATTCAATCATCTACTCCGATTGGTTCTACTGGGCTGCTACGAAAAGAAGATATCCAGGTATTTTACAATTAATAAAATTTATTTAGTTTTGGTTTTGTTTGAGGTTAAGCGAGAAAAATCTCATTGTCTTGGTTTTGTTTGAGGTTGAACTTAAAAATCTCATTGTATTGGTTGTCTGAGGAAAACCAGAAAACTCAGAAAAGAGGGGTTTTTGAATTGTGTAAGCCCAAGTGAAAAAGACACAATTGTAAAGGTTTTTGGTGAACCTGAGAAAACCTATTTGATAGTGAACGCTAATATCCCCTGTGTGAGGATATTAGAGTGGAGTAGCTTTTGTGTGGTTGGAAAACAAGGTTGGTGTACACACAATAAGCGAACCACTATAACTCTTTGCCTTGTGGATTGAATGCTTGCTTAATTTTCATATCTTTTATCATTCGATTGTGTGGAATGTACAAGTGGATGTGAATGTTGTAACTATTTACATTTCAAGCAAGTGTGGGGATTGTTGTAATAATTTAGATCTATACTTCTGCATTTAATTTCAATTCCTTGCTATTTCATTTACTTATATTAAAATTGAGTCCTTGATCCAAAAGAGGTTCTAGAAATAAGGTTGTCCTACCATAAGCCCTTGTTTATTATGGCATAAGGTTGTCCTTAGAATCGAATTTGTATCAATCTCTCAATACTTATTTATCAAGGTGATTTAAAATTTAGCATTGTGAATTGATTCATATTGTAAGGCTATTGGTTTAATTTATTTCCGCTAATTTTATTTTAAATTTGGCATAGTCCTATTCACCCCCCCCCCCCCCCCCTCTAGGACATATAGCTTGGCCTTTTCAAGTGGTATCAGAGCCTAATAGCTCATTTTTGTTGCTTTTTATTTGGATTTATTTCCTGAGCTAACGATCTAAGCTATATAAGAAGATGTCAAATTTTGATAGCCTTTCAGTTACTAGGCCTCCACCCTTTGATGGCTCCAACTATGCATATTGGAAAGCCAGAATGAGGATCTTCCTCAAATCAATGGATGAAAGTGTGTGGCAAGCCACAGTGACTGAATGGAAACCTCCTATCATGGAAGTAACTGGTGTTGATGGTTCAAAATCTATGAAAATTACACCGTATTACCAATGGACCACACTTCAGAAAAATGAGAGTAGTGCTAATGCTAAAGCACTAAATGCAATCACTTGCGCACTATCACCGGATGAGTTCAAAAGAATCATATCCTGTGATACTGCAAAGTAAGCCTGGGATATTTTAGAAATGACACACGAAGGTACATCAATTGTCAAGAAATCTAAAGTCCAACTCCTCACAACTAAATTTGAAGAAATTCATATGGAGGAAAATGAAATGTTTATGGACTTTTACACTAGATTGAATGACATTGTAAACTCAATGTGGGGTCTTGGCGATAAGATCCCAGAAAGTAAAGTGTGTGCAAAAATACTACGCTCTCTTCCTGAACGGTTCAATTCTAAGGTAACCGCAATCCAGGAACTTCGTGATACGGACAATATGAAGGCAGAAGAATTAGTTGGTTCTTTACAAACCTATGAATTAAGTTTTAAAGCTCCTAAAGGTAAATCTATTGCTTTGAAGTCATCTAAAAGTATTACTCAAGAAAATTCAGATTCAGAAAAGTCTGAAGATGATATGGCCCTTTTGGCGAAAAAGTTTTATAAGATTTTCAAAAGTAAGAAAAGAGTCGATTTTCAAAAGGCAAATGAAAAGAAACGTTCCAAACCTAACTCTAAAACTTGGAAATCATTGAAAGATAGTCAATGCTACAACTGTCAAGAATATGGGCATTTAGCAAACAAATGTCCTAAAAAGGACAGATCCAAAAGGAAGGGTATGTTCGCTACTTGGGATGAATCGTCCGATTCTGAAGCCTCTTCTGAATCAGAAAATTCAGAAACCGAGTCGGGCAGTGAACTTAAGGCCCTTATGACTCTAGCCAAGTTTACCTTTTTCGATCACGATGATTCAACAAGTGATCATGAATATGATGAAGATCTTCAAGATGCTTACAATGCCTTATATAAGGAAAGTTGTAAAATTGCTGTTAAACTTAAACTTCAAAAAGAAAAGTTTTTTAAAGTTAAAGAATGTTTTGAAACCCTTGTTTTAGAAAAATCCCAAATTTCAGATTGTTTTGAAAAATCAAAGTGTGATCTGGAATTCAAAACCTCCCTAATTGAAAATTTGAAATCTGAAAATGAGAAACTTAAAAATGAAGTATCTTCTCTTCTGAGTTTGAAGGACACATGGAGATATGCCCAAGGTGATCCAAAATTAGAAAAATTATTATCCGGATCAAGAAAATGTGGCGATCGATCCGGGTTGGGCTATGATAAAAACACATCTCCTAAACAAGAATACTCCTTCCCATTTTGTGAAAGGAGAGACTTCTAACTCAAAAGGAAAAGGTACCACCAAGTTTTTTCTAAAAATACAAAAACTCTTCAAAAACACAAAAGCAGCTATATAAATTTCAAAAATCAGATTCGAAACCCACTAGCTGAAAAAATTGTTGATTTACTTAAGGAGCTATTAAAATCTAACTCAGTAGGTCACTCTTACAACTATAAACAAAAGAAGACCAATTATTCTCCTAAACCCAAAACAGTACTGAAATGGGTTCCTAAGGTTACTTGTTTGGTTGCTCACACTGCTTTCAAAGCTACAAGCCATTCGAAATGGTACCTAGATAGTGGATGCTCCAGACATATGACAGGCGACAAAGCTCTATTCACCGATCTTAAAGATATGACTGATGGGTCAGCACATTTGGTGATGGTAGCAAGCTGCAAGATAATTGGCAAAGGTACGGTTCAACTCTATAACCTTCCCTTATTTAAAAATGTTTTATATGTTGAGGGTTTAAAACACAACACTGTTGAGCATATCTCAAATATGCGATAACAACCATAATGTTAAATTTTCTAATCAAGGTTGTGAAATTATAAACGAAAAGGGTTCTAATATTAACTGTCGCAGAACTTCAAAACTGCTATATTGTAAGCAATGGTAGCTCATCTAAACAATCGTGCTACATGGTCCATACCGATGAGACAAATTATGGCATAAACGCCTTGGACATGTTCACTACCGAAATTTATACTGATTGAGCAAAAGTGAACTAATTAAAGGTCTACCTAAGATGCAAAAAGTAGACAAGATTTGTGGTGATTGCCAGTTTGGTAAACAAACTAGGAGCTCTCACAAAAAGGTGAACTCCAATATCACCACAAGACCACTCGAGCTTCTCCACATGGATCTTATAGGACCAACAAGAACGGAAAGTCGAGGTGGCAAAAAGTACATCTTAATTATTGTAGATGATTATACAAGATACACTTGGGTTTCATTCTTGAAAGATAAATCAGAAACCCTTGATGAAGTGAAAAAGATTATAAAACGGATTCAAACTGAAAAATGTTTTCAAGTTAGCAAGATCCGTAGTGATCATGGATCCGAATTCGAAAATAGCGGTTTTGAGAAATTTTGTAGCGATCAGGGAATATCGCATGAATTCTCTGCACCTAAAACTCCTTAACAAAATGGAATTGTCGAGAGGAAGAATAGAGTGCTTCAAGAAATGGGAAATGTTATGTTAAATAGCATGAAGCTCCCTAGGAATCTCTCAAATTGAAGCAGTGAATACAGCCTGCTACATTATTAACCGTGTTTATATTTGTAAATCTAATAATAAAACGGCTTATGAAATGTGGTTTGAGAAAAAGCCTTCTGTCAAATACTTTCGAGTTTTTGGCAGCAAGTGCTATATTTTGCGTGACCGTGAAAATTTGGGAAAGTTCGACACTAAAAATGATGAAGGGATCTTTTTAGGATATTCTTTAAACAGTCGTGCATATCGTGTTCTGAACAACAGGACCGGTGTGATTCAAGAGTCAATAAATGTTGTGATTGACGATCTTTTGAATACACTGTCCCTAGTTCGAATAATGATGAAGTTCTTATACTTGAAAAACAAGAAATTTCATCAAGTGAAACTAATCCGAATTAAGGACTGTTAAAGATCATCCAACTTCTCAAATACTTGGAAACCCTCTCACCGGTATGCGCACTCGTAGACAATTAGAGGACATATATAACTACGTATGCTTTACATCCCAGTTTGAACCGATTAACGTAAAGAAGCACTTTCGGATGAAAATCGGATTCTTGCGATGCAAGAAGAACTTAATCGGTTGTCGAAATGATGTCGGCACCTTGTTCCTAGACCTAAAGATAAACATATTATTGGAACAAAATGGATTTTCAAAAACAAATCGATGAACTTGGAAATATTATTCGAAATAAAGCAAGACTAGTTGTACGGGGGTATACACAAATTGAAGGTATTGACTATAATGAAACATTTGCTCTCATAGCTCGTCTTGAATCAATCGACTTTTTATCTCCATTGCATGTTTTAGGAAGATTGAAATTTACCAAATGGATGTAAAGAGTGCCTTTCTGAATGGTGATTTACATGAAGAGGTATATGTTGAACAACCTACGTGGTTTGAAGATCCTAAATTTACTTGATCATGTGTATCGTCTTAAGAAGGCTCTCTATGGTCTCAAACAAGCTCCCGTAGCATGGTACGAAAAAAAACGACTAAGTTTTTACTTGAGTCATAATTTTCGGATGGGGTGTGTTGATAAGACGCTCTTTGTTAAGAAACATAACGATGATATTCTAATGGTTCAAATATATGTTGACGATATTATTTATGGATCAACTTTGTACTAACATGATTGTTGAGTTTGCGAGATTTGATGAAGTCTAAATTCGAAATGAGCATGGTTGGAGAATTAAACTATTTTCTAGGGTTGCAAGTAAAACAACAACCTGATGGAATTTTTATCTCTCAAACCAAATATGCTCAGAGTTTAATTAAGAAATTTGGATTTGAGAAAGGTAAATATTTTGATACTCCTATGAGTACAACTTTGAGACTCTCAAAAGACTCTACAGGTAATGATGTGGATCCTAAATTGTATTGTAGTTTGATTGGTAGTTTGCTTTATCTGACTGCTAGTAGACCAGATATTGCTTTGAGTGTTGGTATTTGTGCTCGTTATCAATCAAATCCTAAAGAATCTCACTTAATCTTCATTAAACGGATTATGCGATATGTCGCAAGTTCTACTAAACTGGTCTCTGGTATCCACATGAGACTAATGTTCAATTAGTCGCACGCAGATCTTGTCGAAATTTGGAAACATTGATGATAGGAAATCAACCAGTGGTGGTTGTTTCTACATTGGAAATTGTCTTGTTTCTTGGTTTAGCAAGAAGCAAAGTTCTATATCGCTATCAACAAATGAGGTTTGAATACATTCTTCTTTGAAATGCATGTACTCAACTTGTTTGGATGAAACGAATGTTAAGCGATTATGGAATCACTCAGGATTCTATGATTTTATTTTGTGATAATTCGATCTGCAATAAATATCTCTAAAAATCCAGTTCAGCATTCACGTACTAAGCATATTGACATTAGATTTCATTACATTCGTGAATTAGTGGAAGAAAAATTAATATATTTGGATTACATTCCAACCGAGACTCAACTTGCGGACATTTTCACTAAACCGCTTCGACAAAAGGAGTTTAAAAAATTAAAGTTTGATCTCGGTATGTGCAATTTAAATTGAATTTACATGATTTGGTGTATCATAATGTACATAACTATGATGTTTTATTTGCTTGAATTTGAAAATTATTTAAAAATTTTACAAATTTTGAGTCGTATTTACTGTCAGTGAGTGTACACGACCGGTCGTGCTACGACGGTCCATTAACACTTACACGACCAGTCGTGAAACTCGTGATTTCACTTTAATTTGGGGATTTTGACTCTTCTTCTTCATTTCTTTTTACTCTCCAACGGTTCTAGCTACGACCGATCGAACCCACCTTCATTGTACTTCAAGGTTAGTGGTTCTTTTGTATTTTTTTTGTAGATTCTTGCTATTAGTGTTTCAAATCTCATTCTTGTGGAATCTATTTGGTCGTTTATTGCAAGTTTGGGGTTTTATCTTGAAAAATCTGTTTTATTTAAACCTCATTTCTTCCAACTTGTTGTTTCCTTGAAATCCTTCTGTGAAAATGGATGCTAGAGGTAAAAAGAAAACTACTCGAGGTCCATCTTCTTCTAGATCAGCTTCTATTGTACAACGTCATCTTCGCTCTCCTGAAAATGATCCTTCTAATGCTCGGGATTTGCGTATGCGCAATGTTATTGTTGAGCGTCCTGTTAATATCAATCACATTGCTTCTTTTGGTATCCCTCCTCTGTTGGAATCTGGGATGGGATAACATCTTACATTGGGGTGGAGCTGCATACCGGTCCATTGCCCAATCCATGTTTGCATGTATCTGTGATTTTTCTCTTGAGTATTTAACTTTTAAAGTTGATACTCAAGAAGGATTGTTTTTAGTAGATCGACATTTGATTGCTGACATTATGGAAATACCTGTCAATGATGAGAGCATTCCAATTCATATTTTACATGACAGTCTCTCAGAATCTGAACGAAAAATGCTTACTAGAGATTTATGTAATTTGGATGTTCATTGGACTCATAGAGGTCATGCACTTCCCTCAAGGTATTTGTTACCTAGACACAGAGTACTTCATAGGATATTCATCTCAAATCTTTATCCACGTTCTGGTAATAAAACCGAACTCACTGCTTTCATGGTTCGTGTTTTGCATTCTGTAGTCTCTGGTGCAAAAATATGTCTACCTTCTTTAATTTGTCATTCCATTATTTTGTCTCGTCACCATCCTGGACATAGTGATATACCCTTTGGTTATTTATTGACTATGCTGGCAAATCATTTGCTCGTAGCTATGCCTACTAGAGAAAAACCCATCCATCATCTCCCTTTTAATAATTCCAATATTAACAAGATGAATTTAGAATTGGCTGATGGCCAAGTGGATGCTAGTAGCAGTGGTGCTGAAGCAGGAAATGCTCAAGCTAGTGATCTTCCTGAAGACGTGAATATGGATGATTTATTTGAAGAACTTGAATCAGACTCGGCTGATGATCCTGATTTTCAGCCTTCTGATTTTGATGAGAGATTGAATTCCCTTCAAGAGCAGGTGGCTCAAATTCATGTTACCCAAGACACGCAATTTTCATATTTACGCAAATATATGAGGCGGATTGTTAAGGGTTTACATAAAATTGATCCATCTAATCCTGCACCCTCTTCTGGTTCTGACTAAATTTTTGATGTGTCTGTAATATTTTTTTTACTAAACTTTTCGTGCTTACTGACTTTTTGAATTATGCACTATGCTCTCTTGAATCAATTCCTATTTTCTTTATTATTGATGCTCTTCTTCCTTTGTCATTTTGTGTCAAAAAGGGGGAGAAGTTTTGGAGGCTTTTGATTTATTTGAATTTAATCTTTATGATGTGCTCCTATTACTCAGGCTATTACTCAGGGGGAGTTAAGCTTCTCAGGGGTAGTTATGGGAGAATGATGCTAGTTATTACTTATCATATCCATATCAACCTGTTGTGTTTGTTCTCTTATGTCTATTGGAAGTATTATTACTTGGGTGTTTTGTCACAAATTTGACAAAGGGGGAGATTGTAAGTGTTATGGTCTCATACTCCTTTGATTGTCAAATTTTGATGTGTCAAAACATCTATCCGTGTCTTGTGCTTGTATGATGATTTATATGAATTCAAGACATGCATAAACACTTCAAGAAGCTACAAGTTAAACTTTTCAAGAAGTTACATATTGAAGTTCAAGAAGCTACATGTTGAAGTCTCAAGAAGCTACAATGTTGATGTTCAAGTCTTAAGAAACAACTCATGACTTCAAGACTAATAAGCAATGCATGAAGTAGTTGTTATGCTGATGAAGATCTCAAGTTTGAAGCTACAACAAGTTCAAGATCTCAAGCCTGATATGGTTCAAACAATCTACATTCGTTGAATGGTTGAAGTTCAATGTCCATACGACATGATTCAGGTTTGAATGACCTTAGGTTGACCCTTTAAGTAGGTCACTTTGGATATATAAATCAAAATTTATTTTACATAAGTTTGGTCTATTCTACGACCAGTCCTAGCTCTTGTTCGACCGATCAGTCGGCATTGGTTCGACCACCCAAGAAATTCCACGACCAGTCCTAAGTAGTTGAAGATTTTTCGGAATTTTTGGTACGCCCACGACCAGTCCTGGAGGTCCTTCGACCGGTCGTAGGTGTGGCTTCGACTCGTCCATGACCAGTCGTGGAGCTACGACTCAAAGTCCAACAACGTAATCTATGGTCCTACGACCAGTCGTAAGGATCTACGACCAATCGTTGGTGACCCACGACCAGTCGTAGGCTACTCACGACCAGTCGTGGAACGACTTTCAAAGATCGCGCTTAATTTTTCAAAAATCTGTTAGAGCTACGACCAGTCGTAGGTTTCTAAGACCAGTCGTAGGAACGATTTTTGCTTCTATAAATTGAACACGAAATTCAGAGTTTTCACACTTCAACTCTATTCTATTCAAGAATTTTTAAGTGATCACTCTGAGATAAGTCTGTGTTTATTTTAAGCTACATTGTGCTTATTTAATATTCCTTTTTGCTAGCTTATTTAATTTGATTTTGTTTCTATATTCCAATCTTATTTGAAAAGAGAAATTATCTTATTCCTTCTTCTTGGAATCAAAATCAAAAATAGCTACGCCCAACGAGTTAAATCTAAAATCTATTAGAATTTAGAACCTTATGAATGAGAGTATTGGAAATTGAACTTTGACATTCAATCATCTACTCCGATTGGTTCTACCGGGCTGCTACCAAAAGAAGATATCCAGGTATTTTACAATTCTGTAAAATTTATTTAGTTTTGGTTTTATTTGAGGTTAAGCCAGAAAAATCTCATTGTACTGGTTTTGTTTGAGGTTGAACCAGAAAAATCTCATTGTATTGGTTGTCTGAGGAAAACCAGAAAACTCAGAAAAGAGGGGTTTTTGAATTGTGTAAGCCCAAGTAAAAAAGACACAATTGTAAAGGTTTTTGGTGAACCTGAGAAAACCTATTTGATAGTGAACGCTAATATCCCCTGTGTGAGGATATTAGGAGTGGAGTAGCTTTTGTGTGGTTATTGGAAAACAGTTGGTGTACACACAGGCGAACCACTATAACTCTTTGCCTTGTGGATTGAATGCTTGCTTAATTTTCATATCTTTTATCATTCGATTGTGTGGAATGTACAAGTGGATGTGAATGTTGTAACTATTTACATTTCAAGCAAGTGTGGGGATTGTTGTAATAATTTAGATCTATACTTCTGCATTTAATTTCAATTCCTTGCTATTTCATTTACTTATATTAAAATTGAGTCTTTGATCCAAAAGAAGTTCTAGAAATAAGGTTGTCCTACCATAAGCCCTTGTTTATTATGGCATAAGGTTGTCCTTAGAACTGAATTTGTATCAATCTCTCAATACTTATTTATCAAGGTGATTTAAAATTTAGCATTGTGAATTGATTCATATTGTAAGGCTATTGGTTTAATTTATTTCCGCTAATTTTATTTTAAATTTGGCATAGTCCTATTCACCCCCCCCCCCCCTCTAGGACATATAGCTTGGCCTTTTCAAGAGATCCTCGCCTCTTGAATACAAGCAGAGGATGATTGAATTCTTAAAGCCCGGGGCTAACTTAGGGTTCTCTTACGAAGCCTTACTGAGATAAAACGAAGAACTAATCATACGACATCTCCTATGAAGCCCGAAGTCAAGTCCATCAAGCAAGGCTGTTAAGATCATGTTTGAAGTCCATGATGGAGTCAACAGCTTACTCATAAATGAACATGTGATGTTTAAGAAGAACTCGTAATTAAGCTCCTACTGATGAACGATGGAGATAGGCTATTATAGCATGTCAAGAAGTATCTGAAGCCTGTATAACGGATCCATTTACATGCTTTGAATCTTCATAACCTGACAAACACCCTAACCCTTTTCAATGTTGGGTGTTGACGTCATCGGAAGAGTAAACCCAAAAGCATCCAATGGTCATGAATGTATTCTCGTGGCAAACAAAAGTGGGTAGCGCCAACATCCTACATCATCAGTACGAATGAAGAAAGAAGTCAATGAAGATGAGTGGTGGTAAGCTTGATGCAACCATCTACGTCTTACAGACATAAAGCGCATGGCGATCGCTAGGACCAATGACAAGCGGGTCTAAAAAGAAAGGCTAGCAACATGATAATAATGCATATCTTATCATTGTGCCTACTAGATCTAGGGGGCAAGTCCAAGCCATCCTGGGATGATCTGCTGATCATTCGCAAAGTTCTTCCAGGAGGTGCCCTTTGTCTCTCCATCATTATGGGGCAAAGATATTTTAGAACCCATCAACGCCGACAACGTGAATATCTATCACATGTAATCCTACTTGACTATGTTAACAACCACAATCGTAAAGCTAAAGCCAAAGCTAAACAATAAGAGGTTAGCATCCTGAGGTACATTCCATTATCATTCCTTCCCTCCAATAAGTGTTTCAAAAAAAAAAGGTTCAAAAAGAAGGATGAAAAAAGATAAAGAAATAAAAAAATGGACGAATAAAGTGCGTAGTCCAAAAAAAAAGAAAAAAAAAGAGAGTCAAACCCCAATGAGTGAGAACACAAGTCACTAGCCCGTTTCCCCTCAGGGTAGTTTATCCCAATGTTAATAGCTTCACGATCGTGATTGAAGATAAAGTCAGGCAAATCACCAGTCAACCGACAATGAATGGAATCTAGCCTCCCGCCTCTGTTACTTGAAAATAAAAATCAAAAGAAAAATATCATGTCTAAGTGAAACGGGCGAGGTGAAAACATGAAAGGGTGCCTCAAGTAAAAACAGCGGGCATGTAGCGGACTTGGTGAAAACCTGAAAAGGCACCAATGGTAAAAAGAGTATAACTGCTAAGGGGCAGACAAGAGTAAAAACTCGGGACGTGGTGAAAATCCGAAAGGGCACTACAGGCAAAAATGACGGGAAAGCCAGTCATGGTGAAAACCCGAAAGGGCGCTACGGGCAATAATGGCTATAAAAAAAAGCAGGTACAAGGGGAGCCAAGACAACAAGAAAAATGAAGAAGCACAAGGTAAAGATAAGTCCCGGATCAGAATTCTGTCAGACTCTACCTAAATCAAAGTAGCAAGATCTTAGTATGCACTACTCTCAGAGAACCGGGATCCCTAGTAAACAACTCAGAATACCGGATTCGACGTGCGCTAAGTTCAATGTTCTAATTCCACCATGCAAGCATAAGTTCAGACAGAAGCACACACAGACATATATGACATAAAAAATTTCAGTTCATTTTCATTTTTTATATATAATCTCATCTCTTCAAAAAAAATTACAAAAAAAAATATGCATCCCTAGTAAATTTGATCTTAACCGCAAGGGATAGAATGTAAAACGACGAATCAGATCCTTTTTCAAAAATCACAAAAACATGCCTTTCAATAAATCGATCTTCCAGTAAAAGCCAAATTAGTCAAACGTTCCCACGAAACCACCAGTGGAGGTAAACGAACTATCTGGATTTATTTTAAATAAAAATAAAAATGAAGGCCACAATAAAAACTGAACGACGATGCCCTCTAGCGAGATCGGACAGATCTTTTCAAAAGACCTCGGAAAAATCTTCAAATTTTGCAATAAAATCCCCAAGGAGTGTAGCTCCTTATGTGGGATAGTTTTCAAAATAAACCTTTCCAAAAAATAGCGCTAGGTATGCAAGACACTAAAAGGTCTCCTATACTTCTCAATAGCATCCAACACAAACAGTAAAATAAGATTCGACCTCTTCTGGTTTCCCTAAGAGTAGACTGAATCTGCATGCGATATAAGCACGGTTGGCCTAGATCTCAATGTTAGGACGGTCGGGCAATGATGAAGTTCAATACAAGTGATGGTAAGCACGATCCAACTCTAGTCAGAGTGATCATTTCAAAAGAATAGAAAAGATCACATGTCAAAATCAGAAGACTACATAGAAAACAGGTCACCCACACATACCTAGTCCGGGATGCTTGGAAAGTATGATCGAGTCCAAGTCGGTATAGTGAGTTCCCCATAAGGCTACAGAACACTCAGAGCAGCTAACCACTTTAATGTTCAAATGGAACAAATACTCCTAAGGTGATCATTTAGCAAGGGAACATCATGCATCCAAACAGTACGATAATCCTTGTAAAGCCACGAAGCGCTGGGGCCCTACTTTTCAAATTGACTCAATGATATTATTACTGATCCGATACAAAAAGGTTGTGATTCGTGACCCATAATGCCACCAAAAGCACAGGGATAATCACAACGTTTTCCTTAAACCCTAGTGATATGTGCGAGTTATCTCTTTTTCAGACAGTAAACTGACAATGATACTATGACAAGCAACAGATCTACACCATAATCTTTTGTCACTAGAGGGGTGGGGTGTCCACTTGTTTTGGTATTCGGTTGCATGCAACCTCTGCCAAAGAGGGGCATCTGTAGACACCCCACCCATGCTTGAAACTTGATAACACACGGATAATTCTTAGGAACTGAACCTGAACCCCACACCCTGCCTAAAACCGCTGCCATTTTTCAAACCTGATCCAAACCCTAATTGAACCTAAGCCATTCCATTACTACAAACCCTAACTTAACTCAAGTCATCACACAAGCCAAAGCATACTCAAACCTTCACCCACAATCAATCCATTTTTTAAGCCACTTTCAGGTCATAATTGAGCTAATTTTGAGCCATTTTTAAGCCAAATATCCAAAACGGGCTTTAAGCCTCTCTTAGGGCCTAAAAAAGGGCCACAGGCCAAATTGCGGGAGAAACCATACTCGAGCGGTAATCTGATTACCACCTGCTCTAAAAAAAATGTATGCAAAGCCAGCTGGTTGAGTTTTGGACCAAAACAGTCAGAAGCGGTAATTTGCTTACTGCCCCACCTTGACAGATGTGCTCCTTTGAGCTATAGTTGTTGTTTCTTCCCCAAAGTCAACTCTTCCACCAATTTGACCTCATAATCCCTTCTATTTACTAGATTACCAAGCCCTTTAGCCTATAAAGAAGTGTCACGTGGCATCTCTCTCTTCTCTACTAATCCAAACCTACCACATCATTATTTACCCTTCACGAACTCTCAAATTACACAAAAGTCATCCCAATGGGCTATAAATACCCCCCACCTCTCATTATTTTATACCAATAATTACCAACCAAAAGGAGAGTGAGAGGGAGTGCTTGAGTTCTCAAGCTCCCATCCTTTTAGCCCCCCTCTAGCCTCCTCTAACCATCTCTTAGCCTTACAATCCTACTTGGGTCAATCATTCCCAACCATGGTGCATCCAAACATCTAAGTCATTTTAACTGTAAGCTAAAGATCATATAATCATCATTAACATTTATACTTCATCAATCACATCATTACTTCCCTTCTCAACCCCCCTGCTTCTCTAAGTTGTCATTGAATGTATGCTCTGTGACTTACCGAAACACTGGATCCTGTCACGTTAGAAACTCATGGTAGCCTAGTTCTCTTTTTAATGATATTTTAGTATCATCACATCTGTTAAAAAACTCCTCTAAACATTCTTTGGACATATGCTCTGCGGCTTACCGAAATTTCGGACCTTGCCACATCAAAAATCCAAATCTATCTAGTCCTATTTCAATCTCATTGTCCTATCCCTTAAGACTATTTTACCACACAAAGTAGAGACTGTACATTCGTACAGGCAAAGAGGGTGCCTAACACCTTCCCTCTTTGTAACCGATGTCTCTTACTTAAAATCCCAAATCGTAAATCAGGAGTCAATTTAAAGCAAGAGAGTCTTCAGATTTTTTAGCTTTACATATTCTATAGGTTCTAACTGACTGCGGGATTTTGAGTTAAGTGGTTAGTGGCTACTGCAAGACTATTGCATCATCAATCCAAATCAACCCAATCACCCCCATCACAAACATAAATCAACGTGGGCGCCGATTTCCATCATTCATAGTATATAATAAAAAAAAAATCTTTTGATGACTTGCCAATATAAAATTTAGGAATTCAACTAAAAGTGACTAACTAAACCAATGACATGACAAATATTGAGAGGGATACACGACATGGTCGTTTGCTAACCCCAAGTGTAGAGCCGTGATGTAGTAATAACTCGGTGACATTGAAATCCTTCCACATTAACTTATAGATGAGAACACAACTAAAACTAACTAGGAGTGAGAGTATGGTTTCCTGCAGATTGAAAAGATTTTAAATAATAATTAAAAATTACTAAGGATCCACGAATCCCCACTTAATATATTCTTAAACCAATTCATCTATTCAAGTAGATAACTCAACTAGAATCGAATTCTAATTCATTTTAATTAGAAGATAACTACGTAAATTTAATAAACACATCAAATCAAGAAATGTTAATCGAGATAGATTGATCTCTCAATAAGATTTAGGCAATCGATTCCAAGGAATCAAAAGCATCTAATGTACCCAAAGTTAGCAATAGATCAATCAATTTTACAGTCGATTCCTTCACCAAACTAGAAATTCAATCAATACAACCACAATCCAACATTAAAAATTCATTAATTTGAATTAAAAATAAATTAAATAGAAGAATCCATCAAGAGGTTCATCCTTAGCCTTGGTTAAGAGATTAGTATAGCATGGCTGAGATCTTAAAACAAAACAAAGAAAAACAAACTAAATTAAAGGATTGAAGAGGAAGAACGATGTTGAAGAAGCTTCACTTTCACTTGGTCTCTCCCAAAACCTAATTCGTGTCTAAAATAACCTAGAAACACTTGTCAATATAGGAAAATTTTCGCATCAACTTAAGAAGTTATGCACTTACGCACATCGTCAATCGATCGCTTCGATCAATCGAAGATACCAAAAAAAGTCCAATAATTGACGATAACCCAAAAATGTCCAACGAGTCAATTCAAAAATCCATTACAATATTGATCGATTGAACTCTCACTTTCAATCAATCGAACATGCCAAAAAGTGTCTAGAGAGTTCGACTTTAAAATCTGAATTTCCTTGATATAAATCTTGATTAATTGAGATCGCTTGAAGGCCTGTCGATTGATTGAACCCTCAACTCTAGTGATCAAACTCTGTTGTTTTCTTCCAATTCAAGATCACTTGATCTTCAGTTGATTTCTTTAATTTGATACTTGGTTTCCTTAGATCTTTAGCACGTCAGGTCATCACCTTAATCCACAATTCTTCAATTTCTCCATCTAGATTCTTTTGGGCTTTAATCCAACACCTTATGCATGTATTTAAGTTAGACGTTAAAATCATCATTGTAAGTGCTTTTATGTTTAGCACACTTGGATTGTCAAATTTCGTAAGACAAAAGTGTTTCTAGGTTAGATCACAACTACTCTACATGCCTAAAGATCAGCTCAAGATCAACTTATAATCAGCTTATGATCAACTCAAGATCGGTACATCTTCTTAAGAAGTCGATGTCATGCCCCAAACTCAGAAATCGGACTCACAAAATTTTCGATCACCGAATCCGGCACCGACAGCCTTCATAGTATCCCATTCTCGCCTCCCGGCACCCATACCCCAGGTTCCGATCCTGGGATTCTATCAGGAGGATTTCTAACATGATTTTGATTCGTAATGAGCATAACCCGCGAATAATGACCATAAGAACACCCTCACAAAATCTAATATGATAAAAAACTTTAAAGTACAATGTGTAGGAAGGAAAATACAAGATAATAATAATGACAACCCTGAAGCTCGACTGTACGCTCCTGCTGCGACTACGCCATGGCTGCGTCCTGGCGTCACCTGCATGCATCAATCGTACATAAGCTTATAGAAAGCTTAGAGGATGGTGTAAGTGTGTGTGCAATATGAGCGTGCTCAGAAGCAATGTCAGAGTAATGTGAAATCGTGCTGATGAGCACATGAATGCAATCAGCCGTACCAAGGCTATGCGGTGCAAAACATGAATGTTGTCGATCATATCAAGACTATGCGATGCGAAATGTAACTCAACGCATGCCAATCCTCATCCATATGTCAATGCAGCCCCTCACTAAAGCATCAAATATCAGTCGATTCTCACTCTGAATAATCACCGGGGTTTAGTATACTTCAAATGACACTGTCCCTTTCCTAAGCGTGCAGTCCAAGTGAACGTAAGAAACCTCACTATCTGTCTGATCAATAGTCTGTCATTATCTATCTTACACGTCGATAGTGGACCCATTCACGAGCTGGTCAAACTCAGCTTAGTAATGCCCCTACCCTCGGGCGAGTAAGGCTACACCCCTTTCCAACTGACTACGACATAGTAGGAGACGAGGCCTCCTGGTATTCGGCCTTCGTGCGCTCAAGTATCCACTCAGTCTCGACGTTGGAGTCATCCTTTGGTACCATCAGGTTTAGAAAGTTTCAGCCATGGACATCTATGGCGCCCCGATGCTTAGTAATAATATTTTTGGTGTCCAATCCTGCCATCCACGATGTGCCTGGGGTGGTCATAGCCCTGATATCGCTAGGGCGTATAAAAATCATGTCATACAAATGCGAAGTACATGAATCACACTACCAGTCTTGCAACAATCCTGCATGTAACGCGCACTCATGAAGGGCAACTCCGCCTATCAGGGAGCCCATAAATAATCTGCTCGAAGGCATATGCTATGATCAGTCACTCCTCATATCAAGCATACATATGATGAGCATGAATCATAAAACTATACTAAGCATGTTATGTGGTGATGGATCCTATTCATAACGAAGAGGGGCCTAGACGGTCTACATACTACAAGTATGGACCTACCAATGGGCCCTATGGAGAGTTACAATGCGATCATTTAACCATCATTGTTCTTACAATGTGGACGTCAAACCATCATTGCTCCCAAGGCATGGCTGCCAAAACATCCTTACATACATTGTGGTGGAATTTCACATCGCAATGGGCCTCATATACATCAAGTCGGCCCACACAAAGACCTCACATATGTCTCATTGGGTCTCATATACCTCAAGTGGGCTGCCTCATGTGGGCCGCTCCAATGGGTCAATCATGCATCAAATGGGCTACATCAAATAGGCCAAATCAAAGGGGCCGATTCAAATGGGCATATTCAAATGGGAATGTGCCTATTCAAATGGGAATGGACTGATTCAAACGGGTCGAATCAAATGGGTCGATTCAATGGGAATGGGCCGATTCAAATCGGTCGAATCAAAGGGGCCGAATCAAATGGGCTGATTGAATGGACCGAGTCGAATAGGCCGAGTCAAATGGCCGAGTCTAATAGACCGAGTCGAATAGGCTGAGTTGAATGACCAAGTCGAATAGGCCAAGTTGAATGGGTCGAGTCCAATACACCATTCATCCATTGCTAGAGATCATTATAGAGCATAAAAAAATGAATCATATCCAAAGGATCATTTGGACCATACCACAAATGACAGTGGTGGTAATGATTTCCACAGTTAAATTTCTAGTGGGCCCACCATAGTATTTATTTTCCATCCATACTGTTCATAAGGTCACAAGGACCTGAACAGGGAAGGAAAACAAATATTATATTGATTCAAAACTTCTGTACCCAAAGGGGTTTCCATGGTGGGCTTTCATTCCACTGTTTTCTGCATTGTGGTCCACTTGATATGAGATCTGTCTTATTTTTTTTAGTCTCAAGTCATGAGACAAGGTCGCTAAATGGATGTACCGTAGGGATACAACACATGCTTCATGGTGGGACCATACCTGGTGTGGCACGCCAGTTAATGGACGGTCAGGATGGATGGACGGCATGGTATAGAATACATGCATCAAAGGGGCCCACCGTCCCATTCTACAGACGGTGTGGATAAGACCCATACATCACATGTGGTCCCCATAAGATGGGATGGACAGTTTGGATGTAATACACCCATCGGTGGTGGGGTGCTGACCATCCAGCAGATGGACGGTCCTAAATCCGCCAAGTGGATGGACAGGGTGGATACAATCATACATCACAGTGGGCTCCACCCATCCAGATTGTTGGACGGTGTGGACGAGACCCACACATCTGGTGCAGCCCATCCAGCACCGTCCAGAAATGGACGACTGGAATGTAACACATTCGCCAGCGGTGGGTCCCACATAGGTGGGCCACTCCACTTCCTTCTCTCCCTCTGATATATATAATGTAATATAAAATAATATAATATAATAAAACATATTATAATGTAATATACATATATCTAAACTGCCCACCGTCCAGAACCTCTGGACGTTCACGGTGGGGATCTAACGTACGTATCATGGTGGGTCCACACGTGTGGCCCACCTTAACTGGTATAAGGTTGATATTTGTGTTATCTCTTTACCTGGGCCTGTCTAGACGAACGGGCAGCAATCTCGTCCGCTAGACAGTCCAACAAGGTGGAGCCAATGTACGGACGACATGGATATGATACATACTTTAAGGTGGGGTCCATTCGGGTGTGTCACGCGGCTCATCATCACCACAAGAAAAAAAAATGAAATCGAGAGAGAGAAAGAGAGAGAAACCGTGAGATAGAGGGACCTCACCATTATGGGCCTCCCTCTACATTGCATACATCAATGTGGGTCCCACAACAAGTGGGCCCTAAAATAAAATCAATGGTGGATCACCCACCTATCAGCCTTCTTCTTTAGCTCCTTAGACTCCAATACTCCTTACCTTAAATTTTGATGGAGGTTGATGAAGAATGAATGGTTGAGATGAGAGATGAGAGAGTGGGAAAGTGAGCCACACTTGGATTTGGGAGAGAGGAGCTTGGATGTTGGGTGTTGCTCTTAGAATTGAAGAGTAAAGATAGAAATGAGAAAGAGAGGAATGATGGATGAAAGGGATGAATGAAGTGGTTATTGTAAGGAAAGGATGGTTAGGGTATGAGCTTGGTTGAAATTTGGGTGAAAGAGGGATGGGTAGAGAGAGAGTTAACTTTGGTAAAGGGAAAGGGATGGGTTGCTTGTACTTGTGGTATAGAGTGTACTTGACTTGATTGATTGATTGATGGGACATGTTATAGAGATTCCCTCGAAATTCACAACGTGCGGTGTTTTCCTTGAAATGAACGCGGGCCCACATCTTCTAGCCTGGGTATCATATCGACGCGTGAGACGCGACATTGGAACCGCGGCGATAGCGCGGTCGCTAAGGTACAAGTTTTGGGTCGATCTGACTTCAGTATGCAAGATTCGGCTTAGGCTCACATGCAAACATCAGATACAGGTCGAGGGTTGCCAAAATTCGACCGGAAGGACCGCAGAAGCCTACGGAATTGTACGAAGTAGAATACGGGCCTTATAGTGGATGCCCGAATTCAAGAAAAGATTAAGTCAAAATTCAAGACAAGTTGTCCCATATATTTGCTAAAACAATGGTGGTATAACCCTAGAAACACCTTAGGTGTAGGTACTTTTAAAAATTCATTTAACTCGGGGTTTAATAGTATTTTTTCTCTAGAATTCGGCCAGCCTAACTTCAAGCCCTAGCAAAATAACAAATTCTGTTAAAAATTCAGCCAGCCTAAGTTTTGGTTTGGTTAGCCTAAGCTTGAAATTCGGCTAGACTGAGTAAGTTCGGGTAAAATTTCAGCAATGCGATCTTTTAATTTTTGTGGAAATTCGGCTAGTCGAATTGTAATGTTCGGCCAGACGAATTTGGTATCTTATCCTGCGTGATCCGATAGCTGTTAGAACGAATCCAATGGAATTCGGCTAGCTGATGCCAGTCGTAGGCTAGCCGAATTTCTAATCTCTTTGGCTATAAATAGAGGATATCTCTCATTATAAATTACAATGAAATTTTACTATAATCCTTCTACAAGATAGAGAGAAGCTCAAGTCCTCGACAAGCTATCTGTGTGGTATTTATAATTTAATTTATAGCTTATTCAATTTCCTTTTCTCAAGATCATTTTAATCTTATTCTAAAGAGAGTAATCTATATTCTTCTTTGAGATATAAGAGAATTAAATCAAGTAGCATTTGGATTTTTTATTTATAAAATTTATAAAACCCTACGCTCTTTCTATCTGATTGAACACTGCGTCATCTATATTCAAGAAAGAAATTCATCTGTTAAAAGCTTCTCCTACGTCTTCGAATCTCCATTTGAAGATAAGTATTTTATTGTTTTATTTCATTTAAGGATTGTCTGAGATAGCCTGTAAAAATCTCAGTGGAGTTTTTATTTGTGATAGCTCGTCAAAATCACAAAAGGGGGTTTTTTTTAATTTATGATAGCCTATCAAAATCACAAAAGCGTTTTTTATCATGATAGCTCGTGAAAATCATAAGGAATTGTATTAAGTTGTTAAAGTGAACCTGTGAAAACCTTATTATACTAAAAGCCAAAATTACGAGTGTAGTAATTTTGGGAGTGGAGTAGGTGTGGTTACTTTAAGCACCGAACCATTATAACTCCTTGTGCCTTATGGTGAATGCTTTATTTTTTTGGTGGTGGATGTTATTTATTTTCATTCTTGTGATGAATGTTGTAATCATTTTATCTTTTCTTGTTGGTTTGAAAAATTGATTTTAAAGAAATTTGTGAAACAAGGTTGTCTTACCTAATATTTTAGGTGAAGGTTGTCCTACGAATTATTTAAAATCAAAGTTTCAATACTCAGGCGATTGAGATTTTTGTATTCTTTACACATTCCACATTTATTTCGATTATTTGGCATTGTCCTATTCACCCTCCCTCAAGACATCGCTAGCTCTCCTTTTCAATCATGTATGTTGAAAACACACCTAATTAGTTCATTTTAACAATTTAATGCATGAGAAAAGAATACAATGTAGGGGATAAATATGCAATATTTAGGTCTTATCACACCCCTAACCAACATTTTGCTAGTGTCAAGCAAAACCCGCAAAAGATTTTTTTTTTTCAAAAATCCAAGATCAAAATTCTTTTTCATAAGATGAACTCCATCTATTCATGTATCCTCAAAACATTCAAATAACTGAATAACATGGCACAAAGTTTCATGAAAATATCCATCTAGATTCCACATATTCAGTAACAATCCAGAAACGGTTCAAATTAGTATTTGACTAATGGAAAAGTCACAAACATTATGATAACTCCAACAATTACCCAAAAGTGAGGATCCGAGTTTACATCAACGAAGGAATCAATTAACTAACCATTATGATAACTCCAACAATTACCCAAAAGTGAGGATCAACCAAAGCACTCACTCAACCATCATTAACTTTTTTCTCAATTCTTTTCTACATTAACGACTTTTACTCTATTTTCTTCTTTTTGAAATCTTCTTTTTATTGTCCATATATCATTCATTCTGTTTCTTATTTTCTTTATTTTTTCAAGGAAACTTTTCTTTTTTACTTTTCGTTCATTTTAATTGGTAGCTCTTTTTGATGTACCTATTTTTAAAAATTGGTTTCTTCAAATATTCTCCTTTTTTTTTCAAAATAGTCAACCTTCATCAGAAACCGACTCCTTAAGTCTGGTCGGCTAAGGGTGGGCTCCAAAACTCCTGATTTTCATGACGATCCGATATGCGGTCTGTGTGTGGTGCTCCGTTGAAGTTTTAGCCCTCCTACATGGCCAAATTTTGGAATTCTGCTGTAGAGAGAAAAATTGCTGCAATAGAGGACGGATTTGAAACGTAGATGATTACAGGAGATGAGAAGTATGGATTGTAGAAGATGAGGGCAAATCGAGATAGATGTGGTTTCGCGCCATGGTAGTCAGCCCTTCCAGGAATGGAGGGTTTCACACCCAATTGGATTTTCACAACTCAGAAGCTCAGAGGAGTAGAAAAATACAAAATTTTTTATTAATCTTCAATGAAGAAAAAAACCTACAAGAGGTGCTTATTTATAAGAAAACCCTATACCTCAAAACTCGCACCATGTACGCAACTTATTACTTGGCAATGAAGTAATAAAAAATAACAACTAATCAAAGTAATCTAAACCATCCATGATACTCTTAACAATAATAAGCAAAACCTAAAATACGAGATTAATTGGACAAATGGGCCACGATCATGAGAATCCATGGTGGGCTTTACATAGTTATCGGGTCCACTCCAACGAACCAAAACGCAGTCCTCTAACTAGGAGGCCCTCCCTAAACATCGTCATCGATCCAGATCGACGATGGGGTCCTCCTCCTTGCATACGTGTGTGTGTGTGGGGGGGGGGGGGGGGGTTGAAGGGATGTCCCCATCACTTTTCATTCTAATCATTTAAATTTTTTCAACTCAACTTGAATAAATGGAATTTAAGGGGGGGTTGAAGGGATGTCCCCATCACTTTTCATTCTAATCATTTAATTTTTTTCAACTCAACCTGAATAAATGGAATTTAATCTTCTACAAAAAATTATTATTATTATTTTTCAACAATTTGACCCATTGAATTGAAGAAAAAACATGAGAACAAATCAAATGTAACAAGTAGGAGGTAGAGAGTACCTAAATCGATGAATATGCACAAGCTCTTAAATTCCTCTGAGTTAGTGCAAACAAACAAAAATAAACGAATCACAAAAAAAAAAAAAAAAAAACCTAATCTTACAAAAGAAACTAACCTACTAAAACAAGGCTAATGAATCTCCGTCAGACTAAGAGATCATTCCTGGTACACAAGATCTTCCAGAGGCATGGGCATATCCTCTAAAGAAAACTACTCAATAAACGTTTTCAACCTTTGGCCATTCACTTTGAATATGTTGTCATTCGTTGGATTCTCAATTTTCATGACCCCATAAGGATAGAAAGTTCTCACAACAAAAGGACTAGTCTATCTCTATTGCAATTTTCCTAGAAAGAGATGAAAGAGAGAGTTGTATAAGAGAACTTTCTGGTTCGGTTCAAAAGATTTCTTGAAATGTTCTTACTATGGAACATTTTTATTTATTTTTTGTATATTCTCGCATTATCATATGCTTAATTTTGGATCTCTTCTAACTCAACAAGCTAGAGTTTACACAACATGCTTGCATTATCCAAGTTAAAATTGAATTTCTTTACGCCCAGTAAGTTACATGTAGTAATTCCACCAACAAGTGACAAGCTTTCCCACAAACAAGTCTATAGGGGGACATTCCAATAAGTGTCTTGAATGCACTACGGTAAGCCCACAACGGATCGATCAGTCTAAAAGACCAATCTTTGTGTTTCAAATTTACAAATTTTTTCAGAATATGTTTTATCTCCCTATTAAAAAATTCAGCTTGCCCACTTGTTTTTTGGTGATAGGGTGTAGCCACTTTGTGAGTAATACCATATTTTCTCATCAAACTCTCAAATGGCCTATTGCAAAAGTGGGAGCTTCCATCACTAATGATGGCTCTCGACGTTCCAAACCTCGAAAAAATGTTTTCTTTCAAAAATTGTAGAATTGTTTTATGGTCGTTAGTTCAACATGGAATCATTTCCACCTATTTTGAAACATAATCAACTGCTAAGAAGATGTAAGGGAAAGGTCCCATGAAATCAATACCTTAACAGTAAAAAAATTCAACAATTAAATTGGGTTTAAGGGCATCATATTCCTACAAGAGATTCCACCTAAATTTTGACATCACTCACATGCATTGCAAAACTCGTGGGGTGTTTTTAAACATTATCGTCCAATAGAAACCACATTGAAGAATTTTGGTGGTGGTTTTCTTTATTGAAAAATAACCTCCACAAGCTTGTGAGTGACAGAAGAAGATGACACTAGATTGCTCATTATTAAGAACACATCTCCTATTGATTTGGTCTGGGCAATACTTGAACAGAAATGGATCGTCCCAAAAGAAGCTACATACCTTGGCTAAGAACTTCTTCCTGACTTATAAGGTCCAATGGATGGAAATTTTTCTTGTCACAAGATAGTTATCTATGTCAGCATACTAAGGTAGTTGGGAAGTTAAAAACAGTTGTTCATTCGAGAAGGTATCCTTGATCGATGTTGTCTCAATGGAATCCAAAAGTACAAGTTCAGACAAGTGGTCAGCCACTACATTTTCTACTCCCTTTTTTATCACACATACACACACACACACACACACACATATATCAAAATTTAGGAGTAGAATGATTCATCTAAATAAGCAGGACTTAGAATCCTTCTTTGAAAGAAGATACTTAAGGGTTGCGTAATCGGTAAAGATAATGATTTTAGATCTGATCAAGTAGGATATGAACTTATCTAGTGCAAATATCACAATAAGGAGTTCCTTTTCTGTAGTGGAATAGTTAATATGGGCACTGTTCAATGTTTTACTTACATAATAGATGATATAAGGCATTTTATCCTTTCTTTGGCCTAGCACTGCCCCAACGGCATAGTCACTAGTGTCACACATAATCTTAAAACAAATACTTCAATCAAGTGGTTACATTAGTGGTGCAATTGTCAACATGCCCTTGAGCTTTGTGAAAGCTTCATGGCAAGCATTGGTCCACTAGAATGGGACATCTTTTTAAAGGAGATTGCTTAATGGTATAGAGATTTGACTGAAATCCTTAATGAACCTCCTATAGAATCCGGTGTGACCTAAGAATGATTGAATATTACATATGCTTTTGGGGCCTGACAAATTTACAATCATATCTATTTTTGCCTTATTTACCTCAATTCCATCGGACGGGATCATATGTCCAAGGACAATTCCTTTTTGAATTGAGAAATGGCATTTTCCCTATTCAACATGAGATTCTTTTCTTCACACCTCGTCAAAATCAATCGTAAATGCTTAAGGCACTTATTAAAGGAACAACTGAAGATGGAGAAGTCGTCCATGAAGACTTTCAGGAAATGCCCGACCATGTCTAAAAAGATATTGAGCATGTATCTATGGAATGTGGCATGAGCATTACATATATCGAATAACATCCTTCTATAAGAAAATGTGCCAAAGGTGCATCTAAAAGTGGCATTTTCCTGATTGTCAGAGGTAATTCTATCTGGTTGTAACCGAAGCAACCATTAAGGAAGAAATAATAGGCATGACCCACCATCCTTTCAAAATCTGATCAACGAAGGTAATGGGAAATGGTCTTTCCTTGCAACCATATTTAGCTTCCTATAGTCAACACACATTCCCCAACTAGTGATAACTTTGGATGGCATGAGTTCGTTATCGACATTGGCTACGATAGTAATTTTGGATTTCTTAGGAACTACCTGAGTTGGCCTCACCTATTGGCTATCAGATACAGGGTAGATGATACCTACATCCAATAGTTCAACACCTCGGCCTTAACCACATCCTTTACAGTTGTATTTAATCGAAATTAGGGTTTTCTTGAGGTTTTAACATTATCCTCAAAGAGTATTCCATGAGTGTAAATCAAGGGATCAATTCCCTTGATATCCACAATAGCCCATCCAATGGCACTCTTATGTTCTTTGAGAGTATCGATCAACTTACTCTCTTGTTCTACATCAAGATTAGAAGAAATCACCATCGGATATGTATAATCTTCACTTAATAAGCATATTTTAGTTCAATCGGTATCAGGTCAAGCTTCAATGCTTCTATACTCGATGGTAGAGGGTTTGTGTCATGCCGAAAACCTGAAAATCGGATTCACAGAAATCCTGATCGCTGAATCCGGTGCCGACAGCCTCCGTAGTACCCCATTCTTGGTTCTTAACGTCCATATGCTAGATTCCAATTCTGTGATCCTACAAGAAGGATTTTTTTTGTACATTTAACTCATAATAAGCATAACTAAAAGATTACCCAATTCATAAAGGCAACATCATCATCACATATCCACTAATATAATCATTTCAGTACAATGCTAAAATGGAAATACATAAATTGGAAATCAAGCTGCAGAAGACCACTATACACTCCAAGCTCAACACTGCTGCAACCTAACATCACCTGCACTCATCTATAATGCATAAGCTTATAGAAAGCTTAAAGGGTGGTGTAAGTGTGTGCATAAAGTAAGTGTCAAGTATTCAATACAATGTCATAGTTATACAATACCGAAAATACTGATAATCCATAAATCGTATAATGTCAGAATAAGCATAAATACTAAAAAGATCATGAATTATCAGAGTAAGCAGAAATACTGACAAGATCAAGAATTATCAGAGTAAACAGAAATACTGACAAGATCACAAATCATAAAATAACAGAGTAAGTAGAAATACTAACAAGTCCATAAGTCATACAATATTAAAATACACATTACGAATCAACTATGAAAATGAGGAGTAATAGAGCACCAAATATCAGATGCAATGGATGCAATGCAATATGCGTTCCTGATGAGTAACACAAATAGCATCAACCGTACCTAGACCATATAAATGCAGAAACACAATAACCCAAATTGCCATATGTTGCAGATATAATGCAATATGCGGTGCGAATGGAGTGACCATGCTAGAGTGTGAAGTCGTGATGATAGTACGTAG
This sequence comes from Magnolia changhungtana, assembly GCA_030180095.1. Classification (NCBI taxonomy): domain Eukaryota; kingdom Viridiplantae; phylum Streptophyta; class Magnoliopsida; order Magnoliales; family Magnoliaceae; genus Magnolia; species Magnolia changhungtana. The sequence continues at coordinate 7,722,014 of JASAUF010000653.1, read as the reverse complement.
TATCGCAGGCTATAGGGCCCATCACAAAGGACTTCTATCCAAACTAGTCTCATACCCTATTTGGATAGTCAGTCTCAATGTGGTAAACTCCTGATCTCAGGTTAGTCGCGCACCCCAACCGAAATTCTGGACATTACGAATATACATGTAACAAATAGTTATGCACCACCAACCCGAGTGGATAGCAGTGCCATTTGAAGTGTACTAAATCCCGGTGATGATCCCAGAGATGAACTGTACTGATACGTGGACTTATTGAGCAGGAGTTGTATACTCATTCATTCACTATCCACTTGGGCTGGCGGTGCGCGACTATTTATTACGTGTACATTCGCAATGGCCAGGATTTTGGTTGGGGCGCGTGACTAACCTGAGATCAGGAGTTTACCACATTGAGACTGACTATCCAAATTAGGTATGGGACTAGTTTGGATAGAAGTCCCCTGTGATGGGCCCCATAGCCTGTGATACTATATATTATCGTCCCGACTTCACACTCTAGCATGGTCACTCCATTCGCACCGCATATTGCATTATATCTAAGACATATGGTAATTTGGGTTATTATGTTTCTGCATTTATATGGTCTAGGCACGGCTGACGCTATTTGTGTTACTCATCAGGAATGTATATTGCATTGCATCCTCTGTATCTGATATTTGGCGCTCTATTACTCCTCATTTGCATAGTTGATTCGTATTACGTATTCTAATATTGTATGACTTATGGACTTGTCAGTATTTCCGCTTACTCTGTTATTTTATGATTTGTGATCTTGTCAGTATTTTTGTTTACTTTGATAATTCCTGATCTTGTCAGTATTTCTGTTTACTCTGATAATTCATGATCTTTTCAGTATTTCTGCTTATTCCGACATTGTACGATTTATGGATTATTAGTATTTTCAGTATTGTATAACTATGGCATTGTATTGAATACTTGGCACTTACCTTGTGCACACACTTACACCACCCTCTAAGCTTTCTATAAGCTTATGCACGATAGATGCGTGCAGGTAATGTTAGATTACAGCAGTGTTGAGCTTAGAGCGTACAGTGGTCTTCTGCAGCTTGATTTTTAATTTATGTATTTCCTTTTTAGATTTGTACTAAAATGATTATATTAATGGATATGTGATGAAAATGTTGCCTTTGTGAATTGGGTAATCTTGTGGCTATGCTTATTATGAGTTAAATGTATAAAAAAATCCTCCTTGTAGGATCCCAGAATCAAAATCTAGCATATGAATGCTAGGAACCGAGAATGGGGTACTACGGAGGCTGTCAGTACCAGATTCGATGATCAGGATTCCTATGAATCCGATTTCTGGATTTGGGGTGTGACAGAAGTTGGTATCAAAGCATAACTTGGGAATACCTGAAGAAAACATCACATATCTGTTGATAGCTGCCCTACACTATATGATTGTTGAGAACTTAGAATGGTTACGTCCCTAAGTTCGAATAACTTAGAGATTTTTTGACATAGCCCCTACCGTTGAGATTGCGAGACTACATAATCCGAAGATTAGTAGGGTCACCATAGGGTCAATGATGCGTCTTAGGGGTGCGAGGTTGAGATTAGAGCCCGCTATCTTCATCCCTTTGTAGATTGATTGTGCCTTCACATATATACTTGATAATGTTTCCTCCTCCCTTATCTATTCTGTAAATTTCGAGGATGAAATTTTTATTTGGTGGAGAGAGCTGTAAGACCCGTAACCTAGCCCGTACTATTCCGTAGGCTTCCATAGTCATCCCGGTTGAATTCTGGTGACCCGTGATCGGTTATCGGCGTTTGCGCGTGACCTTGAAATGTGTCCCGTATATCTGAGTCGGCTCGACCCGAGACTTGTACCAGTGTGACCGCGCCGTCGCCGCGGTTCCGATACCGCATCTTGCGAGCCGATGTGGTACCCTGACCAAGAGATATGGGCCCGCGTTTAGTTCGAGGAAAAAGTCGAGTGTTGTAAATTCTGAGAGAATCCATCATATTAATCACCTCACTTGTCAAAAGTACACCCATCACTAACCCATTACTCTCCCCATTCTCAAGTACAAAAGCAATCTCAAAAGTCAACTTTCCCATCACCTCACCATCTCTCCCATCACTTCTCTTACTCCTCTCTCTCTCATCTCTCTCTCTCTCTCTCATTTTTCAAACTCCATCTCTCTCCAAGAAACCCACGTCCATGACTTTCAAGGGAAGAAGCTAGTGTGGCCCACCTTCCTAACTCTCATCTCCACCATCCATGATCCATCTCAACCGTTGAAGTTCGTCTATTGGGGTTCTAACATGCATTGGCGGAAGAAGGGAAGATCTAACGGTGGGTGCTTCTCTTTCTCTTTCTTTATCATTTTTATGTGATGTGTGGCCCACTCGGATGGACCCCACCTTGATGTATGTCTTATCCAAACCATCCAAATCATGTGGACCCTACCTTTTGGTGGTGGAAAAACACAAGTACTAGATTGATTCAAATCAAGTGGGCTACGTTCAAGTGAGACCCACCTTGATGAAGTGTGGGCCACGTCCATGTGGGACCCACCACGAAGCTATGTTTATCCACGTCGTCCAACGTCCCTGGACACTGGATGTGAGGCGGCTAACATGGAATGCGTGTACTGACATGGGTGCCTACTAACAGTTAACTAAATATATATATATATATATATATATATATAATATAGATATAGTTTTTAGGGTGGGCCACTCATGCAGGCCCTACCTTGATGTATGTATACAATCCATGCCATCCATTCCATTCCCCAGCTCATTTTAGGCGTTGAGCCGAAAAACGAAGCCAATTCGACTTTCTGGTGGGCCATAGCATAGAGAATAGTACTTTTACCATTGAAATACACCCTGATGTTTTTATACACCAAAACCCATCGAATATTGGGCTTGATGGGTTTGTATTGAGCCATGAAAACTAATGGCTGGAGTGGATTCACCTGATGTGGACCCCACCTAGAAAAATCTATAAAAAAAACATATTTCAAAAAAAAATATTAACAAAGCTAGCAGCAGCGCCTGCTGCTGCAGCGTCAGTAGTGTAGGACGCTACTACCATGGACGCGACGGACGCAGGGAACAGGGATCCCAGCTGTGGGCCCCACCATGTTGTGTTTTAAACATCAACACCGTGCATTTGATGGGTCCCCTTTAGGATAGTGGGCCTCCCAAAAATCAGCCGTATACACGACTCAGGTGGCCCACATCACCAAAAATAGTGAGGACTAGACATCTGCCATTGAAACCCGTTGGGTTCCACAGAAGTTTTAGATCAATTTGAAATTTGTTTTTCCTCACCGTCAAGGTTTGTGTGACCTTATGAACGGATTGGACGACAGATAAACGTTATAGTGGGCCCCACGTGGGTCCCACTTGCGTGGAAATGGATTGGGTAGTGTATCGCACACAGCCATATATAGCTGTTGTATTGACGTCAGCACCCATGTGGGTCCGTATAATGTATGTATCTTATGTCCACGCCGTCCATCCGTGGATCAGACCGTTCATCTGGTGGGCACCCACTAATGTTTGTCTTATTCACACCGTTCATGAACGTGGGCCCGCACTCAATGTATGTATTATATCCAACCGTCCAGGCCGTCCATCTGGACGTTGGAGTGGATATATAATATATGTTATATATATATTAATATAATATATATATATATAAATAAATATGTATAATATATATATATATTAATATAATTTTCTGGTGGGCCACGTGTGTGGGACCCACCTTGATATATTTACTCCTCACTATCCATCTGGACGTGAGGATGATCCAAATCTCTGGTGGACCACCTGCTGTGGAGCGCACCGTGATGTATGGGTCTTATCCACACCGTCCAGACCTTGGACGGTGGGACCCACCATGACGCATGTGCTGTATCAATACTGTCCATTCTTTTGGTGAGCTCGTCATAGGCTTGAGACTAAAATTGAAGCATATTCACTCTGGTGGGCCAAGTCTATGGACCCCACCCCTAGTGTATATGGATCATCCAAACCGTCCATCCATTTGATCAGCCCGTCCTAGGGCTTAGGAAAAATAATAATAATAATAATAATAGATCTGGTTTTCAAGTGAACCACACTACCAAAAACAGTGGAGATTGGATGTCTACCATTGAAACCCCTTTTGGGTCACAAAAGTTTTGGACCAATATGATATTTGTTTCTCAGGTTGGTTCAGGTCCTAGTGACTTATGAACAGACTGGATGGAAAATACATGTTACGATGGCCCCTGTGAAATTTTGTACAGTGGAAATCATTGTCTCCTCTGTTATTTATAATGTGGTCCAACTAACTCTTTTGATCACTATCACTGCTGTTATATGTAGTATGGTGCAGATGATCTTTTGATATGATTCATTGTTTGGATAATGCTTTGATCTCTTTGGATGGATGAATGGTATAGTTATTGTGGCCCATTTGATAAGGCCTGTTGAATGCATTTGGGGCCCATGGGTTGTGGCCCATTAAGATGTATTTTCCGCCCATGTATTGCGACCCATTTGATGTATACAAGGCCCGTTGGTGCAGCCATCGATATGGCCCACTTGACCTATATGAGGCCCGTTGGTGCGGCCGATTGATACAGCCTACTTGATGTATATGAGCCCGTTGGTGCGGCTCATTGATATGGCCATGGTATTGTATGAGGCCATGGACCCACAATACATTTTGGCTCTATGTGAACCATTCCTTGAGAGCAATGATGATTAAATGTCCACATTGATGGGTGATGATGGTTAAATGTCCACATTGTAACCTTCCCTTCGGCCCTTTGTTAGGCCAATTACCAATTTCGATTATCGATTGAGTCCAATTGTCGTAGCCGATTGTCGATTTCAATTGACGTGATCTCATTGTAGTGCATTTGAGGGCTAGGCAATGGAGCCCATGGTGTTGTATATTAGGCCCATGTGAGAGGTTGATCATGATGTGTATTAAGCTCTTGAGTGAGGCCCATGGTGTTGTATATTTGGCCCTTGTGTGAGGCCATGGGTCCACTATATGTTGGGCTCTATATGGGTCATTCCTTGGGGGCAATGTAGGTTAAATGTCCACTTTGTCGAGGTCGATTGTCGATGCCAGTTATTGATACTTATTATGAGTGTGTGACAGCATAGCATCATGATACATGCCCATACGCATCATCTGCATGTTTGTTATGAGATGTGATTGGCCATTGTATATGTCATTGGGCAGGATGATATGAGATTCCCTGATAGGCAGAGCCTATCTCACACGAGCGCATGGCATGCGCAGGATTGATGCATGACTGGATTGTATAACTCGTGCATCTTGCATTATGAGTTGTGATTACTGTACACCCTAGCGACATCAGGGTCGTAGCCTCCGCAAGCATATCGTGGATGGTCAGATGGGACGCCAGAAATTTGTTCTAGCATCGGGCTACCATAGATGGCCATGGGTGAAAATCCCTAAACCCTCTTAGTACCAGAGGACGCCCCAACGTCGAGAACGAGTGGATAGTGAATGAATGAATGAATGAGTATGCAACTCATGCTTAATAAGTCCACGTATCAGTACAGTTAATCTTTGGGATTATCACCGGGGTTTAGTACACTCCAAATGGTACTGCCCCTCTCCCAGTAGCATAGTCCAAGTGAGCATAAGAAACCTCACTATCCGCCTGAACAATAGTCTGTCAATACTTATCCGGCACGTTGATAGCGAACCCATTCACGAGTTGGTCAAACTCAGCCTACTAATGCCCCTTACGCTCGTGCGAATAAGGCCACACCCCCTCCCAACTGACCACGACACAACAGGAGATGTGGCCTCCTGGTATTCGGCACTTGGGCGCTCATGTATCCACTCGGTCTCGACGGTGAGGCGTCCTCTGGTACCAAGAGGGTTTAGACACCTAGGGCCATCTATAGCAGCTCGATGCTAGAACAAATTTTCGGCGTCCCATCTGGCCATCCACGATATGCCTGTGGAGGCTACAGCCCTAATGTCGCTAGGGCATACAATAATCACAACTCACAATGCAAGATGCATGAGTCATACAATCCACTCATGCATCAATCCTGCGCATGTCGTGCGCTCGTGTGAGATAACCTCCTATCAGGGAATTTCATATCATCCTGCCCAATGACATATACAATGGCCAATCACATCTCATAACAAACATGCAGATGATGCATATGGGCATGTATCATATGTTATGTTGTCACACACTCATGATCGGTATCAATAACCGGCATCGACAATCGACCTCGACAATGTGGACATTTAACCTACATTGCCCCCAAGGAATAGCCCATATAGAGCCTAACATATAGTGGACCCATGGCCTCACACAAGGGCCAAATGTACAACACCATGGGCCTCACTCAAAAGCTTAATACACATCATGATCGGCCTCTCACATGGGCCTAATATACAACACCATGGGCTCCATTGCCTAGCCCTCAAATGCACCACAATGAGCCTCATCACATAAGTCTCATATACATCACATTGGGCCTTAAACACGGGTTGAATACACATCACAACGGGCCTCAAATACGAGCCGCATATACATCACATTGGGCCTCAAACACAGGCTGAATGTATATCACAATGGGCCTCAAATATGGGCTGCATATACATCACATTGGGCCTCAAACACAGGCTGAATGTACATCACAATGGGCCTCAAATATGGGCAGCATATACATCACATTGGATCCTGATAATCGGCCTCGATAATCGGAATCGGCAATCGGCCACAACAATAGGAATCAATCAATCATTGGCCTTGATGATAGGAATTAGCAATCGGCCACAACAATCGAAATTGATCGATAATTGGCCTCGATAATCGGAATCGATCGATAATCGTAATCGCCAAATCAATCACGTCAATCGCAATTGGCAATCAGTCACGATAATCGCCCTCGATCACTAATCGGCAATTGGCTACAATAATCAGAATCGGCAATCGGTCACGACAATCAGAATCGACAATCGGTCACGACAATCAGAATCGATCGTTAATCAGAATCGGCAAATCGATCACGTCAATCGGAATCGGTAATCAGTCATGACAATCAGAATCAATCAATAATCAGAATCGGCAATCGGTCATGATAATCAGACTCAATCGATAATCAGAATTGGCAAATTGGTCATGTCAATCGGAATTGGCAATCAGTCACGACAATCAGACTCGATCGATAATCAGAATCGGCAAATCGGTTACGTCAATTGGAATTGGCAATCGGTCATGACAATCGGACTCGATCGATAATCACAATTAGCAAATCGATCACGTCAATCAGAATCGACAATCGGCCACGACAATCAGACTCGATCGATAATCAGAATCGGTAATCGGCCTAACAAATGGCCGAAGGGAAGGTCACAATGTGGACATTTAACTATCATCACCCATCAATGTGGACATTTCATCATCATTGCTCTCAAGGAGTGGTTCACATAGAGCCAAAACTATTGTGGGTCCATAGCCTCATACAATCACTATGGCCGTATCAATGGGCCACACTAACAAGCCTTATATACATCAGTGGGCTGTATCAATCGGCCGCACCAACGGGCCTCATATAGGTCAAGTGGGCCATATCAATGGGCCGCACCAACGGGCCTCGTATACATCAAATGGGCCGCAATACATGGGCGAAAAATATATCTCAATGGGCCACAACCCATGGGCCCCAAATGCATTCAACAGGTCGTATCAAATGGGCCACAACAACTACGCCACTCATCCATCCAAAGAGATCAGAGCATTATCCAAACAATGAATCATATCAAAAGATTATCTGCACCATACTACAAATAACAGTGGCACCATACTACAACTACGCCATTCATCCATCCAAATAGATCAAAGCATTATCCAAACAATGAATCATATCAAAAGATCATCTGCACCATACTATCAAAAGATCATTGCTCTCAAGGAGTGGTTCACATAGAGCCAAAACGTATTGTGGGTCCATGGCCTCATACAATCACCATGGCCGTATCAATGGGCCACACCAACAAGCCTTATATACATCAAGTGGGCTGTATCAATCAGCCGCACCAACGGGCCTCATATAGGTCAAGTGGGCCATATTAATGGGCTGCACCAACGGGGCTCGTATACATCAAATGGGCCGCAATACATGGGTGAAAAATACATCTCAATGGGCCACAACCCATGGGCCCCAAATGCATTCAACGGGCCGTATCAAATGGGCCACAACAACTACGCCATTCATCCATCCAAAGAGATCAAAGCATTATCCAAACAATGAATCATATCAAAAGATCACCTGCACCATACTACAAATAACAGCGGTGATCGTGATCAAAAGGGTTAGTTGGACCATGTCACCAATAACAGTAGAGACAATGATTTTCACTGTACAAAATTTCATAGGGGCCATCATAATATGTATTTTCTATCCAGTCTGTTCATAAGTCATTAGGACCTAAACCAACATGAGAAACAAATATCATATTGGTCCAAAACTTTTGTGACCCAAAAGGGGTTTCAATGCTAGACGTCCAATCTCCACTGTTTTTGGTAGTGTGGTCCACTTGATAACCAGATATGTTATTATTATTTTTTTTTTCCCAAGCCCTAGGATGGGTTGATCAAATGGATGGACTGTTTGGATGATCATATACATCAGGGATGGGGTCCACATACGTGGCCCACCAGAGGTGAATATGCTTCAATTTTAGTCTCAAGCCTATGATGAGCTCGCCAAAAGAATGGACAGTATTGATACAACACATGCATCATGGTGGGTCCCACCATCCAAGGTCTGGATGGTGTGGATAAGACCCATACATCACGATGCGCTCCATAGCAGGTGGTCTACCAGAGATTTGGATCATCCTCACGTCCAGATGGACAATGAGGAGTACATATATCAAGGTGGGTCCCACACACCTGGCCCACCAGAAAATTATACAAATATATATATTATACATATTTATTTATATGTATATATTATATTAATATATATAACATGTATTATATCCACTCCAACGTCCAGATGGACGGCCTAGACAGTTGGATACAATACATAAATTGAGTGCGGCCCCACATTCATGGATGGTGTGAATAAGACAAACATCAGTGGGTCCCACCAGATGAACGGTCTAATCCACAGATGGACGACGTGGACATAAGATACATACATCATACGGACCCACATGGGTGTTGACATCAATACAGCAGCTATATATGGTTGTGTGTGGTACACTACCCAATCTGTTTCCACACAAGTGGGTCCCACGTGGGGCCCACCATAACGTTTATCTGTCGTCCAATCTGTTCATAAGGTCACATAGACCCTGACAAAGAGGAAAAACAAATTTCAAATTGATCCGAAACTTCTGTGGAACCCAACGGGTTTCAATGGCAAACGTCCAGTCCTCACTGTTTCTGGCGATGTGGGCCACCTGAGTCATGTATACAGTTGATTTTTTGGAGGCCCACTATCCCAAAGGGGACCCATCAAATGCACGGTGTTGATGTTCAAAACATAACATGGTGGGGCCCATGGCTGGGACCCCCGTTCCCTGCCTTTGTCGCGTCCACGGTAGCAGCGTCCTGCGCTGCTGACGCTGCAACAGCAGGTGCTGCTGCTAGCTTTGTTAATAATTTTTTTTTTGAAATATGTTTTTTTTGTAGATTTTTCTAGGTGGGTCCACATCAGGTGAATCCACTCCAGCCATTGGTTTCCATGGCTCAATACAAACCCATCAAGCCCAATATTCGATGGGTTTTGGTGTACAAAAACATCAGGGTATATTTCAACGGTAAAAGTACTATTCTCTATGCTATGGCCCGCCAGAAAGTCAGATTGGATTCATTTTTTGACTTAACACCTAAAATGAGCTGGAGAATGGAACGGATGGCGTGGATTGTGTACATACAACAAGGTGGGGCCTGCATGAGTGGCCCACCCCAAAAACTATATCTATATTATATATATAGAGAGAGAGAGAGGCATTCTCACCTACGCACCTACGCACATGCGCACCTTTGCACACGTGTCATGGGTGTCGAATCCGAACGATCCATAAGATGCGGAATCCCATGAAACCTTAGGAGGTGAAGTTTCACCCTGATCTAAGATTCTAGTGGGCCATAGCAAAGAGAAATTCAAATCAAGGGAATAAACTGTTTGCATTTTTCATGGCCCATCGAAGTTTTGGTTTAAAGTAAAAATTTGTACCAGAGGGTTTCATGAGGTTCTGCTTCATGTGGACCGTTCAGATTTGCGAGACTCATCAGATATGATGAGTTCTCAAAAAAGTTCGTATGTAGTACGTACGAACTGGTTCGTAGGTGAGCGTTTCCGTGTATAATATATATATATATATATATATATATATATATATATTAGCCAACTCACATCCAGCGTCCAGGGACGCTGGACGGTGTGGATAAACACAGGCTTCGTGGTGGGTCCCACATGGTCGTGGCCCACACTTCTTCAAGGTGGGTCTCACATGAACGTGGCCCACCTGATTTGAATCAATCTAATACTTGTGTTTTTCCACCACCATAAGGTAGGGTCCACATGATTTGGACGGTTTGGATAAGACATACATCAAGGTGGGGTCCATCCGAGTGGGCCACACATCACACAAAAATGATAAAGAGAGAGAGAGAGAAGCACCCACCGTTAGATCTTCCCTTCTTCCACCAATGCACCCTTGAACCCCAATGGACGGACTTTAACGGTTGAGATGGATCATGGATGGTGGAGATGAGAGTTAGGAAGGTGGGCCACACTAGCTTCTCCCCTTGGGACGTGAGTTGCTTGGAGAGAGATGGAGTTTGAAAAATGAGAGAGAGAGAGAGAGATAATAGAGAGAGAGGTGTAAGAGAAGTGATGGGAGAGATGGTGAGGTGATGGGAAAGTTGACTTTTGAGATTGCTTTTATACTTGGGAATGGGGAGAGTAATGGGTTGAGTGATGGGTGTACTTTTGACATGTGAGGTGATTGATGTGATGGATTCTCTCGAAATTTGTAATGCGCGATGTTTTCCTCTAACTGAATACTGGCCCACATCTCCTGGCCATGGTACCGCATCGGCGTGCAAGACGTGGCATCGGAACTACGGTGACGGCGCGATCGTACTGGTACAAGTCTCGGGTCGAGCGGAGTCAGATATACAGGACACATCTCAGGATCGCGTGCAAATGCTGATAACCGATCACAGGTTGTCAGAATTCGACCGGGATGACCGCGGAAGCCTACGGAACAGTACGAGCTAGGATACGGGTCTTACACTTTGATTCAATAAGGGATAATTTTTCAAAATGAGGCCTCCACCAGTTAGTTTCAAGCATTGACGTTAAATTTAAAAAGGGATTCACTACATCTAGAATCATGTGATCATCAAAGTGCATGAAGTGAACCAGGCATATATACCTCTAAGGGATTAGAGATAGTAGTTAGAAGGAGCTCATCTTCCACAAGTGTATCGATCATGTTCACCTCGTAAACCTCATCCCCATCCCCTTGTTGTTTGCACAAATTAAACATGTTCAATTCTAATGTCACATTCCCAAAGGATAGCTTCATGACTCCATTCCAGTAATTGATAAACACGTTTAAAGTGGTCAGAAATGGACGTCCCAAGATAAAAAGAATTTAAGTGCTAGACTTCAAGATCGATTGCATCCAAGATGATAAAGTCAACCGAAAAGTAGAACTTTTCAATTTGGACTAACATGTCCTCCACCACCTCTCTGGGTATTCTCACGGATCGGTCAACGAGTTATAAAGCTTTCTTAGTGTGTTTTAATTCACTAAGGCCCAGTTGCTTATATACTAGGTAAGGTATCAAATTAACACTTGCCCCGAAAATCGAGAAGCACTTGTTCGATCTGAAAGTTACATATGATGTAGGAGATCACATGACTTCCTGGATCCTTATATTTTGGGGGAGTGTTATGTTTTATGATTGCACACACTGGTTTCATCAGGAAAGCATTCTTTTGTACGTTCAGCTTACGCCTTATAGAGATCCTTTAGAAATTTGGCATATGACAAAATTTATTTAATGACGTCCAACAAAGGAATGCTTATTTTGACTTATTGGAAAACCTTTAGGATGTCATGATTATCAATTAGGCCCTTTGATGAGAGAATGCATTGGGGAAATGGAGGCACCACTTTGTGACTCAACTCAACTTCTTTATCTTATGGAGCATTGTTAGGTTCATCATCTCCCTTAGATTTTCTGTATTCCTCGAGTGTCTCAAACTTTTTAAGAATCTCTTTATCAATCACTTTACTACTTTTAAGAGTGGTGATGGACTTGGCATGTTCCACATGAGGATTTGAAGAATTTGAATCAGCCGCCTCATATTAGCCTTTAGGGTTCGATTGGAGTTGGGAAGGAAAAGTGTCATTCTCCCTCACGTTGAGGCACAATTCAATTATTTCCACTAAGGTTTGAGCTCTTGTAGGGTTTATTTGATTGATTTGTGTTTGTCCCTAAATGAATGTCTGCAAAGCTTCCTCAATGGTCTTCTTTAGTGGGGGGCACATAAGGTGTACTTCTAGGAGTGGAAGGAGTGATAATATTAGCAGTAGGTCCAGGTCTCCAATTGAAGTTGGGATGATTCCGACAACTTGGATTATACTTGTTAGAATCGGGCGCACTGAATGGGCATTGATAAGCATTCATAGTATTAGCTTGCACCTACAACACCTCCTGAAACGCTGAGATTGTAGGACAATCCTTAGTTATGTGTGCATTAGTCTCACAAATACCATGAATGTTTTCAATGGCCTCACTGGTTTTGACCTCTTCTACATTCCTTAGTTTCATGGCCTCGACTCTCCTTGAGAGACCCTCAATCCTTGCATTAACATCATCTTCTTCTTTCAACACATATATTACCATTCTCTTTAGGAATAAACTTGGTACTACTTGATTTGTTGGAGGTATCCCAGGATTGTGTGTTTTCAACCAACATATCGAAGTAGTCCAATGCCTCATCGGGATTCTTTCTCATAAATTCACCTTCATACATCATCTCTACAAACTGGCGCATGTTTGAGCTTAATACATTATAGAAAAAGCTAATCACGCAAAACCTCTCATAGCCATGATCGGGGCAGGCGTGTAAAAGATCTTTGAACCTCTCCCAACAATGAAAGAATATCTCGTCCTCATTTTGGGAGAAGTTTATGATAGTTCGCCTCAATATATTGGTTTTGCGAACTAAGAAGAACTTTTTAAGGAACTCTCGGGTCATCTCGACATATATCCCAATTTACCGCGGCCTTAAGAAGTGGATCCATGACTTGGCCCTCTCCTTCAGAGAGAGGAAAAATAAATTATTATGTCTAATAATGTCTTGGGAGATGTTGTTATAATGAGGTTATGACTATCTCATCGAACTCTTTAAGGTGCAGGTATAGACTTTCAAAGTCAAGTCGGTGAAATTTAGGAAGTAGTTGGATCACACCCAACTTAAATTTAATGTTACCCGTATTCACTGGAAAAACCATGCAAGATGTTATGGTTGTTCTTTTAAGTTGTAGTTAATCACATAGATTCCTAACTGGCGGAATATTATTAACTTCATTCTCATCCATATTTGGCTCATTCTTAGCTTAGTTTGGTATATTCACAGCAATGGTTCTGATTGATTGACAGGAACTTAAATGTTTTCTAACTCAATGGTGAATGGAAGGCCCTTCAACTAAACCTCCTTCACTCAAAAGCCGCAATGTGTGATCATGAACCCACTTGGGCATGAACACACAGAACAACCCTAAAGTAATAACCTAACCTATAAACCAAAATTCTCCAACAATTCTATAAACTAGAAAAGCAATAGAGGAGTAAGGAGAAGATGTTACCTGTAGAGAAGAACTATAAATAAAAAACCTATAAAACAGAAACATAGAAAAACACTGTTCATATATGTTAAATGAAATTAAAAACACAACTAACCCTAAGAAATCATGAAATTTAAAACCCTAAAAAAACCCCTATTTTAGAGAATTTAGAAAACAAAACCCTAATCTATGGTATTCTTAGCACAACAAAGTCCCCGGTAACGGTGCCAGAGACTTGTTCGCCAACCTCAAGTGTAGGTTCGTGATGTAAAAATAACTTAGTGAGACCAAAATCTTTCCACAGGGACTTGTGGATGAGAACACAACTAGAAATGAATGGGAATTGAGATTATGATTTCCAATGGATTAAAAAGAGTTTAAACAATAATTAAAAAGCATCAATGATCCAGGAATCCCGTCTTAACAAATTCTTAAATCAATTTGTCTAACTCAACTAGAATCAAATTCTAATTCATTATAATTGGAAGATAACTGTAACGCCCCAATTTTCAGGACCTGAGTATATGACTCACATCCCAAAAATCCAAGAGTTAACAGAATATTAATGGTAATCAAATATCAAAGTGCAAATAGTGAAAATCAAGCATAGCATAAATATAATTAAGATGGGAATAATATCCTGGCCCACTCAGCTGGGAGCCAAATACAAAAACCTCAAATGTAAAATGTTCAAAACAAACTATCACAACTGGATCTCCTGGTTCAAGCCATAGTATGCAGCCAGTTCCTGGTGCGGCTTCTTATCGTATAACTCTTCCTCGACTGTAGCTGTCTCAAGGTCCGCTGTATATTCATCTGTCCCTATACCTATATCCTCTGGACGATTGAACATTGATGAATGAGTGGCTAGCTCAGTGTGATTTCCCCTCAAGATTACACACCACCGCCCTAGACAAGAAATATCATAAAACAAACAGACAAACAAAACATAGCAAATGCAATCTTATTACATGCATGGATGTATGAATGCATCATCGACCTGGGGATGCTCATCTGTTCGAAATTTGGGCCGTCACCCATGCAAAGGCTAGCCATTAGCGAAGTACATTACGTGCGTACATTACGTACCGCATAATGACTGCCATCGTACATCACGTACGTAAATCAATAGACGATGGTCTGAATATGCCATGTATGCATGATTAGTCAAGCCATTATTAGTCCAATTACAATCAGCCGGTTTAATAGAACTCAAGGTCACTACAGGGGCTCGTCACCAGCATAGGCCAACGGCTCGGGCATAGTGTCCCATGACCACCATCCTTAGCTCATGAGTTTTACTGCCTTAGGGTTTGTATAGAACCCATCAACACGTGGTTAATCAACTCTCCCTGTATGGGAACTACCATCATATGCCGACTAAGAAGGAAATATTGAAGATATAAAATACAGTGATTAAAGTGAGTCAGTATGTATGATACAAATGCGATTAAGCATTAGTGACAAAAATGTGGAAGGGTTCATTCCCTAGTTAGGTAGGTGGAATCACTCCATAGATGATAAGACCCCATAAATCAATGCCACTAATCATAACCTTCATGTTGAGGGTCTAATCTTCTCACAATAGTTCCGTTACACCCTAAGTACGGACTCTCTTTAAGTAGAGGTTTCCACAGAGAGGTTTCAAATGTCATGTGTCTTGCAACCAATACAATAATATGAGGGTATGGCATGGAGGTTCAGACATGATTTAATAATCAACGTAAAGCTCATATAAATGCAAGAGTCATGAAATCATAACTTATCAGTCCCAAGGCATGAACTAGGCATGTAATTCATGTATTTGAGTAACTAGTCAAGTAGCTTGGGCAATTCTAACACCTACACTTAGGCAAACAAGTCAAGTATTCTAATCCATCTAAGGCATGTGTTAAGTTAACTAATCAAGTATTCTAATCAATTCTAAAGCATGAGTTAGACTATCCAAATATTTAAATTAGTTCTAAAACAAAGTTTAAGTGAACTAACTGAGTACTTTGATATATTCCAAGGCATATGTTTAAATAGTTAAATTAATTCTCAGACAAGTATTCAAATAACCAATCAAGTGGTTTAACAATTTCTAAGACATATAACAAAGTAAACTAATCCAATAATCAGTCTTACGACATACGTTCAAGTATACTTATGATTTAATCACTTTTAAGATATATATGATAATTAACTAATGGTTAAGTAAATCATAAGGCATGTATTAAGCAAGCAAATCGAATGATCATCCGCTTCTAGGATATCATTACAACTACTATAAAATGCTATCCCTAATCCAATTTAGAGATAGAAAGCTCAAGGGGAAGAAAATCATCACCTTGAAGAGTTGTCTAACCGTTCTTGATTCACGTCCTCGTGTACACTTTGTGACCTAATTCACGCAAACGACCTCCTAAGGTAATAGCCAAATATTCTCAAGGTTAATGTATTGAAGTTGTGTGGGTTTAAAGGGTCCCATAACTAGGGCTATTTGGGCCTGCACTAGGGTGACCAGGCCCAACAGACTTTTACCCAACAAGTGCCCAAATCGGGGCCTAAAATTTCTCTTTTCTAAGGGCTATACTGGGCCTGTTTTGGCCCAGTTATTGGGTTCAAATATAAGCCCAAACAGGGCTGGCCTAGGTCGTCCCTGGCCCAAGAAATGGAAGACCCAGAAATTAGTCCGTATTAAGACCTGTTCAGCCCAACTCGGCAGCCCTCTTGCTGTTTGAGTGTAGTCCATTGCACAGTATGGTGAGGCCCACTGGGGTTTACTCTTGGTGTGACCCATTGTAGTTGTAGTGAGGCCCACTAAGACGTGGCCCATGCAATGTATGTAAGGTGGGTTGATGGTCTAGCCCACCTGCTTGAAGTGTGGGGCCTAACTGTTTGTAGCGTGCAGCCCACCTATTTTTACAGTGTGTGGCCCACCTGTTTGCAGTGTGGCCCACTGAAATGGGATGTGGCCCGCTACGATGTGTAGTGCGGCCCACAGGATTTCTGGAACAAGGTGTAGCCCACTAGGCTGGCGTATGCTTGGGCCAATCTCGGCCCGTTTCTGGGTCTAATTTTGGCCAGATTCAGAGCCGATATCAGCCCTTGTGCAGTGTGTTTCCATGGCCCACCTGAGGCCTGCATTTTCTGCCCACTTACAGCCCCAGCTGAGGGCCGGATTTCACCGTTTTTGTGGCCCATCAGAGGGCGCTTTTGAGCCCAATTAAAAGACCACTTCCAGCTCTTTGTATAGCCCTATACGTGGACGTTTTCAGTCCCATACATGACCTAATGAGGGCCTGATTTCAGACCTTAGCACAGCCCGATGAAAGTCGGTTTTTAGCCGCTTTGCACGGACTGACGAAGGTCGGGTTTCATTCCGATGCACAGCCAAATGAAGGCTTGATCTCAACCCAATCTGGAAGCCATTTTCAGCCCACCACCGAGCCCAGCTAAGGGTCTGCTTTTAGTCCATTCCATGGCCCATAAGGAGGTCCATTTTCAGCTTAGCCTGTGGTCTGTTTTCAGCTTAGTACAAGTCCCAGCCGGAGGTCTGATTTCTTGTCCATTTACATAGCCTAATGGAGCCTCATTTTGGCCTAGTTAGAGGCCTGGTCGAAGGACGTTTTCAGCCCCCAACCTGTCCCGATGAAGGCTTGACTCTAGCCTTGCACATGGCCTGATAGAAGCTTGGTTTCGGCCCTGTGCACGACCTTATGAAGGCCTGCTCTCAGCCCTGATTGTGACCCTTAATGCTGGTGCAGGCGGGGCCCATCGAGCTCTTTACTCTCGTGGTCTTGTTGTGCAAGGTGTGGCCCACTGAGTTTAAACTCAATTGTTGTGTTGTCAGGTCGAGAGAGATGACCCACATACCTATCCCACTTTGTAGCAGGGAAGATGGTCGACACGTCCAATAGTCCTGACCGGGGCTAGTTTTTCCAGCTCGGAAGATCTGTGAGAGGGTCCTCACTGACCTGACTCAACCTAAAATAGGTGGGTTGACTCGGTACAGTGCAGTATCGAGTCGCACAGCCGATAGCCCTCCTCCCTCTTTCACTCTCTCTCTCTCTCTCTCTCTCTCTCTCTCTTCTCTCTTCTCTCTGGTGCAAATCCCAAGGGCAACAATGCCCTTTTATAGTCGTGGGAGAGAGACTCCAACAGCTAGGAAATAAACCACACTTTCATGGGCCATCTCTGAAAAACGGCAATGCATGGGGGCCATCTGATCCTGGGGATGGATTCTCACTGCAATGGCCCACCAGGAAAGTAAAATTTTAGTCCCGCTAGGGCCCATCTCGTGATCACGGGTTTGGTGGTTTAACAGGGAAGATGAGTGGCCATTAATGGCAAATCACTCTCTAATGTATTTTGTTATGATCTGGTCCATTTGAGCAGACCAGATGAGACTGTTGATCACAGCGGGGCCCACTTTTTGGACCTTAAATGTGAGTTTCAGAGTATCTCACGAGATATTCCAATTTTCGTCATTTCCCCAAGAGATGGAGCATTTCTCTCCATTATCTCGTACCACCTTGCAGGGAAGGACTAGGATTTCTCCACGTGGCCTAGGGAACGGTTGGAACCGTGCCAGCACTTACTTCCTAGAAGGGAAATTCACCTTTTTTACTTTTCTTGGTGTAGGCTATTGTTCAACCATTTTTGGAAATGGGAGAGCATGGCTTCAGTTGGATGATGAATGGCTGGGATAGCATGATTAGACCGATCGTGGGCTGCCCATGCGGCCATAGGTTGGCCCACCATTCTGGATCCCAGCCGCACGTGAGATTCTGATCGGTTTCATCCCAAAACCGCCATCCCTTTGCATTGGTTCAAAAACCTATAGGGTTTTGGTCTGACGGGCCCCACGAGTCCGATGAATGGCTTGGATCTCCGAAAGTAACCAGGGTGGGCCACTTTGAGGGCCGTCCGTTTTCAAACGGCGTGTTAACGGGAGAAATCTGCCTTTTTGCGAATGAACTTGATCAAAGTTGGTTTTACCGACTTGGCTCATCCAGTGCACGTCGTGCACAGGTGCACACACCTCGTGTGGGGTCCACTGTGATGTTCGTAACAAATCCACCCCGTCCAATGGTCTTAGGATCCCCACTTAGAGGTCCTAGCCTAGTTTGGGGAGGGACTGAGGCCCAGGTGGGCCGTTTCACGCTCTCCAAACCCTATCTATGGCCAATATACTCCAACCCACAGTTGGATTAGTCCAATATTTTATTTTAACGTCCAAACGGGAACTTAAGATGCAATGGGTATTTGGTTGGCTATTTACTAGTCCTCGAAGGCCGATCATTTGTGCATTGTTCTATATCTCACTTAATTGAAAGTTGTCTTAACTTGGGAAAGTTTGGTTAGGCTTACCTCGCATCTATTGTAGGCTTCAACCCAGCTCCTAGGGCCTCTGATAGACGGCTTAAATGATGACTGGAAACTCCATCCTGCATACGTTAGGTTCAAGTTGTTGTTAATCGATTCTGGACCCCATTGATGTAAGTTTTAAATGGTAACATCCACGTACTAGAGGTGCGGGGTGTTATAATAACTCTATAAATTTAATAAATACATCAAATCAAGATATATGAATAGAGATAGATTAATCTCTTGTGAAGATCTAGGTAATTGATCGTAGGGAATTAAAAGTATCTATTGTACGTACTCGAAGTTAACAATAGATCAATTCCTTCATCAAACTAGAAATTCAATCAACACAATCACAATCCAACATTAGAAATCTATAAACTTGAATTAAAATGAATTAAATAAAAAAATTCATTAAGAGGTTCATCCATTAACCTTAGCTAAGAGATTAGCCTAGCATGGCTAACATCTTAAAATAAAACAAATAAAAATAAACTAGACTGAAGGATTGAGGAGGAAGAACAACAACGAAGAAGCTTCACCTTCACTTAGTCTCTCTCCCCATACCAAATTTGTGTCTAAAACAGCCTAGAAATGCTTACTTATATAGGAAAATTTCACACCGACTTGAGAAATTACGCACTTACACGCATAGTCAATCGATCGATGTAGATACCCAAAAACGTCCAACGAGTCAGTTCAAAAATTCGTTCCAATATTGATCAATCGAACTCCCCCACCTTCGATCGATCAAACATTTCAAAAAGTATCCAGAGAGTTCAACTTGAAAATCTAAATTTCCTCAATATAAATATCAATCAATCAAGACCGCTTGAAGGTTTGTCGATCGATCGAACCCTCTGCTTTAGCGATCAAACTCTATTGTTTTTTCCCAATTCAAGAGTATTTGATCTTCAATTGATTTCTTTAGTTTGGTACTTGGTTTCCTCAAATCTTTAGCATGTCAACTCTTCACTTTAATCCTCAATTCTTCAATTTCTCCATTTTAATTCTTTTGAGATTTAATCTAACACATTTATGCACGTATTTACTTTAGACTTCAAAATCATCCTGCATGTTGAACTAATTAGTTAATTTTAACATTTCAATACAAAAAAAAAAGAAGAGAGAATTCAATATAAAGGATAAATATGCAACATGTAGGTATTATCATTAACATAGATAAGGTTGCCAACTGTGTTAGCACAAGAAACATTATGTCGCTACACCAAAATCACGTATCTGGTACGGTCGGGAGTTTGGTTCAGAAACGGCTTAGAGCTGCTTCTGATTTGAAACGGTAATGAACCGTACTCCAGTGGTTGCTGTTATACGCTGTTGTTTCCATTGTTTTGTTGGTGTGTCCTAATTGAGTGTTTTATGTTCTTATTTATTATTATTATGATTTATTGTTTTATTTTGAAATAGATGGACGGAATGGATTCTATTAGTAACCTCTGAGTGGACCCCAAATGGCCGGAGAGCCACATTACTGTAAATTACCGTAAACTACCGAATATTTTTCCTTATTCCCTTATGCCAAAATACCCTAAATCCTTCATTTCCTTACGCCATCACCGTCTGCGTCTCCCTCTCAATCTCCCTTTCCCTCTCCCTCTCTCAATCTCCCTCGATCTCCCTCTCCCAATCTCCCTCGATCTCCCTCCCTCAATTTCCCTCCCTTGATCTCCCTCTCCCGATCTCAACCCTCTCTCCCGATCTCCCTCTCCCGATCTTAACCCTCTCTCTCGATCTCCCTCTCCCGATCTCCCTCTCACTCTCCCTCCCTCTCCCTTGATCTCCCTCTCCTTCTTTCGACCATGACCCTCTCTCTCTCGATCTCCCTCTCCCTCGATCTCCCTCTCACTCTCCCTCCATCTCTCGATCTCCCTCTCCCTGCAACATCCCTCTCCCTGCATTTCCTCTCATATGAAAGATGCAGTCGTGCATTTGAATCTGTGGAAGAAGGTATTGTGACGTCTGCTTACTCCATGAAATTGAAATGACGTCTTCTAGAATCTCTCATCATGAATATGCATGTTATAATCTTCTGATAAATATTTGTTTTGGTGCCCAATGATACAAATGAATTGTACCAATAAACTTCCGATTCACCTATTGAAGGAGCTAAGAATTTATAAATGTTTATTAACATGTAGTTTTGCATTTTGTGGGGTTTTCAGACTGTTTTTATTCAATCTGGAAATCTACTCGAGTTAGAAAAAAGTAACTAAAAGGATAACGAATGATACATATCTGCCATTGGCTTGGCAATTATTTTTGAATGAGAGGTTGTTGGTTCGAACTCTACCTAATAGAGTTGTTTTTCTTTTTAAAAGAAAGCAAATGAACACCTTATTTGACTGGGATTTCCCAATTGGTCTCGACTGGGACTCTCTGGTCCAGTTTGGGTTTCAAACACTGCATTAAACTGGAATTTTATTTTATTTTTGTTCCATTACCAATACATACTGTAGACTGTAGTAGTTAATCTGTCACAACAAGGAGAATGTGGACTTGGAATTGATAAAAGAAAAATGAAGTGGTAGACTGGGATGATAGTTTAGATCTCGAGCATGTTAATTTAAACTGCAACCCTGCTGGCTGTTGTGACTAACGGATGGGGCAGGCACTATACTTTTCTTCAATCATGTCTAGGGAGAGGTAGGAAATTTAGTTGTGGTCCTCTTAGACGATCATGGTGCATTTGGTTGTCATCTAAATTGCAAATTGATGGGAATTTTTGGCTTAAAAGATGGCTATTTGTTCCATCTGACACTTGGAGTGGTGCAAGTTTTTTGAAACTGCAATATCGAAGGTCCCATTTTTCAGTCTTGTGTGTGCCAAATCAGTATCCAGATTCAGGTTGGACGTGAAACACTGGAGATGTTGATTTGGGGAGAAAAGCATCCTGCCTGGGTAGAAAAATCAGGACATGGAAATGTAACCTTTAAGTATATGGAGCTGATATTTCTTGTAATTAGGAGTTTGATTTCATTATTCACTTCACTTGGTCCCTTTTTAATTAAAAACGGGATATAAAGCTTAGACCAGCATTCTGGTTGGATAAGTAGGTCCAGATATCCTTTAGCTAAAATAGTAGAGACCTCACTATTCTCTTAGAATTTTTCTACAAAGGCCTTTGGATATATCAATTCCTAGTTGAACATCAAATTGAGTCCAGTTTTCGGGTTTTTGAACTATGATTGATTGTACTATGTTAGATTGTATCCTGTTGTTGTTTGATAGATTTTGACTCTAAATTTTTATTTTTCAGAGAAATCAACAGTAGAGAATGCAGGACAAAGCCAGCATTGTGGTAGTCCAAGTTCAATTCTCTCTACCTTGTTAGGCATCTGTATACTTGGGTTTATTTTCATGGTATTTTGATTATTTACAATGGCATGTTCTTTATTATTATTTTTTCCCCTCGTCTTTTCTGGTGGCGATAAAGCAAACATGTTCTACATGATAAATACAATTACTAACCAGACAATGTATTGTACTTGTATTCCATTTATCTGAAAATGGCTTCCAATTTTCCCATTCCCATCTACATTTGGCTAGCATTTCTCATCTTTGCTTGGGCACTTGAACGGATTATAGGTGGTTGCTTTTGAAAAAGAGAAACTTTAGATACTCTGGCAGTGTGATGGATAATGTGCAGGCACTTAGAAATTACTTAGAAATTGCATACATGGCAAATTATGTCGTCCAAATTATGGCATTCCTAGTAGATGTATCGTGAATAAAAATTAAGCTCGTTTGATTATTTAACTATTGGATTGGTAGACATTTATTAGATGGTTAACAATGGGGGGAAAAAATCCAACAGTCCTATTTCAACAAACAAGTGTTCACAAATCAGAGGTTAGGACTGTTTAAACAATCGGATTTGGGATTGTGACTTAGCAATGGTTGGTTCCACAATTTAATTGTTTTATTTTAAGTTGATGTATACAATGTGTACAATTTCTGAGTGCCTCTGTATCGTCATATGCTGCCTGAGTATCGTAGAACTCCCCTTTTAAAAATTGCCAGTCAATTCCATTGAATGCTTCAATGAATTTGCATTACTATAAAAAAGAAAGAGAAAACTTATGTGGTGTGACTATTTACAGCTATTATAAAATACCAACTAAATCGTTTAACTATGATTGATCTAAAGAAATTTACACAACTGGATTCACTTCCTATTGTGTCTTGGTGGGTTGTGTCAGATTCATTTGTTGCACAGATTTTAACGTAGATACCCCATGTTTGGTGGGTTGTGTCAGATTCACTTCCTACTGAGTGCCTAATAATTACACTTTTCCATCCTCAAGTGTTACAGTAAATCTGAATTTCACTATTTTTAGTTTTTTTACTTTGTATTTTAGTGTAGCATCTAAATGATACTGCTTTGGGAAAAGTGCCTGTGCATGCAACCATTCCTTGCTAGTAAACACAACTCTGCATCTAAACCTAGGTAAGCTCTGCTTTTCTAGATCCTTTTGTTTATGCTTTCATCTTTTTCATATCTTCCTTGTCTTCTGTATAATTTCCTATCTCTCTATGTTGGGATCTCATATATATTGGCCCATAAATCATATACGTTGACATAGGTCTATCCCGATTGAAGGAAATTGGGGCAACCCATAAACTAATTTTTGCATTGTTAGAACAAAAAGAAAGTAATTTGGGAATGCATTGATTTGAGAACTTAGAGCATCTGAATGAAAGAAATCCTGTTACATGTGTATTTATATCTTTGTGATACTGAATTTATGTTTTCTTTACCATTTGAGAGTACATTAAATACAAACCTTACGGCTTTTTTTATTTATAAAGTACATAGAGATTGAATAACATGTGAAACAGTTGATACAGACCAAATTAGTTGCAATCCCCAATAGATTTGCTTAGAGAATAATGGAGAACTTCCCCAAAAGTATTGCTATTTATCAGGCTTGAACACAAAAGATGTTCCAATGTTTCACAAAAAAAATGCAAGTTATTCTTACCATGCCTCGAGAACATTCTAAAAGTATGCAGAGCAAGCACATGAAATTCCTGGAAACTATTCTTTAATGCATCAACATGGTGATTGGCACTGGCTTTGTAGTTACTCTTTGTTAATGCTTGTGTCAGAATGAAGTACCCTGAAACTTCATTTTTCTTTGGTTAGACAGTTCACCACAATACTTACCAGTTACCACAAAGATCCTTATGCAAAGGAGTTTGGCATCAAAATCAGTGAGAAACTTGCTTCGGTTGAAGCATGCATTTTACCTACACTTGGGTAAGTAAATTGGTATTTTTTTTAACAAATGCGGAATTTGTTTCATTGACTAGATAGTTTAACTACAGGAACTCCCTCCTTTGAGTGCTTTTTAATTTTTTGTCATTGCTTCTGGTTGGTTTTGTTGTTGCGATTAAAAGAAAAGAAAAAAAAAAATACAGCCCTGTCCTAGTTTTTGTTCTTGTCTGAAATATGTTGCCTTTGCCTCCACAGAAATGGTGTTGGGGCTGGTATATGCTAAGGCACAAAACCTTCTCACTCCAATAACCATGCATGCATGCATGATTCTTTTACTTGATCTCTAATAATCTCTCTTTTTAGATTCTAAATAACTAGTCGGGCTAGAGTATGAAACACAAGTGAAGGCTAGAGTTTTGCTTGGGGAATTGATGCAAATGGAGAAAGTCTGGGCTGATTTTAGTCAGGATCTTCTGCAAATTTAGATCTGAAATTTCTATGAAAGTAATCACAAGAAAGTGGAAAAGAAAATATCTAAGATTGTGGGAGTTATTAAAGAGTGAGCTCGGATACCAATTAGCTGATAAGAGCCATAATCTCTAGTTGCGGTAAGTACCTTTCACTAACTTAAGTTACTTAACTTACATTTAAATCATTATTTCATTCTTTTTCTTATATATTTCGATATTTATTCTTTAAATATTTATATTTATGATTCTTTGTTAACTGATGTTGTTAATTAGTATTTAGGCCACCTAGTGGTTTAGCAATGCATCCCCCCATTTAGGAATTTATATTGAACAAGTACAGTCATTTGAATGAAAATGCTTGTTCTTTATGGATTCCTAAATTGTCCCATTTTGGACAGTTCAGTACCATACCATGCACTTAAGTTGTCCTCATTTTCAGTTTACATGTAGTTGAAATTTCATTAGTGTCTCCCTATATTTTCTTCGGATATGTGGTTCTTTACTAATTGGTTTCCTCTATCCATGTGTAGTGGATTACATGTGGCAACTAATTAATATTGAATTTTACATATATCTGAAGAATATATGTAAAATTCAATACTGTATGAGGATAGTACATGGTATGTAACAAGAGGAGGTGTTGCTGAAATTTCGGCTTGCATGTAAACTGTATGAGGATAGTACATGGTATGTTACCAAATGGGATAAAGACAATTAGTACCTCTAGATAGAGACAAGTATGATCTGTGGCTAATTTATTTGTTTAAGATATCATTTTTTATATATAAGGTCATTCAACTGAAAATGCTTGTTTGATGTGTGGTATTAGGTGGTATGGAATTACAATGGATTAATGCGGTGCATTAAATACTTTTATAGAATGTTAAATGCCTCTTTAATCAAATGAATCATATATCTGTTTTGTTTTGTTTCAGGAATATAATCATATCTATTGAAGTCCACTTCTCTTATTGTAGATAAGAACCTGCTGAATCAGGTATAATTGTGTGCTTACCTATAGTCTTAGTTAATTATATTTTTATTACTTCATGTAAACATATTTGTAGCTATATATTACTTTTGCCTTTACTCTCTCTTTTATTCCCATTCATCCCCTTGAAATTGATATCAAAGCCTTGTTTACAGTTCTCCTTGTTTACGGTTCTCCTTGTTTTTTATTTTACTTTGTTAAATTTTATGCTTATACCTATGAAGGCACTTAATTTAATGGATTTGATATTGAATTTGGTATGCTTAATTTATATTTTATCACTTCATTTATATTCTGTTGAAATTGGTATCAAAACCTTGTTTACGGTTCTATTATTTAGTTTAGATTTCTTTAGAACAACAACCCGTTTGGTAGAAGAGGAAAACCTCTACTTGTGCTCTCTGAGCAGTAGCTCCTTTGGAGCCTGCTTTCACGTTAACCCAAGGGTCCTAGCGTGGAACTACCAAATCTGCCCGTTGAGTCTAAAAGAGAGACACGGTATTTTTTTTTATTTTAATTTGTTATCATACTTGCAATTGAAAATGGAAATAAAAAAACTTGTTTTATTTCACTAAAGCATGCATCGGAATTTGTTTATTCACTTTAAACACATTTAGTCAGTAGGATCCAACCATCATTTTAACATCAAAATTGACTTGATTATCTCATTTGTTGCCGAATGTCATTATTAAGTAACAAAGCATAGATGGACAAACATAGGTTAAGTCCAGAATATTTGGATGGACTTATTGCATTTTATTGAGTTTACAAAGAACAATGGTAGTGGATTTGATCATTATTCGTGTCCGTGTGTGAAATGTAGAAATGGGAGTGGGATGTTCATTGTTGGAGAGATTCATGAGCATTTGCTCATTAATGGTATTGATAAGTCATACACGCATTGAATTTTTCAGGATGAAAGTCTTATGAAAAGTAACGAGAAACTATCATCATCGATGTTTGATGATCAATCCGATGATGAGTATCCTAGAATGGAAGAACTTGTTAATGATGCATTTAGAAATATTGGAGAACATGCTGATACTCTTATGGATGATCTTGGAAGAAATGAAAATTGTCATGAAGACCTTGATGCAGAAAGATATAAGGCTTTCTTTGATGTTGCAAGACAATCTTTGTACCCTTCTTGCCCTAGAGAACTCACAAAATTATCGATTACTGTTGAGTTGTATAGTTTAAAGGCACGTAATGGTTGGTCGGATAACGGCTTTAATGATCTTCTTTAATTGGTTAAGAAGTTATTACCAATAGAAAACAAGTTGCTAGCGAGCACTTATCAAGCGAAAAAGATAATCAACTCATTGGGAATGACTTATGAGACTATACATGCATGTCCCAATGATTGTATTATTTATTAAAAAGAGTATAAAGATAGACAAAATTGTCCAACATGTCATACATCGAGATGGAGGTCAGATTACTTGGCAAAGATAAAAGGTGTTAGAGTTTCATCGAAGGTTTTAAGATATTTTCCTTTGGCACCAAGGCTACAGAGGCTATACAGGTGTGCATTCAATGTTAAATATAATTTTAATATTATCCCATATACCTTTTGTTAAAAAAAATAATAAGTAATCTTTGTAAAAAAAAAAAAAAAACTTTATTTCTAGTGTGTCATGGATAGCGAGCAAATGACTTGGCATTCTCAACTGAAAGAATATAGTGGTGTTATGCGGCATCCATCTGATTCATCAAGTTGGATGGTAATAAATAATAAGTGGCTAAGTTTTGCTGAAGAATTTCGTACTGTGTGTTTAGGGCTTGCGACTGATGGATTTAACCCATTTGGATATCTTAGTAGTGTCTATAGTTGTTGGCCTGTTATTATAGTGTCATAAAATCTACCCCCTTCGATGTGTAAGAAAAGATTATTTTCAATGTTAACGGTATTGATACCAGGTCCAAAAGGACCGAGTAAGGACATTGATGTCTACCTACAACCGTTGATTGATGAGTTGAAGAATTTGTGGCTTAATGGAGTGTCAACATATGATTCTCATTCAAAGACAATTTTTAATTTGAAAGCCATTTTAATGTGAGGAATTCATGATTTTCCTGCATATGGGAGTTTATTAGGATGTGTTACACATGCACAATAAACTTGCCCTATTT
Source organism: Magnolia changhungtana (assembly GCA_030180095.1). Classification (NCBI taxonomy): domain Eukaryota; kingdom Viridiplantae; phylum Streptophyta; class Magnoliopsida; order Magnoliales; family Magnoliaceae; genus Magnolia; species Magnolia changhungtana. The sequence continues at coordinate 7,693,965 of JASAUF010000653.1, read as the reverse complement.
GTACTGAGGGAACCTGAAAGTGCCCTGGTTTGTCAAGTTACGTGAATGTTGGGTCAGACTGTCTACAGAGCTCGATAGGAAGAACAATTCAAGCGTCTGCCTCAACCGGATTTGTGGAAGCTCTCCATAGGTAAATCATAGCCTCACATCCCATGTCCCAAAACACCAAGTAAAGAAAAACCCTTAAAAACAAGTTAGAAATCATAGGGTTTTAAGGTGAGAAAACTTTTTGTAAAAAGAAAAATCTGTATGTTTTTCTTGCCTTGTCGATTTTATTGATGCACCTTCGATATGATCGACTTGCACTGTCGATGTTCTCGATACCTTAATGATATTATCGATAAGAGGACTAAAAATGTCCAGCAACTAAATAGTCATCTGGACGGATTTATCGATGTATCGATACACCTATCGATATCATCGATAAAAGCACTAAATATGTCCAGCAACTTCACAACATAACTGGATGAATTATCGATGTATCAATACACATATCGATATCATCGATATTCAAATCTCGAGACCATTGAGAGTGGCTCGATAAGATTGACAAGCAGATTTCTGGTGCCCCTGTTTTTTAATGAAAAATCTCAAATTCCTTCGATATATCGATGACCATCCGATATGATCAGAATTTAAATATCGATAAGATCGAAGGTCCATCAATAATATCGATAGTGGGCTCGCATTTCTTACAACAGATATTTCAGGTTGTTTTTAACTATGATCGGGGGCCCTTCGATATAATCGATATTCAAATATTGATGATATCGGCACCAGGTCGATTACATCGAACTAGGACACATTCATCCAGCAAGCTTAATGACAAATTCGCTGGATTTATCGATGCATCGACTCTGATTTCGATATCATAGACATTTAAATTTCGATGTTCTCGACGGTTCCCCCAATCAGTCATGAAAACCCGAAATATCTCAAAGTCAAGTCTCTCTCATTTTTCATGTGTCGATCAATCGATCTTGTCATCGATGAAATCGGAGTTCGAAATCCGATGACATCGACAATTGTTTTCGATTCATCGACTATTTGGCAAAGAGTTTCAAAAGCATATGACATTAAGTCTGAGTCATTGAGCAGATCATCGATGCTATCGAGAGTATACGCTCGATGATATCGAACTCTATCATAAATGTGACCATTTTATATCCGTTGGAACTTTTTGTCTATATATAGAGGACTTGTCTTTTATTGCTGTGAGAGAAAGTAGAGAGAGCTTTTGAGTGTTTTAATTTATATCTTATATCTAAAGCCCTTTCTCTTAAGGGAGTTCATCCTCCAATCCACCCTCACCATTGACATTCAATTGAGTGGATTGGGGAATGAACTTCCGCATTCAAGGATCCTCCAGCAACTACCTTAATGGCAAATCATTAAGCTGGGATGCCTTGAATGCATAAGATTGGGATTGCTCTATATTCCTGATAGGAAAATATTCTGAGAGTAGGATTCCATCTTCACCTTGACCCAACCCAAAGCCTAGTATAGGTATATTATCTTGTGTTGCGGATCAAGGGAGCAGAAGACTCTTCGTCAATAAAGAGGAGGAGATCTTCGGCATTGTGCTAAACAGGACTCATCAGCTTATTTGTAAGTACCCAGAGTCCAAAAGGACACTTATGATCATTCCTTTCTAGGATTGGGTCTTAAGTGGTTCTCACCCTTTGAAGTCCTCAAGGAGGCCTCCGGTGGGAGTGTACATGGTGGGTGCGTTGTGTGGACCCTTGCTCTGTGGAGAGCATAAACATCTGGTTAGGAGTAAACTAGTAAAACTCCCAAGTGTGTTGTGTGGACCCTTGCTCTAATGGAGAGCATAAACATCTGGTTAGGAGTGAACCAGTAAAACTCCAGGGTTAGAGGTGAACCAAGTAGAAACCTCCGTGTAAAGGTTGAAGGTAAACCTGATTTAAAACATTAGGTTTGAGGTGAACCCTGGGAAACCTCCTTAGTGAAATCCGGTACACTCAAGGGTTAAGTGCGGTAGCCGGGAGTAGAGTAGACAAGTAGTCGAACTACTATAAAAATGACTGTATCTGTGATTGATTCTCATGCTTGATCATTTGTGTGATTATGTTAACTGAATTCATAACTACTCACACTTCACACACAGTCACATCCATCATACACTATAACTGCTTCAAGCTTATTATTTGAATAGTTCTGTGATTAGATCCTCTACTAGGCTTGGAAGCCAGCAGAGTTACATTTGAGTAATTCTGAAAATTGCATACTTGTTAGGATTAGAGTGATAGGATTTTTAATAACTCGTAAATATTTAAAAAGTCTTATTCACTCCCCCCCCCCTTAAGGACATATTGACATATTCCAACTTCAACTAGTGCGGTCTTTACCGCTATTTCAGAACCGTCGCTGAACGACTTAAGAGTGGCAAGAAGTACTCCTATCAGGGCCATCGAAGATTTCTTCCTATTAATCATGTTTTTAGGACCCAAAAAGCAACATTCAATAATAAAGTAAAAGAAGGAAGACCTTTTCATCGATTAAGTGGTTCGGAGGTTGAAGCGAAGGTAATCGGTATTCAGATGGATATTGGTAAATCGAAGGGGAAGAAACAAAAAAGTTACGGTGATGATTCGACTGGGAATATAACTGCTTGGTACAAAAGATCGATCCTATTCGACTTGCCATATTGGAAGGTGATTTCCTTAACTTGTTACTTTCATTTACATATATGTCAGTGAATAAAAACTTAACATTCCATCATAATTTTGTTTTTCCAGGAGTTACCAGTTCGTCATAACTTGGATGTAATGCATGTTGTAAAGAATGTTGGTGACCATCTTCTGTCAACGATTCTAAAAGTCAAAGGTAAAACTAAGGATGATATAAGTGCATGCGAAGATTTGAAAAAATAAACATAATGAAAGACTTATGGCTGAAAGAAGCAGATGGCAAAACTATTAAACTAAAGGCACCATTTACTTTAAGTCGTAAGGAGAAAGAATTGTTCTGTCAAACATTGCATGACTTGAAGGTTCCAACAGGGTATAGATCAAGATAAAAACATCTTGTGAACTTACAAACTCTCGAGATAAAGGGACTAAAGTCGCATGATTATCATATCATTATGTGTCAATTACTACATGTGTTGCTACAACATGCTTTCTCAGAGCATAAGACGTTGCGAACTACTATTCAGCACATCTGTTACTTCTTTAATGTCTTGTGCTCGAAGACAATTAGTGCAGATAACATCATTGTCGTCAAACAAAGTGTTGTTGTGGCAATGTGTGTTTTGGAGAAGTTTTTTCCTCCTTCATTCTTTGTTATTAGCGTTCTCCTTATGGTACATCTAGCTGATGAAGCATTAGCTTGCGGTCCAGTTAGATTTCGATGGATGTATCCATTTGAATGGTAAATATCTAACCTTGATGTGATTCATTTAGACTTCATCGTCGTCATATATTGATAATATATTATTAATTGGATGCCTCCATCAGATGAATGAAGATTTATAAAGGATACATAAAGAATACAACACATCCTAAAGGGTGTATTGCAGAGCGTTACATTGTAGAAGAATCTATTTTATATTGTATGGAGTACATGCCAAACGGTGAGAGAGGAAGTCACAAGCATACGCGTCAAAGGTTCCTTGACAAGGATAGGGTGTGCGATGAAGAGCCCTTGGATAATGGCAAGAATATATACTTAATTAGCATACAACATCAACAAGTACACAGATGGGTTCTACACTGCTACGATGGAATTTATGGAATGGAAAGGAAAGTAGATAAATTTTCTAAAATATCGAATCACGTGTAGTAATTGGATAAATATTTACATATATTTCATATAGGAAGTATAAAATATATTTAGGATCGACCACATCAAAGGGGCAAAGAAGAAAGGGCAGTGTGTCGAAGAACAATGAACATGATTTCATCAATTGGTTACGAAAGGAGGTATTTTTCTAATTATTCATTTAATTGATATATTTGTTCATATATAGTCATTATTTTTTTTCTTATTTGCAGTTGGAGTTTGTTGAGGGCGAGTTGACATTGAAATAATTAGTAGATAGCCCTACGTTTAAGGCAAAATGTTATAACAAGTATCCCATGAATGGTTTTGTATTCTCTCCAAGTGAATACGAGACTACTAAGTCAACACAAAATAGTGGGGTGTCCATGAAAGTCATCACTAAATACAGGGCAAGTGCTAAAGATAAGAATTATAAAGAAGATCGGTCTACCTATTATGGAGTAGTAGAACTGATAATCGAGTTAGATTACACTGTCTTCCGTCAAACGGTATTTTATTGTGATTGGGTCAGAGTGGAAGACAAGACCAATGGATGTATTATTGATCTTGAGTCAAATTTGGTAATGGTAAATATGGAGAAATTGAAAGGACATGAGAAAGAAGAAGATGAACCATTCATACTTGCATCCCAAGCAAGTCAAGTATTCTACTCCAAGGATCAAACAAGGCCTGGATGGTATGTTGTTTTAATGTCACCAAAAAGATTGACGAACGACGTGGACACACTTGAAGATCCGACTCTGTTTTCCTCTTCTGGGGATGAGAATACAAATTTAGAAAATATTATAAAGGAAATTGGCTACGAGTTATATGTAATTTTTTGTTATCATACTTTGTGTTGATTCATTTGATAAATGAATTTCTATTTGTATAATGATTTCTTCTTATATAAATTTGTGTCTATAGGTGAGCTGGGACATATCAATAGTCGAGGAGAACATGTCAACTTCACAAGCACATGCATCAAAAAATGCAGGTAAATACAATTCCTTCATTACCTTATTATTTAATACATTATTTTAAATAATATTATTTTGATACAACATAAGTTTTGTATGTGCTAGAAACTTCATCGTCGTAAAAAAAATAAGCCTGTAATCAGCTTAAATGCATTTGGACTACTTGTGGGCGAACACTCACATAGGTTGACTACAAGAAGTGAAGAGTTGGTTCGCACCCATGTCTCTATTGCCATCAAGGATTGGCATGCAGTGCCAATGAGTAAGAAAGAAGAACTTTGGAAGCTCCTGCAGGTAAGATACAACCAAATTTCTTATGATATAAATTGATCGTTATTCTTTTTTTTGCTTCAACTAAATTCAATCTCGAATTTTCATGTAGGACGAGTTTGTTATTCCTCAGTCTAACAAGGAGAAATACTTTAAAAGCATGTCCGATATGTTCAGGAAGTACAAGTGTAAATTGAGGATGAAGTACCTTGATCCTCATTCAAATCTTGATTCCAAATTAAACAACCGTCTACCAAGAGTTAGGCTTAAAGATTAAGAAATGTTCATTGAACATAATTCGGATCCCAGAATTGTAGAACAAAGGAAAAAAAATGCCCTAATGGTTGTGCCAGCCTTATATGGCTGAGCTTGGACTGGTTGGCGATGGACCCAACATGTACCAGGTATTTTACATGCTGATTTTGGTCAAAACCCTAGAAACAAATGTATCATAGATGAGTTGTATTCTTTTACAAGGATAGGTACCATGTAGTTGTTATTCTGTTCATGTTTTCTAGCGCAGTATTCATAATTTTCAGGTTGTTATTCTATTCCTATAGAAATAAAAGGATGTTTCTGGTTTGGTTCATTGCGAGAGGTGTTCAAGATCAATCGACTAGCACTGCTTGTTGAAGAGTGACAACAGAATTTTGGGTTTCATTAAATCCTAGGTACAACTGTTTCTTTCATATGGTGTGATGCGATGCCATGAAAATCTCCATTGGAGTGATTCCATGTGATTATCCCTTTAATCGATCAATGGTCTAGACAACTGAAACTTTTACTTTCATGATTTCACTGAATTTGAATTTGATACCTTTTTATTTTTGTACTTATGTTAGTTCATGTACACCACCAGTTCATGTGTCCCAAATGGCCAGGAAATCAGGCAGCTCTGCTAGCCATGTGGGCCATAATGATAATCAGGTGGGATAGCTTAACCATACATGCCTGAAGTTCCTCTTTAAATGAATTTTTACTATTATTATTACTGTTTGTGCATGACACAACGACTTTTACTTCAAATACCCTATTTTAAATTGAGCTTCTACTTCAAGGTGACCATTTCAAATTGAACAAACATCATCTACAGACCCACATCAGCATGCTTCTGTTGCTTGGTGCCAATCCATTCTTATTAGTTTGGCCTTGATCACACCATTACCTACTAAAAACGCAAGTGTTTAGGCTCCTTCAACCGTAGCTGCTGGTTCAGAACCTAGCCTGTTGGTTGTTACTCAAACATTCTAGCAGTTGTAAAGCATTGCGAAAAAAATGCGAAGGTGATAATCCTGTAACTTGAGATCCTTTACGAGTTCATGTGAAGGAGAAAGTAGATTTTTTTCCCCTGATTGTTTAGTGTTGTATGGTGGTTGTTGAGCAATAAAGTTTACTAGAGTTGAAGAGCCCAGAGTTATCAGGGATGTGTACAGGATTAACAGCAGGCAATTCCCGTGTCAAACAGCAGGCAACAACATTCTCTAGGCCTTCTCCAACCCTTCAGGCAACTGATTCAAGCCCAACAGCAGCACCACCACCACCAATACTTCCAGCCACTACAGGAAGGGATGTGCACAGGATTAATAGCTCATGACATGTACCAGACTGCCTTGGAAGTGGCGCCGAAGGAAGCCCAGATCCCTCTAATGGCACAGTTGTGAGAGAGACAGCCTTTTTTTTATAGGACCCATAGTTATGATTATGTAAAATCCACTCCAATTATTAAATGTACCAGACTCACTAATTGACTTGAGCTCTCCATTGAGTATTCTCAGATTGGCTAGGCTGCAATTACCAACTCCTATGTCTGGTTTTCATATTTTCTAGGCTGCAATTACCAACACCTACCATTGGTTTTCATTCTCTATTGAGTCTGTGCTCGACTCCTGCAATTTTTATACAGACTTGAGTTCTTCATCAGGTTGGTGTTGATGAACTTTGAGATCGGTTGGGTTGAGTATGAATCTTTGAATATTGGTTCTTAGTCAACTTGCATGGATTTGCTATTCTTACCTGCACTTCCTACTGCATAGGTATCTGCAGGCTCACGTGCACCTATATGAGACCGAACTGTTCTGTTGGGCATTTCTGTGCACCCTAGCCTATGAAACATGCTAGGCCACTCATCAGGTGCCTCTACATGTACAAAAAATGTATGGTTCGGAAAAAGGCTCATGGTGTTGAACTGTGCCAACTTGTTGGGGCCTATCTGTTGGATCTTGCACATGCCTGCAGGCAGGTGTACAAGTGAGATCAGCAAGGTGGAGAGACTTGCATATCTGTAGTTTTAAAATTGTTATTAAAATTTCATCCTAAAATCTGACTGTTGGCAACATTAATAAGCATTCAAAACCGTTTCTAAAATTTTGTGCCTAAAATGTGACTGTTGGCACCAGAACGGTTTAAAACCGTTCCTAAAATTCCGTTTCTAAAAATTGAAACAGTACCCAAAACGGTTCTGAATCGTTCCTGATTTTCTGTGACGCCTCATTTAGGAACGGTATTAAACCGTTCCTGAAGCATTTAGGAACAGTTTAAAACCGTTCATAAATGACAATTTTGGTGTAGTGTGTATTTTCTCCTCCTCCAAATGACACGTGCTCCTACTCAACTTGAGACTCTTTTTCGTTGGCATAACTACAAGAGTTAGCGATTTAATATTCCAAAATGATCAAGAATATTTTTATGTAAGTTTACATAGACAAGCCTATAAGCCTTATAAAATGATTTTCTTCGATTTTGATGCCTAATATGCAGGTTGTTTCACCTGTCTTTCATCTTAAAATTCAAAGATAACCAAATGCTTAGTAGCTTCTATCATCTCCAAATCACTGTTGGCGAGAAGTATATCATATGGTAGGATTAATAACTTCTTTCTAGATATCTTCACATATATACGATGATCCTCTTCATTCATAACAAATCTGAAAGCAGTAATAATTGAATGGAACTTTATATATGATAGACACAGATTGTTTCAGCTCATTTATTGATTTGTTTGATTAGCATATTTTATTCTCGTCACCCTTGGCCTCATAACCTATGGATCGAGATATGTAGATTTCTTAATCTTAGTTACCATTTAAAAATGTAATCTTCATGTACATTTGAAATAATTCTAAATTCATGTGTGTGTTGATGGCTATATCTTAGTGTAAGTGAAATTCGCTATATATATATATATATATATATATATATATATATATATATATATATATATATATATATATATATATATATATATATAATCTCATCAATAGCTTCCTTCTATTTACTAGCTAGTAATGATGCAAGTGTTTCTTGGTAGGATTAACATTTTCTTTCATCTACTAAAATGCGAGTATAACATTATGCTTTGATTTCAAAAAATCTTTGAAAGTTTTACCTTGGACGCTCTTCTTAAGCTGAGCATCTCTGGACATAAGCTCCCATTATCATGAATAATTGTAGTGTTGTCTACGATGGTGGAGTTCTCCCACTTAGCATAGGATCATCGGGAAGCTCTTCTAACACGATTGTTATCCTTTTCATTTTTCTACTAGAATATCAAACTTCAAAGTTGTCATCTCGGGGTTCATTATCAATGGCTTTTATTTACATCATAGTAAATGATGTAATTAAGAGAGTATTCAAGGTAGAAAATAAATGTATACTCAATTGTCTTCAACTCCAGTTTATTTCTACGATGTGAACGAATTAACATGTCTCATGAATCCCCATTGTCTCATATGATATAGGTCAGGTTTGCGGCATTTTCGTGACTTTTAAGAAGTAACAAAGATTAATTTAGTGGGGACCCTATTTAAGATATACACCAAGGTGAGAAGCACGTCCCTCCAAAATGATATTGACAAATTCGCACCTGACCTGATTGATCTCGCCATATCTAGTAGGGTTTTGCTACTCCTTTGAACATCTCCATTTTGATAAGGGGAATAAGGGATGGTCAACTATTTTTCTATTCTGTGCTAATTACAACAACTCTTGAAGATAGAAGAGGCTTAAAGTTAGTTCTCAACTAGTGTTTTATATATATATATATATATATATATATATATATATATATATATATATATATATATATATATATATCTTAAAACATTAGGTACACATACCATATCTTGAATTGATCATCAATAAATATCATTAATTAAGTACGTGGTCCCTTAGTGGGTGGTGTGATTCTTTGGACCACATATATCCAATTAGATTATATTGAGCACTCCATCCAACCTAACTACCTTGGAGAATGGCTTTCATGTCGACTTACCAAACACACAATACCAACGTGATGGTAGATCTGTTTACCAAGCAATCTTTTCTTAGCTAATTTGATCAATTTATCTATCCCCATAGCCATAACCTAGCATCCCATTTAACAAACTCGTCTTATAAAAGATGAATCATCTAACATTAAAGCATTTGAAGAGATAACAAAATTAACTAAGAGTAATGCAATAATCTATAATTTATATAAATATCCATGATAAAATCATGAGCACAAGCAACTCCTTATCTAAGAAAAATAACATTATTAGTTTAAAAAACTGTGTTAAAACAATCCTTATGGATATAGTAGATTGATATTAAGTTATTCTTCATGCTAGGATAATTCTTAAATGTCCACCTTGTAATTAAAGATGATATATTCTCATGCCTTGGACTTTCTCAAACGCCACATTCTCCATTTAGTCAAAATCCATCGCTCCCTTGTCAACGCTGCATTGCCCATATATTCAAAAACTAGTCCAAATTAGAGGCTTTAGGATCATTGTGCAAACATTAACTTAATACATTGAGATTGTAGTTAGACATGGTACCTTGTGATTTAAGCATTACTTAGCGACATGCCCTAGCTTCCCATAAATGTAGTGTTGAATCTTTGGCTTGTCAAGAGACAGTCCTCTTTTGCCTTATGCTAGTGTTGTTGTCTTCTTACTTCAACTGACTATGGCAATTTTTAAACGCGGATTTATACCTTTTACTCCCCCATCTCTTCGCCTTACCCTGGCTGAACAACGATCACAATAGCAAAAGCTTTGGTAGCACATTATTCCGTTGCTAACTCCAAATGATGTATTAGATTTGTGAGATCGTCTTGATACAATTGTTATATAGAAGTATGTTCTCCATGGATTCCCATAGATATGGTAGAATCCTAAACACAACTTGAATCTTCTTCTTGTTATAAGTGAGTGACTGCTATGCTTCTATAAAATCAAATAATTTAAGTGTACTTAATGCTAAAAATAGTGTATTTGGCCAAAGTGTTCTCATATTAGTGGGATCGATAAATTTATAAATTTAATTTTCATTTATATATGCCATGTGTACCATTTTCTATGTGCCTGCATAGTTAAGTGTCATACAATAACTTCCCTTAATTAACATACATTCATTGTAACATGAGTTTCCCATGACACAGAGATTGTGGAGATCGTTGCAATGTTCATGTAAAATCAATCCATCCATTAATTTCGCTAGTTCATGCTACAATAAGAGCTAAAAAATGAACCAAATGTTAAAGTCAAGTGGGACACAACACAAGAAATATTGGGGATGAGTACACGCTACTAAAACCTTATTAGGACTCTAAGTAGTTTTGGATTAGACTGATATTTGTTTCTTCCCGTCATTCTAATGAGAATCAGCTTAGGAACCGATGGATGTCATATAAACATCACAGGAAGCCCGTGAAGATTTCCATGGTGGGTGCTTCCGATCCCCACTATTTCCTATGGTGTGGCGCACTTTTATCTTGAATCTGCCTCTTTTTTTAAGTTATCATTTTAACACGAGTGAGAGAAATTGATGGACACATTGGATTTTACATATAGACCTTGCATGGGCCCCACAGAGCTTTATATTGCCAAAAACTTGCGTCCCATCCAGGAAATGGAAACCGTCTCCCTTGTGACTGTTGAGTAGAGCTGTACACGAACTAAGTTAGCTTGGTTAACTTGCTCTCAACTCGACTCGAAAAAGCTTGATTCGACTCGGTCTGAAATTGAGTTCAAGTCGAGTTGAGCTGATTTTTGGAGCTCAAAAAAATTTTGAGCTGAGTTCGAGTTCGTTCGAGCTCGGATCGAACTCCAACTCAAATCGAACTTGGATTGAACTAGTTCGGTGACTTGATTATTTTGATATTGATGTTGCTCACTAAATGTTTGATGAAATTACTCAACGAAGTGTCGGCAGGTGGCGAGGAAGGTATGGATATGAAACAAATACTCTTATGTCTTGATTTTGATGTTGCCAACTGAGTGCTCAATGAAATACTTGTAAACTATTGTTGCTATTATATATATGGTGAGAAATTGAAGGTGCACTCTATGTGTTTGAAAAAATGCCTCATAGGCTCGAACTTAGCATGAGCTGTTGACCGAACCGAGCCGAGTTGGCCAATCAAGCTTGAGGACTGAGCCGAGCCAAGCCAAGCTGGAGTTCGAGTTGGGGTCAGCTAGTGGAGCCAACTCGAGCTGTGCCAATCAGGACTCGGTTCAACTCGTGTACAACTCTACTATTGAGGCTAGGGGTGCAACTTGGTCAGGTTGTATCAAGTTGAAGAACAACTAGAGCCTAACCCAACCTCAAGAAGACCCAAACTGCAACCGAACCCGACCTAAATTTCAACCCAAGGTACTGGACCCAACCTAGCCCCATTTGAACATAACTTAACCCAACCCAAATACATGCGCATATTTCTAACTCAACATAACACAACCTCAATTTTTTTTAATTTTAAAATTTTTCCTTTTTTTAATTTATTTTTATTTTTATTTTTATTATTTTTTTTGGGTTAGTTTGTTAGTGCACAACCATGTCAGTAGACACTCCATGTTAGGCACCCCCACAACACAACCTCAATTTGCTCAACCCGGACCTACCCCATTCCAATTCAAATAGGGTCCGAGATTTCTACTCTGATCCCAACCCAGGGACCTTGTAACCCAACCCAACCCGACAAGATCTTATGTTGGGTCAATCAGGTTAGTGACCCAAACCCAAGTTGCCGCACTAGCTGGGACAGGGTCACCGCACCCTAACAAAACCTTCAACTAACTGTAACCACACGGTGTCTATGGAAAGAAATCCTGTAACCTCACAAGACTAGCTATATATGACCAGTGGGCCAATCCCAACATCGTTCTGTCCATTCAAACACTTACCACTACTGCTAGGCGATGATAAAATTATCCCAGATATTTAATCGTGTTATGGCCATCCCTCTTAGGACCCATGAAATGGATGGTTCACAATATTCCAAGAAATTTCCGAGAATGATAAGCAATCCAGAGGAGGCCCACATCAAATAAATCTTTCAAGCTGGTGATTGGAACTAAGTTTTATTTTTCCGTATCCTGTTGATTGGATGGATAGGATCGTCCGGTTAGATTGCTTCTTCCGTTGTGACCGTACACAATTGTCGGTTGTAATGATTGTTCACTGCAGATTACGAACAAGAGGGCCCCACATGCCCCCAAAGCAACTAGCTGTGTCATAATCCATAGTACAACTAGTTGGGTTATATCTAATGGTCTGCTTCGATGGCAAAGATCTGCCTCAGATAGGGAGTGTGGGCCACTGATAAACGGTTTAGATCACCGTGCATGAATTTACGTGGCTGGACGGAGGTGCAGACATTGCAAGGGGGATTAAAACATTCGAACCGGGTTTGCCTTATTGCACATAGCTTTGGTGGTGTGTCTTATTTTCACCAACTACAGATATAGACGTGTGGCAACCATCCAGTCAATCTAGACCACCAAATCATGATCCAACTGTAGAGAAAGAAAAAACTGAAAAATCACACCAATCAATTGATCTTAAACATCACTTCTTTCCAGCTTGAGTTCAGACGGCTAATCGCTGTTTTTCGTCCGTTCATTTCCCTAAAACCGACATTTTTTATCCTCCGAACAATTTTGAAGTTCTAAACTATGCCCCATCCACAGGCCAAGAGTTTTGGCGGCCAGTATAGACTTCAATTTTCCCACGGTAGAATAAGAATAAATGATGTGCCTGTGATGAACTGCGAAGGAGTTCATCTCTCCACTTGGTGCATGTGTTGGGGCCCTTACACAAAACCTTAGTATCTAGCCTCTCGAAACAAATCAGAATTATGGAATAATAAAGCAATGAAATGAATCAAAGCATAAACCACACCACATGAGAGATTTTTACGTAGAAAACCCTTAAAGAAGTAAAAACCACGGGACCTCGTCCGGATCAACAATCCACCATGAAGTAGAACATTACGACCTTCTTCACTCACGCAGGAGTGGATAAATAATGAGAGAATAAAAGAAAAACGGAGATATCTAACTTATTACAAGGACGTAGAAACGCTGAGATATAAATTGCACAGTAGATAACCTCTACGAGCATAACCTCCCTTCTACAAGTTTCCTCTCTCTCTGTCTCTCTTTCTCTCACACCTTTGATAACCCTATTGTGTTTTTTATGTATATAAAAAAACCCTAAGAACCCTTATTTATAGTTTTAGGAAACTCTTTTCCTCATTCCAATTGCGAAAGGACTAAAAAATCCGCAATCCACACAAACTCACGGAACGAATCTGCGTAACCTCGATTGGTCGAGTGGATCCCTCGACCGGTCGAGCAGCACCTTCGACTAGTCGAGCACATCTCACGATCGGTCGAGTACCTCGAAAATTCAAAACCTCAACTCGCTGGACTTTGAGTCAAGCCCTGCTCGACTGGTCGTGCAACAACCCTCGACCGGTAGTGTAAGGCTCACGACCGGTCGAGCACGGGAAAAAAACCCCATCAAATCTCCCCCTTTTTGACCCAGGGGAGATTTACTTTCTTCAAGCCAGCCTGGTTTCTACAAACCTCAAACTTGCCCTTGAGCAAAGCCTTGGTCATCATGTCTGACCCATTATCGTCCGTATGGACCTTCTCAAGCTATAACACCTTCGGTTCCAAAGTATCCCTGATCCAATGATACCGAATCTTTATGTGCTTTGACTTGGAATGCTGACTTGGATTCTTGCTCAAGTGTATAGCACTCTGACTATCGCAATAGACCATGTGCTCCTCCTACTTCAGGCTAAGTTCCTATAAGAAACTCTTCATCCAAAGCATCTCTTTACATGCCTCTGTGACTGCAATGTACTTGACCTCTGTTGTCGACAATGCTACTACCTTCTATAGCTTGCTCTACCAAGAAACCGCTCCCCCTGCAAACATGAACATGAACCCCAAGGTAGAATTCCTGAAGTCTATGTCGCCTGCCATATCAGCATCTGTGTAGCCCTCTAACACAGGTTTACCGTCACCATAGCATAGGCTTAACATGGATGAGTCTCTTAGATACCGTAGTATCCACTTAACCACTGCTCAATGTTCTTTGCTAGGATTAGCAAGATACTAGTTGACAACACCAACCGCATATATTATGTCCGGGTGTGTACACACCATAGCATACATCAAACTTTCTACAGCTGACACGTATGGTATCTTTACATCTCTTCCGCCTCTGCCTTCGTCATAGGACACTGCCCGTTGCTCAATTAGAAGTGACCATCCAGTGGAGTACTGACCGGCTTCGCTGCATTTATATTGAACTGCTATAGGATTTTCTCAATATACCGCTCTTGTGACAATTAAAGTTTCCTACTGCTTCTGTCACGGGTTATCTTCATTTCTAAGATCTATCTAGCCGGGCCCAAGTCTTTCATCGCAAAAGACTTGCCCAACTCCTGTTTCAGCCTATCGATTTTCTTAATGTCTTTTCCCATGATGAGCATGTCATCAACGTATAACAACGAAACTAAGAAATTACCATATGAGAACTTGCGCATGAACACACAGTGGTCCGACTCTGATCTGTCATACCCATGCTTCAACATAGATGAGTTGAACTTCTTGTACCATTGTCGTAGGGCTTGTTTCAACCCATACAAGCTCTTCCTCAGCCTACACACCATATGCTCTTTGCCCTTGACTTCGAACTCCTCTGGTTGGTGCATGTAGATCTCTTCTTCCAGGTCACCATGGAGGAAGGTAGTTTTAATATTTAACTGCTCTATTTCCAGATCCATGCTAGCCGCCAACCCAAGCAACACCCGTATGGATGTCATCTTCACCACTGGTGAGAATATTTCCTCGAAGTTTATACCTTTCCTCTGATCGAACCCTTTCACTACAAGTCTGGCCTTGAACCTAGTCTGTGAATTCTTCTGCTCAATCCTCTTTCTGAACACCCACTTGTTGCTCAGAGCTTTCTTGCCCTTAGGCAGTTTCACCATGTCATAGGTGTGGTTCTTATGAAATGATTCCATCTCCTCTTACATAGCTTTCAACCACTCCCCCTTATGCTCGTCAGCTAGGACATCAGAATAATCTTCTGGCTCTCCCCCATCAGTCAGCATAATGTACTCATGCAGCGAGTACCTCTTGGACGGCTGTCTATCCTTAAATGACCTCCTCACCTGTGGCTTGACTAGTGGATCAAGTGGGGGCTACTCTCCTGGTCCATCTTTTAAAGAAACTCCCTCGTCCTCTGCACCTTGCTGTACTCCCCCGTCATCAGGCACCATGAGAGGAATAATCGGATCCATGTCTTCTAATTCACCTAAACTAGGCTAGTTCTTCTTTGGCTTACCAATGTCTTCTATACACTGATCTTCAAAGAAAACCACATCTCTGCTCCTGACGAGCTTCCTCTCTGTCGGATCCCACAATCTGTAACCGAACTTTTCACACCGTACCCCAATAACACACACTGCCTGATCTTCATATCGAGCTTGGACCTCTTGTTCTTTAATACGTGAATAGATGCCCTACATCTAAACACCCTGAGATGAATGTAAGATGGATCCTGTCCAGTTCATACCTTCTCAGGCACTTCTCCATTCAACGGGGCTGATGGAGACCTGTTTATCAGATACACCGCCGTGTGCATTACTTTTTCCCAAAACGTCTTGAACAATTTCACATGGGATAACATGCATCTGATTCTCTCTACAATGGTGCATTCATTCGCTCAGCTACACCATTATGTTGGGGGGTCTTGGGACGTCTATTCATGATGCATACCCAGGAACTTACAATACTCATGAAAGTCGTTAATGTATTCATCACCATTGTCAGTGTGGATGCACTTCAATGATCTACCTGTTTCTCTTTCTCGACTATAGCATGAAACAATTTAAATATACCAAAGACCTCGTCCTTGGATTTCAAAGCATAAACCCAAACCCTCCTAGATGCATCATCTATAAAAGTGACAAAATACAATGCCCCACCCATGATTTTTGTCCTCATAGGACCACAAACATCAGAATAAACCAAATCTAATGCATGTACTTTAGTAACATGAGAAGCAGATTTAATAAATGAAACTCTATATTGTTTCCTGATAAACAATCAAGATAGGTTTTGAGAGGTGTACCTGTCACGTCTGGAAGGAGCCGCTTCCTTGCTAGTTGCTGAAGCCCTTTTTCACTCATGTGGCCTAGACACCTGTGTCACATGTTAATAGTTGAATCTTCCGTTGCGTTCAACCCACCCTTGCACACACTAACACTTGCCTTGTAAAGGGTGCAACACTTTTTTCCTCTGGTTGCGACCAACGAACCCTTGATGGGCTTCCAACGCCCACTAACAAACTGGCTTTCATGGCCATCATCATTCAACCTTCCGGTCGACATCAAGTTGAGGCGAAGGTCTGAGATATGCCTCACATCCCTGAGAACCAATGTGCAACTCACATCGCTCTTTACACAAATATCACCGACCCCTACGATCTTCGATACGCTAGAATTTTCCATCTTCACAGTCTCATAGTCACCTGACTTGTAGCTTGTGAAGAAGTCTCTACGTGAAGTCGCATGAAAAGAAGCTCCTCAGTCTATCACCCAATCCGTGTCCTGACTCGTAGTCGTGAGACATACATCGTGATCTGCTGAAAGAATAACTACGACGTCACCATTTGACGCGACCGCAGTGGAATCTGATTCGTCTTCCTTCTCTCTTCATTTTCCTTTCTTGTCGTTCTTCTTACCACGACATTCATGCTTGTAGTGACCCTTCTTGCCACAATTCCAACAATCAACATCGTTCCTATTACTCGACTTGCCTCTTGATTTATCTCGGGCCTTTCCGCCCTTCATGTTCTTTCCTCTCCCCTGTTCCTGTGTTACAAGGGTCTCTTGCTGAGTAGACCCCTGAGACTTCCTCATTGTCTCCTCATTAAAGAGACAACTGGTTACCTGTTCCATGGATATCTTTCCGTCTGGTGAGGAGTTACTTAGAGACACCACCAATGTCTCCCAACTGTCAGGCAATGAACTAAGTAATAGCAAAGCCTGCAATTCATTATCCAGGACCATCTTCATAAAGGAGAGTTGATTCACTATATTGCTGACCTCATTCATGTGCTCGGCCATAGAATCACCATCTTTGAACTTGAGATTCATAAGTCGTCTCATCAGAAAAATCTTATTACCAGTTGTCTTCCTCTCATACAACCCTTTCAACTTCAGCCATAGGTTAGCGGCTGAGGTCTCTATAGACACATGGTGGAATACGAAATCGTCCAACCATTGTCTAATAAACTCCACCATCTTCCGGTCCATCTTCTTCCAATCATCATCAGACATATCTTTGGATTTTGCTGATATGCCTAAAATTGAAGAATATAGGTCATTGCAATAAAGCAAGTCCTCCATCTTAGCCTTCCATATGGTCCAGTTAGAACCATTGAGGCTAATCATCCTTGATGAGCCACCTTCCATAGTTCAAAACCGATCCTACCCATTCAATGAACCTAGTTTTGATACCATTTTGTTGGGGGGTCTTGCACAAAATCTTAGGATCTAGCTTCCCGAAACAAACTAGAATTATGAAATAATAAAGCAATGAAATAAATCAAAGCATAAACCACACCACACAAGAGATTTTTACGTCCTCAAAGAGGTAAAAACCACGGGACCTCGTCTAGATTAACAATCCACTATGAAGTAGAATGTTACGACATTCTTCACTCACGCAGGAGTGGATAAACAATGAGAGAATAAAAGAAAAACGGAGAGATCTAACTGATTACAAGGAGTAGAAGCGCTGAGATATAAATTGCACAGTAGATAACCTCTACGAGCATAACCTCCCTTCTACAAGCTTCCTCTCTCTCTTTCTCTCTTTCTCTTACACCTTTGATAGCCCTCTTATGTTTTTTATGTATATAGAAAATCCTAAGAATCTCTATTTATAGTTTTAGGAAACTCATTTCTACATTCCAGTTGCGAAAGGACTAAAAAATCCGTAATCCACACAAAATCGCGGAACGAATCTACGTAACCTCGACTGGTCGAGTGGATCCCTTGACCGGTCAAGTGGCACCTTCAACCGGTCGAGCACATCCCACTACCAGTCGAGTACCTTGGAAATCCAAAACCTCAACTCGCTGGACTTTGAGTCGAGCTCTGCTCGACTGGTCGTGCACCAGCCCTCGACTGGTCGTGTAAGGCTCAAGACCGGTCGAGCACGGGGAAAAAACCACATCAGCATGTACCGACGTGTGCCTGCACTAAGATCCAAGCCGCTCATCCAGTGGGCCCTATGGGGATAAATATAGACCCCAGAAATTGAAATCGGATTGCATATTGAGTTACTCGCTCTTATCATTCCGAGTAAACTCAGTTGGGCCCACCTTAAACTACGTGGTATATCCATGCCGTCCACCTATTTTTCCATCTAATTTAAGGGGTTAACACCAAAATTAAAGCATATCCAAAGATCAAGTCTATAATACCATAGAAAACAGGGAAGGGGATTGGCTGGTGTACCACACACCAACTATATAGCAAGTGTAGACACATGTCGTGCGAACATGAGCGCCAGTGCTCCTTAAGCTCCATGTTGTAGGAACGGTTCAAAGGAGATCAAAGTTACATGGCCCCACAATGATGTATTTATTATATCCACACCGTTCATCTATTTTTTTCGATCCATTTTTCGAGATCATTTTAGAGGATTAGAAAGAAATGAATTATTATTCAAAGCTCAAACGGACCATACCAAAAATAGCAGCAAGGGTAATGATTTTCATCTAAAAAAAATTCGCAGCCCACCATAATGTTTATTTTCCATCCAATCTGGATGAAGAAGATAAACAAATTTTATATTGATCCGAAACTTCTGTGACCCCCGAAAGGGTTTCATTAGTAGACATTCAATCTCCCACTGCTTTTTGCAATGTGGTCCACTTGATCTTTAGATCTATTTTATTTTTTTTGGCTTAACCCTTAAGATGAGATCGTCAAATGGATGGACAGTTTGGATATAACACATATCTCATGATGGGACGCACGGAACTTGCTGACATCAATACAACAGCTATACAGAAAACAGCGGGAATAATAATTTCCACCGTTGAAACCTTTTTATGCCCTGGGGTGATGTTTATTTGTCATCAAACCTATTCATAAGATCATACATACAAGAAGGCAAAACATAAATACAAGTCAGATACAAAATTTCTATAGGTACCAAAATTTCTTCCTCGGTGGACATTCTACTCAAATGTTTCTAGTGGTGTAGTTCATTTAAAGTTTTATTTTTTTTAGCTACAACCCAAAAATCATACAGTAAAATGATTGAACCAAGTGAATAAAATACATAAAAACACGGTGAACATCTCTGCTCAATCCGCTTCCCGGCAAATCAGGCAAGACACCGTGAAAGGTTGACCATTTCTAATCATCCATCATTTCCACCCTGGCTTGCCAACTATATAGCCGGTGTATGCACGCGTCGTGCGAAGACGAGCGCAGACACTGTTCGAGCTCCGAGTTGTACGGACAGTTCAAAGGAGATCAAAGTTGCATGGCCCAAAAATGATGTACTTATTATATCCACACCGTTCGTCCAGTTTTAGAGGTCATTTTAGTACATGAGCCAAAAATTGAATCATATCCAAAGGTCAATTGAACCACACCACAAACAGCAGCGAGATAATGATTTTCACTGTTAAAAATTCGTAGGGCCCACTATAACGTTTATTTTCCATCAAATCTGTTCATATAATCACGAAGACCAGGATGAGGATGAAGAGGAAAAATTAATATCATATTGATCCAAAACTTCAGTGACCCCAAAATGGTTTCAATGGTAGGTGTTCAATCCCCCACTGCTTTTTTCAGTGTGGTCCAATTGATCTTAGATCTGTCTTATTTTTCTTATCAAGCCTTAAGATAAGCTTGTAACATGGATGGACGGTTTGGATATAACACATACCTCATGATGGGACCCACAGAACTTGAGCTACATCACTGGTGTGTGTCCGCTTACATAGTGTACTTTCCTACTGGGTGCTACTAAAAAAGCTCCATCGGTTCAATCCATCCATTTTTCCAACTCATTTTAGGGTAGATTCAGGTTTTAGGACCATACTACAAGGAAAAGTATTGATTGAACGCTTGGGACTACACAATTTTTAGATCAAGCTTATATTCGTGTGTGGTGTGGTTCACCTGAGATTTGGATCTGCTCATTTTTGGACCATAAAATGATATAGGAAAAGGGATAGAGGGCGTGGATAAAATAAATACATCACGGTGGGCCCACAGCTTTTCTCCAGTAGCACCTAGCTTTGACCTCGGTGCTGTGGGCTACACTACGCAATCCGAGTCGTGTGTGGATCAGCCAGGAAATCGACAAGGTAGGGCCCGCCCGACGGGCGGCTGGGATCTCGTGCACGTACCACAAAATGGTTCATGCAAGCAAAACGAGAAAAGGCGCGTGTGTAATTACAAAATCCACTCCTTAAGACTACTATACATAACCCCTAAAACCCTTCAACGCCTCCTACATAAATATCATCCTCCTCCAAAACCCTTCTTGAGGTTTTTCTTTCCTACAGCCTCCATTTCTCTCCCTTCAAAACCCTAAAACACTCTCTCTCTCTAACTACACCGAGATGAATTTTCTCTACCGAAAATGCCCTTCTATCCCATCCAAACGCACCCTCTCCTCTCTCATCTCCATCCAATCATTTCGTCTCTCTCCGTCTCCTTCTCTATCGGAATCCGTTACATGTACTAACGCCGTTACCAGCGACGAAACACGACCGTCCGATCATCTCAGAGATGCTTCGGAGAAGCTGTGGCTGGGTGGTTCCCATGGCAGGGGATTCCATATCTCGGCTGGGCCACTGGGATTCAAGGCGTCGGATGTTGTTCGGGCGCAGTATGCAGTCGACGATTTGTCGGACGAGGAGAGGGCGGGGGATGCGGGGAAGAAGGCCAGCAGCGGTGACGAAGGGCTTGAAATAGCAAAGCTCGGGATCTCCGACGATATTGTCAAAGCTCTCGCCAAGAGAGGAATCACCAAGCTTTTTCCGATACAGGTGAGATTTTTAAATTCTAGATTGATTGTACCGTACTCTGGAAGTGCATTATGGATCATGTAAATGTCTTTATCTACTGTACACGTGGCACATGGATTCCAATCCACGCCATCAGAATTGTGGGCCCTATCATGGATGAGCTGTTGCTCAAAAGCCACACTCACTGAATGATCCTAACCATTTTATATTGCCTGTTGAACTTGGACCATTGATCAATGAATGGCCACTGCTCAGATGGCTAGGAACTTCCACCGAGTAAATTTTAGGAAATGCCACATCCACAGTGGGGCCATCTATCTGAGCAGCCTGGATTAAGCTGGCACGTGTGTGTGTGCCAAGCGTACGGCTGTAGGAGTGTGTATAACGAGTGACGTTTCGTATATTATGGTGCTGATTTCATAACAGAGAACTTCTTCATGGAAATGTGAAACTCAGGCATGAGTAAGTCACCTCTCTCAAAATGGCTGTGCTTTGGTTTTTGATAAGACAAAGTGTAATCTTTTGGTGGTGCTGCCATTATATTCCTGTCAGCCAACTGAATTGCTGGCCTAAGAATAGGGATTGTAATTGTAGGAATTATTTGATATTCTTGTTGACCATGATGATCAATGTGCATGCTGCAACAATGTACATGTGGTATGTGCACAATCGAAACCATCCAAATTGTGGGCTCCGTTGTGGATGCCGTATGACCTAAATATAACATAGCATGGATGGTACTAACTGTCTGATTAGCGACCATCAGTGTTCGAAATATCGTTATCGCGCAATGTATCGCACCCTTGGGATACAGATACGTATCGGTTATCGCATGGGATATATCGTTTGTATCGTATAATTTATCGCACTTTTTGGGAAACATGGGGAAACATTAGGAAAATGGATGAATTTGTCAATGAAACTTCAGGGATTATTAAAAAAGATCTTTATACACATTTTTCAATCATAAAGTCTCAAAAAAGAAGTGCACATAATAGGTTTCCTTTGTATATGGTCTTAAGCTATGCGTTGTTCAATTGAACTAATACAACTATATTCAAGATCCACTCCCTGTCCATCCATTTTTTCCATATCATTTCAAGACATTATGCAAAAAATAAAGTAGATCCAATAATCAGGAAAACCATACCATAGGAAACAATGGTGATTGAACATTAGTGGGCCACAAGTTTTGCACTTAAATACGCTCTTATAGTATTGAATAAACTCTGTTGGGCCCACCGTGAATGTACATGGTTTATCCACGTCGTCCATCCATTTTTCTAGCTCATTCTAGGGTTGAGCACAAATTTGAAACATATCCAAAGCTCAAATGGACCATACAAAACAGTAGGAATAATGATTTCCACCGTTGAAACCTTCCTAGGACCTACAGTAATGTTTATTTTTCATTTAACGTGTTCATAAGATCACAAAGACATGGATGAAGGAAAAGGACAAATATCAGCTTGATCCAAAGCTTCTTTGGCCCCAAGGATTTGTTAACGGTAAATGTTCATTTTGCACTGTTTTCTATGGTGTGGTCCACTTGAGCTTTGGATATGCTTCATTTTTAGGCTAAAACCATAAAATTATCTGGTAAAATGGATGGATGGAGTGGATAAAATACATGAATTATAATGGGCCCCACAAAGTTTACATGAATTATAATGGCCCCACGAATATTTCAAGTGTTAACATTCAATCCTCACGTTTTCAGCGCGCACTTGAGTATCAGATCCTGCTCATTTTTGACCCCATGTCCTAAAATGATCTCACAAAACAGATTGACGGAGTGGATTCCTCGCACACATCATAGTGGGCCCCACCTAAGGTTCCAATAGCAGGAACTTCCTTGGAAAGGGTTTAACAGGAAATCCGCGTCCGGCACTAACGCTGCTCAAGCTCGAGCTGTACGAACATTTCAATGTTACATGGCCTCACAATAATGTATTGATTATATCTATACCGTTCATGCATTTGGAGAAATCATTTTAGATCATGAAATAAAAAATGAGTCATATCCAAAGCTCAAGTGGACCACACCACAAATAACAATGGGGACTGATTGTCACCGTTAAAACATTCATAGGGCCCACCATAATGTTTATTTTCCATCCAATCTGTTAATTTGGTCACACAGACTTGGATGAAGAGGAAAAATAAATATCATATTGATCCAAAACTTCTGTGACCCCCAAAAGGGTTTCAATGGTAGACGTTCAATATCTCACTGCTGTTTGCAGTGTGGTCCACTTGAAATTTGGATCTGACTTATTTTTCCACTCAAGCCTTACGAAGAGCTCGCCAAATGGAAGAACGGTTTGGATATAACACATAGCTCATGGTGGGACCCACAGAACTTTGTGACGTCAACACACCAGCTTAGTCGTGTGTGGTATGGTACCCCTTTCCTTAAAAAGGGCGGGTTCGACAGATTTCTCTTCAAAATTGGAGATTTTATCTGCTGTAACTTTTTTTTTTTTTTAAAAAAAAAAAAAAAAGCAGAGAGGGTTCCGGAAGGCCAGAACCCTAAAATTTCTCCCATATCTCAAGTATCGGTGAGGATTTCGATAGATTTCTCTTCAAAATAGGAGATTTTATCTGCCATAACCTACTTTAATTCGAATGGCCCACTAAACGGAAGCTTCCGATCATGGCGATCTCTTCTATGGGTATCGAAATCCATCATCTATTTTTTTTTTTCTCGATTTTTTGGATAATGACGCTATCCCGAACGATATTTGGCCTTTAAAAAAAAAAAAAACTTTTTGGTATCTTTCGAAGGATATTGTATCGCTGGACTGCGATACCGGTAATATCGGCTGATAGTATTGATGTTTCGAACACTGGCGACCATCAAGTGGATGGCTAACATGAAGCATCATTAGTGGTCCAAAATTTAGCAAAGTGTATGTTGAATAACCAGTATCATTAATATTGTCTAATCAATCCAATGTTGGGTCTATGCCCCATCTAAAATGCGGCACATGATTTGGATGGTTTGGATTGGGGCATAAGTGCGTGGATGGTTGTACTTTGCCTGAGTGTTATGTTTTCTCTATGTAGATGTTTGTGTAATTTGGGCACAATGTTTCTATAATTAAAAAGTTGGGAATTTTGGACACTGGTGCTACAAAGATTTTGTAGTGTCCAGGTAACGTAGTACAGATGCAAACGGTTAAAGGTTATTGAAAATTTAGCATAAATTATGATCAAATTATCACTGGGAAATAGGGAGTTGTAGAAATTTTTATACAACTTTAGTTATTTGAATGATCATATGGCTCCTTTGGTGGAAAAAAAACTCCTCTGATGCCACTGGTGGAGAGAATTTAATCCAACAATTTGTTCTGTTCAACAGCGCCCTTCCCATTAAACGAATCATTTGATTGGCCAAACTTTGGTGGGAGGACGGTTGATATACTTGGATGTCCAGATTGCAACTATAAAAATCTCTTCTTTTCTGTTTTCATTTTGTTGGCGGAAACTTGTATATGGTTGGTTGCGTGTTCTTTGTTTCCTTTTTGGTCCCCAGTTAATAAATTCTTTGTTATCTTTCAAAAAAAAAAAAAAAAACTTGTATATGGTTGGCTAACAAACAGGTACCTACCTAATGCTTACATGGTGGTGGAAGTTGCAAGTTGCAACTGCTGATTGCCTTCTTTACAATTATGGTCTGTGGTTTTGCATGATTGTTCTTATTCATGTTTTTTCTACTACTGTTTTAGATATTATAAACTTATATCACAAAACGCCCTGCTTTTCCACAATAAGATTTGATTCTGTTGATGGTTGTCTTTCTTTGTTGGTCTTAACATCTCAAGTTCAATTTGAAACTTTTTCCAATCACAGTAACTGGGAAAAAAATCGTAATGTTTCGGACTCTGTGCTGGTCAAGCGTGGTAATCTTCGGGACTTGATTTCTATCATGGGAGTGTCCTGTTCTTGTATCCTTGTCGGTTCCCATTATCCTCTGTCTTAATGGATAATTGTTTGATATTTTCACTAATAGATCATTATTGATAAAAAGAGAAAAAATTAGTTCCATCTCATTATTGGGGCTACAAATGCAGCCTAAGTCCAATACTTCTTTATTGGTGTTAATATTTCTAGTTTGATTTGAAACATTTTCAAATCACTGGAAGTGGCAAAATTTCATAATGTTTCATGTTCCAAGGGACTCAAATTCCATGGTGGCATGCTTGCTGAGTGTCCCATTATTCTTACTTTGTCACGTCCCACTATCCACCATCTTGATGGATAATTTTTTATTCTTATCTTTTTTATTAATAAATCCTGTTATTCATAGTGAAAATAAAACTTTGGTTCCATCTCAGTATCAGGCTATAAATGCATTGAAAATCTGGTACTCGATAGTTCTATCTCAGTATCAGGCTATAAATGCATCGAAAATCTGGTACTCGATAAAATGGTTAAGTTTGCAGTTTAGTCTTGAGCATTATGTAAATTTTCTGTCATATTGTGATTTTTCTGTGCTCTTTCTTTCAAATGTAATCATGGCTGTTCTATGGTTGAAACTCTCAATATCCAGTTATCTATATCTTAGTGAATGCTTGGGTCTGTTCTGTGTTGCAGAGAGCTGTGCTGGAACCAGCAATGCAGGGGCGTGACATGATAGGTCGGGCCAGAACTGGAACTGGAAAAACTCTAGCATTTGGAATCCCCATCATGGATAAAATCATTCAGTTCAATGCCAAGCATGGGTTTGTTAACTTTTATCATGCTGCTCTGGTTGCTGCAAAAATTTGAATTGTGCTTTATACTATTTTGACGACTAATACAATTGACAAAGAATATTGCAATTATATATGAGTTTCATATATGATTGACGAAGGACATGTTTATTGAGGTTATGTGTTTTCATATTAATATCTGCAGGCGTGGAAGAAATCCTCTGGCCTTGGTATTGGCACCCACCAGAGAGCTTGCTCGTCAAGTTGAAAAGGAATTTAGAGAATCTGCCCCCAACTTAGATACAATCTGTGTATATGGGGGTGTGCCAATATCATCTCAAATGAATACACTAGACTATGGTGTCGATGTCGTTGTGGGCACACCTGGTCGCATTATTGATCTGATCAAAAGGGGTGCCTTAAATTTGTCAGAGGTGCAATTTGTCGTTCTTGATGAGGCTGATCAGATGCTTGCTGTGGGATTTGATGAAGATGTGGAGGTAATTTTGGACAAGTTACCTAAAAAACGCCAAGGCATGATGTTCTCAGCCACGATGCCAAGTTGGATAAGAAGGCTAACCCAGAAGCACCTAAAAGATCCATTAACTATTGATCTCGTAAGTATGCAAGTTTGTCGTGTATTTCCCCCTTCATATTATCATATACTAAAGGTGACATCATATGCTGTTTCTATCATTAGGTGACATACCTTTGCCCGTTAGGAACTTCTGTTGCATCTGTATATAAGGCTGTGAACCAGTTGGGGCTGCATTGGTTTGGCTTGGATTTTGACTTGGTCCAGCTGGGTCTATTCATTTGGTTTTTATTTTTTTTTTTATTTTTTTTTTATGTTTTGTTTTGTTTTTGTTTTTGTTTTTGTTTTTGTTTTTGGCCTGGCCCATTTACAGCCCTTACTGGATCAGGTGGCTCTCATTAAGTAAAGAAGTTAACCTAGGCATTTTATGGTTCATGGGAGACTGTTATGACCCTATTGTCTCCCATGAATAAATAAATAAATAAATAAATAATTGCAAACTGAAGTCTTGTATTTTCACGGTGGTATCATGTAACATGGTGAGCATTGCTTTTACTTTTCACAGTGAATACTTCTGTAACTTCTGTATCTTTGTCGAGTTATTGTTGAACAACAACAACAAATACGAGAAGACACCATGGATGGGCATGCATCTTTTTATGAAAGGGAGTCAAAAAGTGTAAAAAAAAAAAAGCACCAACTAGCACAATAGTTGGTTGAATCCCATCATTTTGGTTATCTTTCTCTAGTCATGAAAACATAAAAGAAAAGAAGAATACCAAGGATCTCATCATTTTGGCTTTGGATTTGTCATGCAATTTCTACACAACTGCTTCAGAGTAATTTACCTTTTGTATGAGTATAATTGCAAATGTAGGTGAAACTTGAACTAGTGGAACTCAGTAAGAGGGAATCCATAAAAAATGCTAATGCAGGGGCATTTTCACACCGAGCTTGAATGGGGTGGCCCGTGGGATGTAGGGGCACACTCGGAGTGGGCGGCCCGTGTGAGGCGGGTGGCTCGTGTGAGGCGGATCCCATGTGATGCAGGCCCACGAGGGGGTTCAGCTGAGGACCTAATCCATGGGATGTGGGGCTTGGGTTATGAGATAAAGGGATTGATTTGCCACGCTCTATCAGTTCGAGCTTTTATAGCAAATGGTTAGTTGTCCTTTGTATCAAAGTGCTATCAGAGCGGGAGGTCTTGTGTTCGAGACTCCTCACTGGGGGTGATTAATGCAGGGGCATTTTCACACCAGGCTTCAGCCGAGGACCTTACCCATGAGATGTAGGGCCTGGGCTATGAGATAAAGGGATTGACTCGCTGCACTTTATTAGTCCGAGCTTTTAGAGCAAGTGGTTAGTTGTCCTGCATCAAATGCCTTTTCTTCTTTTTTCTTACCCCCCCCCCCCTTTTTATTTTTATTTTTATTTTTGTTGTTGTTTAAGCTCTTTTCCATAATTGAATGGATAATTCTGTCATAGCTCCATCAATTTTGGGATTTATTGTTGTTTATGTTTTGTTACTATCTTTCCTAGTTTCCAATCCTTTTATGATTGTCGTGAACGTAACTTCTGGTTAACTTGCACTTCAGGTTGGTGATTCTGATCAGAAATTGGCTGATGGAATCACCCTGTACTCCATTGCATCAGACACGTATGGGAAGCCATCAATTCTTGGACCTCTAATAACAGTATGTGCCCAACATCTCTCTCTCTCACACATGCACATGCCCACCTGCACACATGCACAAACACAGTCAGCTTCATATCATAATATCTTCTAGCTTAATGCTTACACCATTGTGTTTGCTTTCACAAGTGTTAGAACAAATACATAAGTAACACTAATGGCTTTTTATGATCTATCCTTGTTCTCATTCTCGGCATCATACTTATGATTGTTAGGAACATGCCAAAGGAGGGAAATGTATTGTCTTCACTCAAACGAAACGTGATGCTGATCGGTTGGCATATTCTATGGGCCGTAGTCATAAGTGTGAGCCTTTGCATGGAGACATCTCACAGAATCAGAGGGAAAAGACACTTGCGGGCTTCCGGGATGGACACTTCAACATATTAATTGCTACTGACGTTGCTGCCCGTGGGCTTGATGTTCCTAATGTTGATCTGGTGAGGGTCTTGCATTTACAGTTTTCAAATGACAGTCCTAATCTTGACAGTCTTTACTTTTTTAGTTGGTGAATGCAGAGGAATGTAACTGTACATATATATATATATATATTCCTTTGAATTATTAGTACGATATGACATATATTTCTCCTGTGTCTAACCTTTCATTTCTGTTTGATATTTTTCTGTGCTCAAAAATGGAATCTCAAAATTGTGTACTTATGGACACTTGTTAAAGGCCGATACATCTTTGCTTCATTTTTATTTTCTAATTTTGTCTTAATTTGACAAAGCCTTGGAGGATGCAATCCCAATGTTGATGGTGTGGAGCATTGCAGTCATGAGTTTAATCAGGCAGTTTCTTTCATGCCTTGGCTAACAATTCTTGTGACTGATGATTGAGTCTACAGCAATTTGTGAGAAAATTATTTCTAATGGTTTTTTCTTTTTCTCATTTTCTAGTTTGTTCCTTATTGGCTGGACATTATTTATTTATTTATTAGTGTTTTTATCTGAAGATTGTACTTCAGCAGCTAGTTTATCTTTAATGGGCTTTAGCAGCTAGGAGAGATGCTCTCCTCTGAATTGTAGCACGGAGGGATCATTTT
Organism: Magnolia changhungtana; assembly: GCA_030180095.1. NCBI lineage: Eukaryota > Viridiplantae > Streptophyta > Magnoliopsida > Magnoliales > Magnoliaceae > Magnolia > Magnolia changhungtana. Next base: position 7,664,606 of record JASAUF010000653.1, on the reverse strand, counting down.
GTGAGCAGATTGAGTACCCCCTCACCATGATGTGCTGATGACATCCACTCCGACCATCAGATGCATCACCCCATGTTAGGCCAGGGCCCAAAAAATAGGCCCATTTGTGATTCAGGTGGGCCAAACAAAGGGAAACAGTTGGGTGCGGTGCCCCATCCTTGATTTTTTATGGAGCCTACGGTGCTGTGTATGAGGAATCCAGACCTTTCAGCCTGTTCATCGGCCATGGATGAATGTGCGTGCAAACAATCAGGCCATTTACAAAATCAAGTGTGGGTATTCCCTTGTTTGGTGTTCCCTATCGTGTTGCCCATGTGAATCACAAATCGGCTTGATTTTTGGGCCCTAGGCCTAACATGGGGTGACAATTCTAGTGGTTGGGGTGGATGTCATTAGCACATCACGGTGGAAGCTACCCCAAGCTGCTTGCACGGTGCTCTCCTACGCTACAATTCACAAGGGAGCATCTCTCTAGCAGCTAGTTTCTGATGATGTGTTGTTTTTATGATTTTCAATTCTTTCCTTTTGACCAGTAATTTTCATAAAGTAAATGGCAAGGTGTGTATACCTTGACTGACATGAATTGTTAATTGCACAGTGGTCTTATTTGCATTTCCCTCCATTGTTTTGTTACTTTTATCTGTTTGAGCCATTATACTTCTGTTCTATTGTTTGATTCTGATTTCTACCTTCTCTGTCAACTCAGGTAATACATTATGAGCTTCCAAACTCTTCAGAGATTTTTGTCCATAGATCAGGACGAACAGGACGTGCTGGTAAGAAAGGCAGCGCTATTCTCATTCATACAGAACAACAGACCAGGGCTGTTAGGGTCATTGAACAGGATGTTGGATGCAAGTTTAAAGAGGTATACCTGGGTTTCCACCATTATTTTCTTCATATATCCATCGCCCTTACCTTTGTGTGTGTGTGTGTGTGTGTGTGTGTGTGTGTGTGTATATATATAGAGAGAGAGAGAGAGAGAGAGAGAGAGAGAGAGAGAGAGAGAGAGAGAGAGAGAGAGAGAGAGAGGCATGCTCACCTACGCACGTGCGCACCTTTGCACACGGGTCATGTGTGTCGAATCCGAACGGTCCATAAGATGCGGAATCCCATGAAACCTTAGGTGGTGAATTTTCACCCTGATCTAAGATTCTGGTGGGCCATAGCAAAGAGAAATTCAAATTAATGGAAGAAACTGTTTGCATTTTTCATGGCCCACCGAAGTTTTGGATCAAAGTAAAAATTCGTACCAGGGGGTTTTATGAGGTTCTGTTTCATGTGGACCGTTCAGATTTGCGAGATTCATCAGCTATGATGAGTTCACAAAAAAGTTCGTATGTAGTACGTACGAACTGGTTTGCAGGTGAGCGTTTCCGTGTGTGTGTGTGTGTGTGTGTGTGTGTGTGTATCCATTGCCCTTTCTTTTTTTATAACAACCTAGTATATTATAAGTCAACCAATGTTGCTTTCTCTGAATCTTGATGGATGCTGTTTCGAATGCATTGTTGGCACGTTGGGCGATTTTTCAGTATCGTAGGTCAGTGATGCGAACTATCCGGAAATATGAAAATTCCCAGGAACCAAATATCGTGTATGCATGCTGATACGATTTTTTTGTGATATGAAACTAGCATAAATCAGCAAAAATAATGGAAAAAAAAAAAGAATTTTGCCCTTTTTTAAAGGGTTCTCATTTTAGTTTGTTTTAACAACTCCAATTGAGTTGTTTTGCATCAAAATACAAATTCAGTGGAGATATTGTGATCAGAGGGAGATTTTCAGAGCATATTTTTGTCCCACTGGCCACTGCACATTGATTTGTTCCCTAAACAATATAAAACTATTAGCACATTTTTTATTTTATTTTTTGTATTGGTTTGAGTTCTAAATTTGTAATCATGTGTCTTCTAACCTCGCCTGAGGTTTCACTGAAATTTCCAACACCTCCCAAAAATACCCCAATGTTTCCCTTAGATTGCGCTCCCTTATGCGATACATTGATATTTCCTGATGTTTCCCACAATATTTCTGTATCCCAAGGGTGCCGTACATAGTGTACTACTGGTGCTTGTAAAACTGATCACAATAACCATGCATTTTAATTAAAAAGCTGTTCAGGCTAAAATCACCCTGGTTAGGAGTCGTGCTAAGTTCAAATGCATGGCTAAACGGGTCACAGTGCCAGCTTGTCACTTCTGTTGTAGTGCATTAGGTGCCCTCCATGTAGATGATCTGGATCGAAAATTAGCGCAAATAGATTGCTACTTGTGTATGTTGAATGTGGACAGTAAACTGTCATTGTTTCTAAACATGTGGCCCATGAAGGTATTCCGTAACGGTAATGGTGGCTATAACAGGTACCACCGTTACCTTTACGATACGGGTTGTAACGGTTGTTACAGGTCCCGTAACGGCCGCTACGGTCTCTCTCTCTTTTCTTTTTTTTAATTATTATTTAGCATTGAAAGAAAAACTCGAAAAACCTGTATCTGCCCCGGAACGTTGAAAAAAATAATAATAAAAAACATGTATCTGCCCCGTAATAGACCATTATGGGGCTGTTACTGCTTTACAGGGAGTGTAACGGGCCGTTAACGCGATTACATACTATTTTTTCCATAACGGCCGTTACGACCCCGTAACATATAATGGTTGCCACTGTTACCTTTACGTAACAGCCTTTACAGCTCCATAACAGCCTTTATGGCACACCATGAGCCCATCTAATGAGTTGGCTAACCTAATTTTGAGCATACATGGTGGGGCCCACCTGATTGACAGCTATGTTTCGGTCCCTGCATGTAATGTGAGCATGTCTAGGTGTGTGTGGACTTAATGTCGCTCTTTGTGAAAAAAAAAAATGGACCTTTTTTTTAAAAAAAAATGTCCTGCAAGTCATTTAGTGAGATTTGCTTGCTTCGTGACATGGACAGATCTAATCCCTTGTAAAAGGCAGTTGGTTATTTCCCAATTAATATATTTTTAGAGTAGTGGGTGTGATATTTTAGCTCTTTACCAATAATTGTTTGTTCACAATGCATGTTGTAGCATTTGTCTCTTGTGTTGCTTCCATTTTGAGATGTAATATCATACTCATGAATTTGTTAAAGTCTCTACATCCCATTGGTCTCTTAATTGAATTCGTTAGTGTATTCTGATAGTCGGTCATGTAAAAGGGAAAAAAAGCACGAAAGTGGCCTATTTCTATTTATCAAAAGAAATGAAGGCCGGTCTTGCTTTTCTTTCACCATTGTTAAGCATGACTGTGCAGAGGAAGCTTTCAATGATCATCTTTACTATGCTCTTCGGTTTGTAGTTTTGGGATGCATGGACTGATGATCTCATTAATTTCCCTGTCTACCTTCAGCTTCCGAGGATCGCTGTCGAGGGTGGTAGTCGAGACATGTATGGTGACATGGGTGGTGGTGGTCGGTTTGGTTCCTTCGGAGGAGGCAGTCGTTCGAGTGATTCAGGTTTTGGTCGTTCTGGATTTGGTCGCTCTGGTGGCTTTGGTGGTTCATCAGGTCGTGCAGGTGGTGGATATGGTGAATCTGGGTCAGGCCGTTTTGGTTCGTTTGGTGGATCAAGTTCAGGCCGATCTGGTGGGTTTGGTGATTCTGGATCGGGCCGTTCTAGTGGATTCAGTGGTTCTGGGTTTAGCCGTTCTGGTGGTTTCGGCAACTCTGGTTCAGGGCGTGCTGGCGGTTTTGGCGACTCTGGTTCAAGGCGTTTTGGTGGTTTTGGGGACGATGGTTCAGGGAGGTCTAGTGGCTTTGGCAATTCCAGTTCAAGCCAGTCAGGTGGCTTTGCTAACTCTGGTTCGAGCCGTTTTGGTAGTTTTGGTGGCTTTGGAGACAATGGTGCTGGTGATGATGATCAGAAGGCTGGGAGGAAATTCTTTTGATTTTATTTCAAGGTAAGTCCATCTTTCCTTACAATCAGGAGAATAGAAGAATTTGTTTATGCACATGAAAAACACTTGGATAATGAAAATTTCCCACATGGTTACACTTGTCTGCATGCATATAAAGCCAATGTCTTAAAGCCCAGACTAGAGGCTTGCTCTTTTTCTTCGTCTTCTTTTTTGCACATGATAAACAACTCATATCGAAGGTGGGCCCCCACATGATGAATGGTCCACATCAAGGTGGGCCTACAATGCACAGTTCACGTCAAAATTGGGCCCCACATGATGGACAATCCACATCAAGTTGGTCCCACCTGATGGATGGTTCACATCAAAGGTGGGACCACATGATGGCACGTTAACATCAAAGGTGGGCCCACACGATGAACGATCCATATTGAAGGTTGGTCCTGCATGATGAATGGTCCACATCAAGGTGGGCCCACATAATGCATGTTTCATATCAAAGGTGGGTCCCACATCAAAAGGTGGTACTGCATGGACTATTCACATCAAGTGGGCCCCACATGATGGACGGTCCACATGATGGATGGTGCACATCAAAGGTGGGTCCATAGGATGAACGACTCATATTGAAGGTGGGCCCCCATGATGAATAGTCCACATCAAGGTGGGCTCACATAATGCACAGTTCACATCAAATGTGGGCCCCACATGATGGATGCCTAATATCAAAGTGTGGCCCAGCATGATGGATCGCCCACATCAAGTGGGCCCCACCTGGTGGACAGTCCACATCAAAGGTGGGACTCACACGATGGATGGTGGACATTGAAGGTGGGCCCACATGGACGGTGACATCAAAGTTGGGCTCACATGATGAATGACCCATATTGAAGGTGGTGCCCCACATAATGAATGGTCCACATCAAGGTGGGCCTGCATAATGCATAGTTCACATAAAATGTGGGCCTCACATGATGGATGACCCACATCAAAGTGTGGCCCAACATGATGGACAACCCACATCAAGTGGGCCCCATCTGATAGACGGTCCACATCAAAGGTGGGACTCACATGATGGATGGTGGACATTGAAGGTGGGCTCACATGATGGATGGTGGACATTGAAGGTGGGCTCACATGGACGGTTGAAATCAAAGTTGGGCCAACATGATGAACGATCCATATTGAAGGTGGGGCCTTACATAATGAATGGTTCACATCAATGTGGGCCCACATGATGGATGGAGTGGGCCTCACAAGATGGATGTACCACATCAAAGTGTGGCCCTTTGATGGATAGTCCACATCAAGTGGGCCCCACCTAATGGACAAACCACATCCAAGGTCTCGCATGATGGACAACCCATATCCAAAGTGGCCCAACATGATGGATTATCCACATAGGTGTGTCCCACATGATGGAGGTGGACATAAAAGGTGGGCCCCACAATTGACAACCCACTTCAAAGGTGGGGCTCAGATGGAGACATCAAACGTGGACTCTATGTGATGCGTAGTGGACATTGAAGGGCCCCACATAAAGGACAATTAACATTGATGGTAGGCCCCACATGATGGATAACCTATATCAAGGTGTGCCCCACATAATGTGGCCCAACACGATGGATTATCCACATAGGTGTGTCCAACATGATGGAGGTGGACATCAAAGGTGGGCCCCACAATGTACAAGACAATTAGCATTGATGGTAGGCCCCACATGATGGATGACCTATATCAAGGTGGGCCCCACATAACAGATGGTCCATGTCAAAGGTCAGACCCTAGCGATGAATGGTCCACATCTAAGACATGCCTTGCATGATCGATGGCCCACTTCGAAAGTTTGGCCCATAGGATGGATAGTCCACCTCCTCTAAGGTGGGCTCCATATGATGGACGATCCACATTCAATGTCCGACATGATGGATGGCATAAATGTCTTAAAACGTAAAGATTGTAGCCATCCATTCTTTTGCCATTTGGGGCACCGTCCATCTATGGTAAGATCCACCAAAAGAACCGGTTGGATTACTCTTATAATAGAGTAGTTGTAATTTTTAAAAATAACATCAACTCCTGCTTAAAAAAAGCTCTTGCTTGAACGTTTTACCTAACATGTATATTTTTAATAAGATTTTTTTTTTTTTTTTGAAAAAGTGATTTCAGCAAATGAACTTATTGTAAAACAAGAGCTAGAACAGAAAGAGCTTATCAGAGTAACTTTTATTTGAAAAGCTCTCATCGGATTAGAGTGGAGATGCTGAACGAGCCCTTAGAGATTAAGATCTCTAATGCTCTCATTTTAAGCATCTACCAAACAGGGTTTAGAATTATTATTATTATTATTATTATTTTTTAAATGTGAATTCTCAGTAAAATTTCAGCTGCAATTTTCTGCTTTTGGATGTAGGTTGATGGACATGCTGTCTTTTGAGAAGAGGAAGAACACCAGGAGACAAACTATTAGACCATGTAACTCTGATTTTCTTTTTCAAATTTATAGTTACAAAGCTTTTAGGTATATTTTTACCTGTGAAATCATGCAGGAAAAGGAAATTAAATCTCTGTCCTTATGATTCTCTTTATATGTTTTGAGTGCCACCTGTAATTCGTTTTCAGCAGCCAATCAAGATTTTCTTTTCCAGATATTTTTCTATTTCCACTGCCTCATCCAGGGCATTTTAATCCTTTCGTTTTCTTCTTGGTGTTCAATAACATGATTGATGTGCAGAGCATTTTCTATGCATTCATTGGCAAATGTCACCCTCCCTTCGGTCGCTGGGAGGTGGGCCACACAGTGGGTTGTATGAGATTCATGATTCATCTGATGCATGTTTTATGGAACATAACATTATTTTATGGGAAACTGTCTAATTGCTTTGGGTAATGTTACTTTTAGGTGCCTATATAAGGATGATGAAAGTCTTTTAAAAATATAAAAAAATAAAGGTTTAACAAGTCACAAGCCCCAACTTGCAACTAAGTGTGAACATGTCAAGGGTACAACATCCAATCCAACCTGTCCAACAGATTGGCCCACTATGAAAAAACCCGCCAATCTTATACAAAACACTGATGTGGCACACTTGAAGACTAGATTAGCCCGGTATTTGCACTAGGTGTATAGGGGAGCCAACCTTTTGGATGGTTGGATGTCACCCACATGATATATAACTAATTTATGCAGATAGTAAAACTCTATTTTTCAACTAGCTGCGTATGTGACATCTTTTCTGATATTAAGATGCTGGATGAACAGAAATCTTAGTTTTCTGTGGTTAAGTCCATATTATCAATTGGAATACTCTCTTTAACCTATGAAATTAAAAACATTCTTTTTCTAAAGAATGTTTTCTCCTTCAAACTCTTTGATCTAGATTATTACAGAAAAGTAATCTTGTACCAAAGGTAGAAAAAGAGTATTTTTTTCCTTAGAACTCTTTGCTCTAGATTATTATAGAAAAGTATTCTTGTACATAAGGTAGAAAAATGTATATGCTGCAAATTAACCTGCAATCATGCAATCGAATAGCAGGTGAAGATTCACAAGTCATGGAAGCCCGGAGTGGAAATGCAGGTGAAGATTCACAAGTCATGGAAGGCCAGGAGTGGAAATGTAGGATTTCTTTTGGGGAGGTCTGCTACCATACGCCCTTTTGTATTCTTATGGGATATGTGGAGAACATAGGTGGTGGGTCTATGGTCTTTTGAATGATTACTGTTTACACTGGGGGTTGGAAAAAGGGGTAAAAAACCCCCTCTTGGATTGGATTAGCTCAACCTGTGATCATTTAACTCTTTATCATTTGATCATGGACTGTCCTTAACCATTGTTTTGCGGCCCTCTACTGGAAGTTGAAGATCTTCTAATCTGGAAGATTTTTAACAATACCATCATCAGCTGTTTGTTTATCTTGTTGAATCAATGGTTTGGATCACCAAACATGACCCAGATGCAATGGCTAGTCCTATAAATTACTTATGCCATGTGGTGGATAGGTGTAATTTCCAAGCCATCTATGAGAAGGGTACCACTATGTTTATTCCCTATCCTAAAAATCAAGTTGGTCCACTAGAGGGCCACAATTAACTGAATAAATTTGTGGTTGAGGAAAAAAAAAAAAAATCATCTAAAGTTTATAATCCGTCAGCTTATTTTGAATATCATAGCCCCCCTGAGATTGAACTTAATCTTGATTATGTGGGATCCCCTAGCCAAATGGGTATTGTTAGCTTTGCAATAACATCTACATGATCAGGTTCATCTGATAGATGGCTTGGATATTTCACCCGTGGTGCATTAGGTGACTTGTATAAGAGTGCACATCTTTTCCTTTTTGACTATAGACTCTCATTAACTATGATTTAATGATTTGTGGGCTATCTATCTACCTATTGGAAGTTAGGATCCTAATTCCTATGATCCAAGATTTTGGAGGCAACCACCGTCGGTTGTTGTATATCTTCAAATCAATGATTTGAATCCCTAAACATGGTCCAGGTCCAATGATAATTTCCTTTCAAATTTGTAAAAGCCTTTCTCATCTCGTTTTGGTTCGCAGGTACAACTTTCATGAATTTTGAGAGAACTAGTGTGAACTTTTCCGAAATATGTGACTTTCTTTAAGGTGTTTTGCCAAAATTTGTTGCTTTTTAAAATTTTGGACTTCCTTTAGAGTGAGGCCCACCCACCGTCCGAATCATGATGGGCCTATATTTAACTTAATAGGAATGATACAAAGAGCTACTTTGAATGTTATGCAATGTTGATTGTATCTCATTATAGTAACAATCTCTCTACTTTGTTTCTAGCAGAAATTAAACAGTTTTAAAGGTGTCTTTGCTTTTGCGCTTAACTTGTTGAATGAACTAACCATTATCACATTTAAATTGAAAATTTGATGAAAATAAAAATAAAAATTGTGATTCAGTCAGTTCAAATCAATTCATGCTCGTGGTGAAGTATCTATTAAATTCGTGTTAGTACTAGTTGCCTAATACAAGTTCAAGTTGAAACAGATAGATGTATTTACGTAGAATTAGAAGAGCAGATTTACATGAAGTAATCACAAGGTTTTGAAATACTAGATGCAGAGAACAAGGTTTGTAGGTTGAAGATGTCGTTGTATGGCCTGAAAAAGTTGTCTAAGTAGTGGTATAAGAGATTTAATTATTTCATAATGAGTCAAATGTTTACCAGGAGTGAGTATGATCATTATGTCTATTATAAGACGTTGAGTGATGTGAAGTTCGTTCTTTTGGTAATGTAGTTGATGACATGCTTATCATCTGTCAAAGCATGTCTGAGATTGATATACTGAAAACTCAACTATCAAAGACATTTGAGATGAAAGATTTAGAGGTTGCAATATTAGTTTTTAGCATTGATATATACAGAGACACGAAGAGAAGAAGGCTATGCTTATCTCAGACAGAATACCTTAAGAAGATATTGGTGAAGTATGAGATAGACAAGGCAAAGCTGGTCATCATTCCCAACACAAGTCATTTTAAGTTTTCTTCTGAATGGTGTCCTTAAACAGATAAGAAAAGCAGATTACGTCTCGTGTGTATTATTTGAGTGCGGTTGATAGCTTGATGTATACCATGGTCTATACAAGACCGAATATTTCACATGCAGTGGGTGTTGTTAGCAGATATATATCTAACTAAAACAAGCAACATTGAGAGGCAGTGAAATGGCTATTTCGATATATTTGAGGTATGTAGGATTATATCTTGACATTTGAAAAATTAGGGAACAAGTTAATAAGCTACGTGGATTCAGATTACACAAGCAATATGAATAATAGAAAGTCAACTTCCAGTTACTTGTTTGTGTTAACGGGTGAAGCGATTAGTTGAATGTCAAAGCTTCAGTCTGTGTTGGCACTTTTCACAACTGAAGTTGCGTATATGGTATTGACAGAAGCATTTAAGAAAGCAGTTTGGTTGAGGAGAATGATAAATTAGTTGGGGCTTTAGTAGGAGATCGTGCTAGTTAATTATGACAGTGAAAGCGTGATTAATTTGGCGAAGAACTCTGTTTATCACTCATGTACTAAACATATTAACATGCTTCATCATATTATCCGATATGTACTTGAGGAAGGAGACGTGATTCTTGAAAAGATGCACACAAGCATGAATCTGGCTGACATGCTTATGAAGGTAGTTCCTATTGAGAAGTTTAAGTTTTGTACAACTTCTTTGAGCTTGGTGAAGCCATAATGAAAATGGAGTTTACACGAGAAGCGACGATGAAGCTATGATGGAAGACAATTAGAGATGGTGATAACAAAATGAGTAATGGAGACTGAAGATTGAAGACATGGTGGAGATTATTGTCGAATGTCTTAAATATGTCTGTAATAGGGTTTATCGATGCCATTGACAGATCACTCGATCCCATTGAGCAGATGCCAATGCCATCGATAGATGCTCGATCCCTTTGAGAAAATTAAAAAATAATCATAATTGATTGTTGGACAATTTTGGAAGTTTCTACTCGATAGGATTGAAGGATCTTCGATGTCATCGACTAGTCTTGGATGTCTGTCGATAGTATCGACAGGCGCACATATATTTACATAAGTACATGATTTATTTTTTATTCCGGTTGGATAATATATATACTGGGTGTAATCAGGATTAGGGCACAAGGATTATAGGTGATTGAGGCTTTCTAAGGTGTTCTAAAGGGTTCAAGGGCATAGTTAGGGATTCAAAGAGATTCGAAGGTTGTTCGAATTGGTAAAATCTACTGTCTCTTGTAATATTACTTTCATGGTGTATTACTTGTCACTTTATGCCATGGTTTTTTCTCACAAAAGTTTTTCCACATAAAATTTAGATTGCCTTCTTATTAGTTTTTTGGTGAGATTGTGATTACTTTGCTTGATTCAGTTATGTGTGTTTCCATGAGTACCAACTTATCTTTGTGGTCGGGGTCACGGGCAATATGCTTGCATCTATCATTAGGGTACCACTATGCTGATTCCCTATCAAGTTGAGCACAATTAAGAGAATAAATTTGTGGGATCCCTTGGCCAAATGGATCTTTAGATTTTGCAATAAAATCTACGTGATTAGATTCACTTGATGGATGACTTGGATATTCGGCATTTGGTGCTAGCATATATGATTGTGAGTGCATTAGATGACTTGTAGGCGAGGACTTCTTTTCCTTTTTGAGTATGGACCATGTCTTTAACTATGGTTTGTAGGCCGTATATCTATAGGAAGTTAGAATCTTGTGATCTCGAAGATTTTGGAGGAAACCACCATCAGCGGTGTATATCTTCAAATCAATGATTCGAATCCCTAAACATGATCAAGCTCCAATGCTAATTTCCTTCCAAATTTTTTTGAAGCCTTTCTCATCTGGTTTTGGTTTGCAGGTACAACTTTCATGAATTTTCAGAGAACAAGTGTGAACTTTTCTGAAATCTGTGACTTTCTTGTAAGTGTTTTGCTAAAATTTGTTGCTTTTTAAGATTTTCAACTTCCCTTTGAGTAAGGCCCACCCACTGTCCGAATCATCATGGCTGTGGATTTGACTCATAGGAATGATACAAAGAGCTTCTTTGAACTTGACCATTATCACATTTAAATTGAAAATTGGATGAAAAATAAAATAAAATCGTGATTCAGTCAATTCAAACCATTGATAGCAAAATTCAGTTTTGAACTTTGTATTTTTGGAAAATAAAAACTTTATATAATTAATCAAGTTTAGGAGCTTCTATTTTGGAAGATTTTTTATGCAACCATCAGCTGTTTATTTATCTTGCTAAATCAATGATTTGGATCATCAAACGAGACCCAGGTGCTATGGCTATAGTTCTATAAATTACACATGCCATGTGGTGGACAGGTGTAATATCCAAGCCATCCATGGAGGAAGCAGATAGCCTGTGATTCGGGAATACAGATATTCTTGTGCATGGGGATGCGTGGGCCCACTGAGATGTCCGTGACAAATCCACTCCGTCTATCTGTTTTGAAAGAAAATGATACAAATCCACTCCGTCTATCTGTTTTGAAAGAAGATGATAGGACATGATTCTAAAAACCAGAGAGATTGAAAACTCATTAGTGTGGCCCACTTAAGTTTTGGATCTTCATGTTTTTTAGAATCCTGAACTATTGTGGTCTCCCAAAACAGATGTATGGAGTGGATTTGTCTTGGACATTTCTGTAGACCCCACACAGACCCAGGTACAAGAATATCTCTACCCCGTGTCATATGCAATCCACTTCTATCTATCAGAAGGGTACCACTGTCTTGATTCCCTGTCCTAATAATCAGGTTGGTCCACTAGTCTACTAGATCACAATTAATTAAATAAATTTGCAATTGAGAAAAAAATCATACAAAGTTGATAATCCGTTGAGTTATTTTTAATATCACGACTCATCTGAGGTTGAACTTAATCTTGATTATGCAGGATTCCTTAGCCAAACCGAACATTAACTTTTGCAGTAACATTTACCTGATCAGGTTTACCATATGGATGGCTTGGATATTTCACGTGTGGTGTTGGCATATATGATGTGACTTGTACAGGACTGTCCATTTATTGGAAGTTAGAATCTTATGATCTCGAAAATTTTGGAGGCAACCCCGTCAAATCTATGGTTTGAATCCCCAGACATGGACTGTCCAATGCTAATTTCCTTTTAATTTTGTAAAAGCACTTCTCATGTGGGTTTGGTTTGCAGGTACAACTTTCATGAATTTCGAATGCACTAGTGTGAACTTTTTTTAAATCTGTGAATTTCTTTATTGTGTTTTGGAAAAAAAAATAAAAAAAAATTGTTACTTTTTATGATTTTTGACTTCCTTTAGAGCAACGCACATCCACTGTCCAATGATGATGGGTGGAGATTTAACTCATCGGAATGGCACAAAGAGCTGTTTTGAATTTTGGACAGTGTTGATTGCATCTCATTATAATAACAATCACTCTATTTTGTTTTCAGTAGAAATGAATCACTTTCCTAAGTGTTTTTGCTTCTGCACTTATCATGTCGAATAAATTAAAATCATGACCGTTACTACATTCAAATTGAAATTTGGACAAAAAAGGGAAAAGAAGAAGAAGAAGAAGAAGCTATTCAATTAATTCAAACCAATGATAGTAACACTCCGTTTTGAACTCTGCAACCTCATTTAATTAACCAAGTTCAGGATCTTCCAATTTGGAAGATTGTTGATGAAACCACCATCAGCTGTTTGTTTATCTTGTCAAATCAATGATGGCGCAGGTGCTATGGCTAGAGTTGTACACGAGTTGATCCGAGCCGAGCCGGCTCGAGCTTAGCTTGGCTTGGTCATCAAGCTTGGATTGGCAGCTCGGCTCAGTCAGCAGCTCAGTTCAGTTTGAGCCGAGTTTGAGTTTGAGTTCTCGAGTTGAGTTATCTAACAGTCCGATTGGGTGGGGTCTGAGTCGTTAGAGCCACATGGCCAGTACTTGGCTGGGGTCTGAGTCGTTTGACTGTCCGATTAGGCCATAGCCACCAGGCCAGTGGTCGGGTGGGGTCGGCTAATCGGACAATCATTGCTCACCACTCGCTACACCCCCGGCCGGAGGGCGGAGGCAATGTGACTGATGAGATGAGGAGAGGAGAAGAGGAGACTCACCTTTCAGTTGCCGGCCGTCCGGACAGATGCTGAAAAATGGAGAGAGATGAGAGGAAGGAGCATAGTTGCCGGTCGGGCGCAGGAGAACGACGAGAAATAAAGGAAAGGAGAGTGGTACTGGTTGTTGGTTGCCATTTGGGCACTAAAGAGAGTCGAGTTCGACCTCAAGACCGAGTTGGGGTTAGGGTTTTTAGGGTTGGGCAAACGGTTAAGACAAGAGTGGGCGCTGGGGTTAGGGTTTTTTTTTTTTTTAATAATTAAAAAAAAAAAACCTAATTTGGGTGTTCGGGTAGATTAGATATTATATATACTTACTCACAAAATCGATCCGAGCCAATCCAAGTCAAGTTCGAGCTCAAGACCGAGTCGAGTCAAGTCAAGCTATTTCCAACTTGGACTTGACTCGAAATGTTTCGAGCTCAATAAAACTGGCTCGACTCGGCTCGAACACAATTTCGATCCAAGTCGAGTCGAGCTTTTCCGAGTCGATTTGAGCGAGCTAACAAGCTAACTCAACTCATGTACACCTCTAGCTATGACTATAGTCTTGTAAATTACATATGACATTTGGTGGATATGTGTAATATCCGTGCCATCTATTAGGAAAATGTATTGCCTGTGACCCCAAGCACAAAGATAATCTTATGCTTAGGGCTGTGAGGGGCCCACAGAGATGTCTGTGATAAATCCACTTAGTCCATCTATTTTGAAAGACCACGGTAGGACAGGATTCTAAAAATTGGGTAGATCCAAGGCTCATCTGGGCCATAACACATGCAACAGTGGGGATTAAACGCCTAGGAGTGACAAAAGCTTTGTATCAGGATGATATTTGTTCATACAATTTATCTGAGTGGTGATAATCCTATGAATGGCTTGGAAGGCATATAAACATCATGGTCAACTCAAAGAATGTTTTAATGGTGGACATTTCTGTTCCCACTATTTCGTTGGTTTGGCCCACATGAGTTTTGAATCAACTTATTTTTTTTTAAAAAAAATCCTATTCTATTTTGGTATTTTAAAACAGATAAATGGAGTGAATTTGTGACAGACATATCTATGGGTTTCTACAGATGCACTGGTCATGAGGGAAGGAATTCTGAGTGGGATAGTAGATTTTTGCGATTAAGGTCCAAGTCCAATAGTATGGGCAAAGGCAAGTTAAAGTGCTGAAAATGTAGCATGACAAGACATATGAAAAAGGATTATCAGAATCCTAAGTCAAGAAAGAAGAAATCAGAAAGTTATTATAGAGAGGCCAACACTGTAGAATTTAGTGAGGAGTCGGGTGGTAGCGATATGTTGATCGCGTCAAAATCTGGATATTTCAGCAATGAATGGGTTTTGAATACGATGGCTTCGTATCACATGACCCCTCATTGGAGTTGTTGGTTTACTAGTTACAGCGAGTGCGATGGTGGCCAAATGTTTATGGGCAATGTCAATGCCTGTAACGTGGTTGGTGTTGGATCGGTGCACATCAAGATGTTTGATGGCATGGAGCGTATCTTAACAGATGTGAGACACGTTCTTGAGTTGAGGAAGAGTTTGATATCTCTATGAGCACTCAAGGCACTTATGTGCAAATTCACCGGGTTCGATCGTGTCCTTAAAGTTTCAAAGGAGACAATGATAACGCTTAAATATTATATATTTATTCTCTCAATTACATTAGCTTTCCTGGTATTTAAGTACTAATTTAATATAATTATATATGTTTTATTCATGTGAGGAGATTTTAGACCTAAAGAAAAATATGCGCTTAAAAAGATAGATTAAAGCTTATAAAGAAAAAGTTGAAGACATTAAAGAATTGAGTCTATAGAAGACATTATTAAAGATTTCACGTGCTAAAGATCCATGAAAACCAAGTACAAAGGAGGAAGAAAATGCTAAAAAATCATAAAACACATTAACAAAAATAACAGACAGTTCGGTCCCACCTAGGTTTGGTTTAGTCCGATCAAATGTGCACAGATCAGTTTAGAAAGAAATAATGATTTTTAAAGATAATTCAGCTCAACACTTAGGTGTGACCAAAGCCATATTCAGTTCTAGCGAAGGAGAGTTTGGTGCGACTTAAGGAAGATAAAGACTTCAAATGAATATTGAAAAAATTTGGCAGCAACCGAGAGACCAATTCGGTGCGACCGAAGTGATGATCTGTGCGACTGAAGGTCATAGACGGTGCGGCCGAAGTGTAATAAAAGTGCTTAAATTCGAAGTCGGTATGGATTTTTCCTATTTAAAGAGGTATTTTAGGCTTTCCTAGGTATGAATTAAGGCTTTGGAAAGGACTTAGGGGTGGCGGAACTTCTACAGAACTGTCATTCTTCTTCGATCCCTTAATTCTAGTTTGTCTAATTTTTTTCTTCTAAGATGTTAGCTATGTTAGGATAATCTCTTAGTTAAGCCTAAGGGATAAAGCTTGTAGTTAATTATAGTATTTAGTTAATTTGATTAAATAACAATTGATTAAATGATGATAGTAGGTTGATTTGGTTTGGATTTATTTTTAAGTTGTTGAGTTGTTTATTTCTGTATTTGTTATGCACTACAGGTATAATGAATGTTTTGATTTAACAATTATTTAGCCTGATTAGATAAGGATTCAATCTGTATAATTGTTTGATCGATTGTTGCCAAATGGTGCTTTAGACGCTTTTGATTCATTATGATTGATGTCCGAGTGCTTCATGAGAGAATTGTTCAATTGAAATCATATTCACATTAGTGTTAATGAATGGTTTAACGGAATTATCGTCTGATTGGAGAGGAGAGGACTTTGATTCCAACCGAGTTATATATTAAATCAATGAATGAGATATTCTGATTGCTATGAGTGGATTCCTAATCCTTAGTATTTTATTTATTATTTAAAAACTCTTTCATTAATCGATGAATTAAAAATCCAGACAAACCTTTACTGTTATATTAGTTCTAAGCTGTGTTCCCCATTTATTGAGGATTCGACCTCGATCTCATCGAGTTATGACTACATCGTAGCCTTACAGTTGGGGTTGTCAACCCTTGGGTTTGATAAAGTTTTTGGCGTTGTTGCCAGGGAGTGGCGCGAACACGATTAAGTTTAAGTTTTCTAAGTTTAATTTCTATTTTAGGTTAGATTTTTCTATTTTTTGATTATTTTTTTTTCTAATATGGGTTTTCATTTTTCTAGAATTTTTAGAATTTTAGGATTTGTTATTTTAAATCTTCTAACATCATTAACATTGTTCACTTGTTTTGGTTTTGCAGGATATCCAATTTTAGTTCTTCTCTTTTCGTAACATCCTTCCTACTCCCTCTACTTACTTTTTTAAATTTTTGTAGGACTCAGGACTTAGGGTTAGAATTAGAGTTTTGTGTGGTTTATACCCAAGTGGGTAAGAGACCATACATTGAGACTTATGAGTGAAGGAGGTTTAGTCTAAGGGCTTACAATCAATCGACGAGTTAGAAAACACCTAAATACTCCTAAAGCATCGTCTGAAAATATGTCTAAAACTGAACAACACTTTGATGAGAATCCTGTGCGTAACATACCACTGGTTAGGATAGTGCGTGATGAGAATGAGGTATAACAAGTTTCACCCGTTTGGACCTTACGTGATTACTTATAATCAGTGAGACCAGGGATGATCCAATAATCTGTAAATTCCATGAACTTCACATAAAAGAATTCAAATAGATTGTCACAACCATACTCTTTAACAATGTTCCTTCTGATATGATTAGACTAAAGTTATTTACATTCTATCTTTAAGAAGAAGGTTAAAGCATGACTTCACTCCTTAAGGATGAGATTCATTGGCACAGGAGCCGAGATGACCCGGGAGTTCCTTAAAAAGTTCTTCCCGTCTTGTAAAACTATAACTTTCAGGCTTGGCATTATAAACTTCTCCAAAAAAGAGATAATTTTTTTCCAGTGTTGGGAATGGTGTAAAGACTTATTTCTCGCTTGCCCACAACATGGCTGTGAGATTTGGTGGGTGATTAGTTTTTCCTATGATGGACTTAGCTTAAAAATGCGTCAATTCGTACAAATGATGTGTATCAACAAATTTATAAACAAGGATCCAAAAGATGCATGGGATTACTTTGACATGTTAGCCAAAAATGCCCAATCATATGACACATCCAACCAATGTAGTACTCCCAAGGCAGTGTTAAGAGAGATGGGACTACACGTGCTCAAAGAGGAGGATGATGTTAATGCAAGGTTGGCAGATCTCATAAGGAAGATTGAGGCATTGAAATATAGGAAAGAAGAGATCCGACCCATTGCGATTATTGAAATTGTATGTCATATTTACAAGAGTGATGTTCATAATTAAGGATTGTCCTACAATTCCTGCTTTTCAGAGATGTTACATGCTCAAGTGAATACAGTGAATGCATATCAACACCCCTTCAGTGCACCAAATTCCAACATGTACACTTCTAATTGGGGGAATCATCCGAATTTTAGTTGGAGAATGAATCGACTGCAAATGCACCCAACAATCCCCAAGGGTCATCTATTGGACTCCCATCCAAGAGAACTCCTGAGGATATGTTGAATGCATTCATGGAAGGGCAACTGCAGGCCATAAATGAACTTAAAACTTCAGTTGCAAGAATTAATATACAATTAAGTGTTAGGGAGAAATGGACCTTTTCGGCCCAACCTCAAGCTAACCCCAAGGGACAATTCGAGATAAGTGATCCCAATTCTTCAACCCAATATGTGGAACATGTTAAATATATTACCACCCTGAGAAGTGGTAAAGAGATTGATAAGTGGATTCCTAAAAAGGTTGAGAAAGTTGAGGAATCTAGAGAATCAAATGATGATGGTGAATCTAGCAGTGCTCCACGTAACATAGAGCCAGTGTAGGAATATAAGCCTGTGGCCCCATTTTCTAACTTCTGACCTCATCAAAATGGCTAAGTAAAAATCAGGACATTCTAAAGGTTTTTCAGCAAGTTAAGATCAACATCCCCTTGTTGAATGCAATTAGACAATTCCCATCCTATGCAAATTTCTTAAAAGACCTGTGTACAGTAAAGCATAAGCTGAATGTGCACGAGAAAGCCTTATTGAGAGAACGAGCGAGCGCCATTATAAATCAAAATACTTCCCCGAAATATAAAGATTTCGGAAGTCCTATGATCTCATGTATAATAGGAAACTTCTGGGTTAATAAAGCACCTTTAGATCTCGAGGCGAGTGTTAATCTGATACCATACTCGGTATACGAGTAATTGGGCCTTAGTAAGTTAAAAACCACTAAGACAACATTATAATTGGCTAACCGCTTGACTAGAATACCGAGTAGAGTGATTGAAGATGTCTTGGTCCAAGTTGATTGGTTCTACTACCTGGTAGACTTTATTGTCATGGATACATACCTGGTTATAAATGTGAGCACTCAAATCCCTATTATTCTAGGTCGATAATTCCTAGTTACTGCTAATGTTATAATCAATTGCCGGAATGGGATTATGAAGATATCTCTTGGGAATATGATCTTAAAGTTGAACGTGTTTAATTTACACAAACCACAAGAGGATGAGGTTATGATTCAAGAGGTAAATTTGATTGATATATTTGAAGATGATGAGCCTCTTCCTACTGAAATTTCCAAACCTCTAGAAGTATACTTGGCACACTTTACAAATTTAAACGATCTTATGATTAGAGATATAATGAATGCCTTGCAGGATTGTTCTTCGGTGCTTGACACTGACCGGGAAGAAAAATGTTCTGAAAAACCTCTTTCCACCAATCCTGAATGTTTACCATCAAAGGTGAATGAACTGGAATTTAAACTGAAGTATGAAACTTTGGATTCTATAGGGACTACATTGGTTAAGAATTTTATTGAAATTCAACTGTTTGTAGTCTCTTATTCACCATGGTACACTAATATTGAAATTTTTTTTGCCACAGTTGAATCATACCTTCTTTGAAATCTCACGACAATAAAAAATTTTTTTTTAATGAGGTGCACAAATGCTCTGGACAATCATGGTCTAGGACATTCAAGTCTACTACACAGTAGGTTTATGGATGATCTTGTTGAGAAATTTACCGATATACTTGCCAGAAAAAAAAAATGATGCCTTTGGATGAATGAGTAGTTTTCCCTTGCTTTTTTAGATTAGGAGTTTTATTGCTTTTTTAGGATTAGTTTGATTTATTAGTTTAGTTTAGTTGCTGAAACACCGATTGATAGGAAGTTCACACTAGCTTATCTGTTTATCATCTTCCAGGTACTTTTCATCTACTCTTTATTTTCGTTGCTCTGATGTTGCTGTTATTGCATATGTTTATACATTGAGGACAATGTAGAATTTATGTTGGGGGGTAAGTTTCCTTTGAAAATTCTTCATTTGAGGTGAATTGTTGAATATTTTTGAGCTAAAATTTTTAAAAATTTTTAAAATTTCTTGTGTATTTAAGTAATTTTAAAGATAATCCAGATATTAGAATGATAAGATACTTAATGTTGATGATTTCTGAAACTTGAATTTTAGATTTCAAACTTAAGTTTTGAGTTATTAATCTTTAATTTGAAGTTTAAACATTGATTGAATCATGAATTCACATGTTACATCTAGCTTACACATTAAAGTTTTAAAGTTGGGTACTGAATTATTAACTTGATGATTATTGAGAATGATAGAAACCAAACTTGGAGAATTTGTCCACCATGTTCAAGTGAGAATTGAAAAGAAGAATAAGAAGAAAAAGTAATACCTAGTTTTAAAAAAACAGTAATCATCAAAAAGGGATACTTATCGAAGTTCTATGAAAGGACTGTTGTGAAAAGAAAAAAAAAATGAAAATAGTGTGAAGCCGTCGATGAAAAAATCAAAAGCTGGAAAAGTACATTGTTGAACTGTAAGGCAAGTTTTGGTTTAGGCTTTGGTTATCATTAATGTTCTTTTGATTATCAATGTTATCATAAAAGTAGAAACTGAATCTTTGTTTGTGTTAAGTTTAAATTTCACTATGCAAATATGGAACTCAATACTTAGAATTTTTCTTATTATAGGATTAATGATTTGAACTTGATTAGGATGTTTACCAAGTGCTAAAGTTTAGGCGAAAGCTATACTCTCCATTAATATATTTTAGATTTATATAATATGGATTCCTTTTAAAACTGTTTGAGTTTATGAAAATTGTTCATTTGGTTTCGAAATATCTTTTGATTGTTTTGCTTAGGGCTAGAAAAATGCTAGTTGGGGGTGGGGTGGGGTGGGGTGGGGTGGGGTGACGCTTAAATATTGTATATTTATCATCTCAATTACATTACCTTTTCTGATATTTAGTGTTAATTCGATATAGTTATATATATTTTCTTCATACGAGGAGATTTTTGACTTAAAGAAGAATACGCGCTTAAAAGGATAGATTAAAGATACAAGGAGATAAAGTTGAAGACACTGAAGAATTGAATTTATGGAGGACATTATTAAAGATTTCATATATGAAAGATCCAAGAAAATCATGAACAAAGGATGGAAAAAATACTAAAAAATTATAAAGTACATTAACAGAAATAATTGACTGTTCGGTCTCAGCCGAGGTTGGTTTGGTCTAACCAAATATGCATAGAACAATCTTTAAGTGCTTGTATTCAAAGCACACATGTAGTTGTCAAATTTCGTAGACAAAATGCTGGTTAGATCTTTAGCATACTTCAGTCCTCTACGACACTTCATGAAGAGTGACTCAACATCACAGGACTAGAAGACTCGATATGATTACAAGTAAAAGATCAATGTGTATGCTAACCATTAGGTAAAATGACCCTAAAAAAGACCTTAGGTTAGAGATGTTTAAACATGACCTTATATGCTTAAATGCATAAAATTTACTATGTAAATTCACTGATGTTCGGCTAGCCCAACCTCTGGTTTGGCTAGTCGAATTTGGATCAGCCAACCTAATCTCATCCTTAGTCAGGTTTATAGCAACAACAAACAAAAAAATCTATGGCAAGTTTGGCCAGCTGAACTTGGCTTAGTCAGCCCGAAGGTGTCTTGGGTCAAATTTTCATCAATGGAAAAATTCATAATTCAAGGTGATTCGACCAGTCGAACCCTGTTTTTGACCAGTTGAATTTTCATTCGAGCCAGCTGAATTTTTGATAAATTTTATCCCGTGAAATCCGATAGCCATTGAAACAAAATCATTGAAATCCGGTCAGCCAAAGCTTTTCTTAGGCTGACCAAAGTTTCAAATTCTTTGGTTATAAATAGGGACATTCTCTCATTGTTTTCAAGATGAAAAAAAAGTGTGAATATCATCCTCAAGCAAAGAGAGAAACTCAGGTCCCTCCAAATCTAATTGTGTGGTAAATCTTATTTTATTTTAGCTTATTCAATTCTATTTCTTAAGTCGGTTTTAATTCAATTAGAGAGTAAACCATACTTTACTTAATAATAAAGAATTGAATCTGCAACTGTTAGGGTTTTTATTATTTGAGAAACATTAGATCCTTAGATCTTTTTTAATTGAGCATACACTGCTTCATCATCATCTAAGAAAGAAGATCGCCACATGGATCGAAGCCTCGACTTCATCAAGTATCTTCGCATCGACAATTCATCATCTGAAGATAAGTATTATTACAGTTTATTATTTCATTTGAGTTTGTTGAGATATCCTAAAAATTTCATTGGGTTGATTGGAGGTTAGCTCGTGAAAATCACTAAGGGAGTTTTATTGTGGTAAGCCCTGAAAATCACAAGAACTGTAAGAGATTGTTAAGGTGAATCCGTGAAAACCTTAAAATGGTGGAAAACCAAAATTATAAGGGTTGTAATTTTGTAAGTGGAGTAGATGTGTGTTAAACACCGAACCACTATAACTCCTTATGCATTTGTGGTGATTGATTTATTTGATTCTGTCTTTTACTGTTTTAAAAGATTGATTCCAAGGACATCGTGAAATAAGGTTGTCCTACCTAAAATAATAGGAGAAGGTTGTCCTATGAATTAATTGGAATCGAGGTTTCAATACTTTGTGCGATTGAGAATATTAATTTCGTAAGCTTTTATAAGAAATTTGTATTGTCCTATTTACCCCCTCTAGGACATCTATAGCTCATCTTTCAATATTAGTAAGAAATAGTGATTTTTAGAGATAATTTGACTCGACACTTAGGTGCAACCAAAGCCATGTTCGATTTTACCAAAGGAGAGTTAGGTGCGACTTAAAGGAGACGAAGACTTCAGATGAATATTGAAGAAATTCAACTATAACCGAGAGACTAATTCGGTATGACCGAAGTGATATTTGGTGCGACCAAAGGCCACAGACGATGCGATTGAATCATAATAAAAGTGTATAAATTTGAAGTCGGTTTCAAGTCAGTACGTTTTTCTTATTTAAAGGGATGTTTTAGGCTTTTCTAAGTATGAATTAGAGCTTGGGAGAAAGACCTAGGGGTAATAGGGCTTCTAATTTGTCTATTTAGTTTTTATTTTATTTTTCTTCTAAGATGTTAACCATGTTAGGCTAATGTCTTAGCTAAGGCTAAGGGATGAATCTTGTAGTTAATTATAGTATTTAGTTTACTTGATTAAAAAATAATGGATTGAATGATAATAGTAGGTTGATTTGGTTTGTATTTATTTTAAAATCTTTGAGTCGTTTATTTCTGAATTTGTTGTGTAGTATTGATACAATTAATGCTTTGATTTAACCATTGTTTAGCCTGAATTAACAAATGATTCATCTGTATAATTGATTGATCTATTGTCGCCTAAGAGTGCTTTAGACACTTTTGATTCCTTGTGATTGATGTCCGAGTGCTTCATGAGAGAATTGTTCAATCGAAATCATATTTTCATTGGTGTTAATAAATGCTTTAATAGAATTATCTTTCGATTGGAGAGGATAGGACTTCGATTCCAATTGACTTATGTATTGAATCAATGAAAAAGATATTTTGATTGCTATTTGTGGATTCCTGGATCATTAGTCTTTTATTTATTATTTAAAGACTGAGACAAACATTTATTGTTATACTAGTTCTAGGCTGTGTTCCTCATTCTGTAGGGATTTTAACTCGGTCTCACCGAGTTATTACTATATCGCAGCCTTGCGCTTGAGGATATCAACCATTGGGTTTGATCAGGCACATAATTATGATTGCATAGAAGAATGGTAACCTTTACAAGTTGATTGGAAAAACTTCATTGGGTGGAGCTGCAATAGCTATAGTGGATTACATATATGCACGTATGTGGCATGCAAGCCTAAGCCACATGAGCGAATGGGCCATGAAGGAATATTGTTTGTTTAATCCCCCTGATTTCAAATCTTTGACCAATGGAATTTTCTAATAATCTGGGAGCTTAACGTTTTTGGCTTCCAGAAGATGGTAGAAAATTTCATCAGCCATAGTAATATTGAAGGAGTTCTGTTTTTTGAACTCATAGGTGTTCTTCCTAGAGTTCATTCACAAGGAAGTTTTAACGTCTTTTTATATTAAGGTTGGGCAAACAAATGGCCTTTTAGCTACCACTTCACCTACGATCGACTCATAGTTTGGGTCATGGTAATAAGAGTCTTGTAATGCATTTCTTCTTTGACTCTCCTTGTAGAGAATTCATTCATATTTAGAGGTCAAAGAGGTTCTTGAACTCCATACCTTCAAACTTTTTTCGAAGCTTGATGTCTATACCATCTTGGGCCAACTTGACATACTCGGCCTTTGGTAAGGCAACTAAATAACGATTCCTCACTTTTTTTTTAGGGTGAGTTTATATCTTTTGGTCATTTCCCTCGACAGTTACCTTGGACGGGAGAGGTCGGCTATAGAGTATATATATGTCGGGCGTGCTAGAGTTGTATTTGATTCGAATCGAACCGAATGCCTTATGACCCCAGGCACTAAAATAACTAGATTTGGCCCATACATATGAAGTTTGACCTGACTACTCAGCCACTGATTAACAAGATGGATTTATGAAGAGGAGGGTTTATCCTTTAGATGGATTCTTTTTGCCTTAAAGACAATGACTTTTATCACAACGGTGATAACTTAATTGCATTTGTCTATAAAAATGACATAAGGAAAGTAAAATAGGAATTTAAAAGTTAAATGTTGATTTTATTTATATGAATAAAGATTCAGTATAATAGACATATAAAAGTAAATAAAGTAGGAAAAGTTACGGATGGCGGTTCGAGCGAGTGAGACAGTCGTGGACTAGACGATCTTCCGAACCTGGACAGTCATGAGTTGGTCATGGAAAAACCTTGATGGTTGTGAGATGGTCGTGATTTTAGGTCAGTAAGACGTGACCAAGAAATCACTAAGGACTTAGGAATTTGGAGGGAATTTGACAACAAGGTCATGAATATTTATCTAAAACTAAATCAATTTGCTGTAGTGATGTGTTGGACAGAAGCAAGCTAAATTAAGCTCAACTAATTGATTTGGACTTGCTAAAGCATTGTGCTGGACAAAAGTAGAGGCTAAAACTAGGCTAAGCTATGTATACATGAAAGACAAAAGATAAGCAAGATTGAGCTAAAAAGAGTTATTTGATTTGGATTGGTGATGGTCCAAAGCTTTTTTATTCTGTGCTACTCTTATAAACTTGAAGAGCCGATGTCTAATGGGCTTTCCACATATGGGCATATTTTTTATTCCCAACAATGTCAAATATGTATCCGAAAACATCATGCATATGCTTGGTCATGCGTACATCTCTGAGCATCTCAATTTTTCCAGTGCTCTGCCATAAGTTAAGTAAACCGTAATCTTTTTTTTTTTTTTTTTAAACATATGCACTCACACCAAAGTGGATTTGACCTCGTGTTGAAACTATTGTGAGTCTGCTGCTGAGTGACAAGGACCAAAGTCATCCCAGAAAGTCTAAGTTTTACTATAGTCTATGGCTGCCACCATTATTATATCTTTCCACAGCCCAAAAGGAACATCATCGGTCCTTACCTTCTCTCATCAAGAAACTTTCAAGATCCGAAGGGGTGATAAATATGAAAGGGGTTTAAGTAACGTGACTTCTATATACCTGACGTTCTTAAGAACCCTAACCTCATATAATAGTCCTAACCCATCTATTCTCCACACCTTTAGACAGCCTCCACTTGTTAGAATTTCACAACATAATCTCAGAAGGTAAGGTGTCAAACCATGTAATACAAGGTACGATCAAATCACAAGTGGTCTGAACCAGCATCTTAATTGCCAAAAGTCCAATCTCTAGGCTCGATCTGGTTTGATTAAGTCTATGGACCTGTGACAATTCACTAGATAGAAAAGTCATACTTGCCATTGATTGTAAGAAAATCTATAACCCTGCTAAAAAGATTTGATAGATAGTCTGTAAGCGGCATCTACAGGAAAGCTAAAGCTATCTCAAGCATTTTGGCTAGTTCCACAACTGCTCAGTATTAAAAATGGCAAAGAGATCCTTAAAAAATAATAAAATAATAAATAATAAAAATTTGTAGAAATTTTTATTTCGGACTCTTGTGGTTGTTCGTTTTGTGGTGTTTAATATAATTTTTAGTAGGTAGGAAGAAGGAAATTAATTATTAATCAAATTTTTTTAAAAATAATTTAATAGCTACAATCCATTTAGAATTGAATAAATTCTATGTACCTTCAGTTTATAGTAGGAAAAAAAATCCAAGTGAACCTTCAAATGGCAGCAAATTCACAATTAAGGGTGTACATTGAGTCGAGCTGACGACTGCGCCTCACTCGACTCGACTCGGCCACACTAGTGACCGACCCTACCAAACTGGCTTGGCTTGGTCCTCGAGCTGATTGCTACTTTCGGCTTCGGTTTGGTTAGCAGCTAGGGCCAATTCGAGCCGAGTTCGAGCCAAATTCAAGCCTCTGCAGCATTTTCACAAACACATACAGTGCACTTTCAATTTCCCAGTGTATGTAATGCAACATTTTCACAAACACATACAGTGCGCTTTCAATTTCTCAGTGTATGTAAAACAGCAGTAGTTGTTTACAAGTATTTCATCAAACATCTTATAGACAACATCAAAATCTTTGTTTCATATACATACCTTTCTTGCCACTAGCCAACACTTCGTTGAGTCATTTCATTAAACACTTGCTGAGCAACATCAATATCAGAGTAACTGAGTCACCAAACTAGTTCGATTTGAGTTGGGGTTCGATCTGAGTGAAGTCGAGCTCGGGCAAGCTCAAACTCCGTTTGAAATTTTTCCCAGCTCAACAAATCAGCTCGACTCAGGTTGAGCCCAACTTCGAACCGAGTCAAACCGAGCTAACTTCGTCCGTGGAGGAAGAAAATTCCAAGTTTACCTACGAAGGTTGGAAGCGGATTGCGTCGAGCCCCCGCCTGGACCATAATCCGTCCAGGCAGTACTATGCGGGGCCCATCGTAATATATGTTTTTCATCCACTCCGTCCATCCGTTTTGAAAGATCATTCCATGTTAAGAAATTAAAAATAAGGCATATCCAAGACTCAAGTGGACCACAGAGTGGGGTTTGAACGCTCACCATTAAAAACTTCTATGGAGCTGCAGAAGTTTTGGATCGAGCTGATATTTTTTGTTTCCTTCGTCAAGATATACGTGACCTTATGAACAGGTTGTATAACAAATAAATATCATGATGGACCCTAAAAATGTTTCAACCGTGGGTATCATTACCACCGCTGCTTCCTGTGGCATGGTCCATTTGAGCATTGAATCTGCCTCAACTTTGGTCTAACACACTGAAATTACCTGAAGAAATGAATCAACGGTGTGGATAAAACCCATACATCACGGTGGATCCCACAGAGCCCTTGCTTGGACCGATATCCGTCCAGGCGGAGGCAGGACCCAATCCGCTTCCATTAAGATTTGCGTCCTGCCTCCGTTAAGATTCTCAAATTCGCGATTGTAGCCGCGAGGGATTCGGAACTTCGGACCGGCAGCGATGATGGGACGCGGATTCGCTACTGAGCCTGACAGCAGCGAGTATTGCTACTGAAGTGACGTCACCACGTTCTGTGGGCCCTACCATGAAGTTGACAGCAGCAAGTATCGCTACAATATAGTCCATCTAAGATTTAGCACGGGAAGTTTCTAATGGTCAATTAGTATCATTTCCGTACTATGATTCATACGAGATCTGGATATGCTTGATTTTTTGGCTCATGCTTTAAAATGAGTTTTCGGTACACATTGAGGGCATGGATGTAATAGTCGCATACATCAAGGTGGGCCCCACAGTTAGGTCCCACGCACCTCCGTCGTTCCGGAGATCCCCCAAGCCTCGCCGGACGTGGGTTGCCTATTACTCCTGATAGTGAGGTATGTGTTTTATAGAATAGCGGCCCATTATAATGTATGTGTTTTATAGAATTGGGCCGTTTATTTTTATAAATCATTTTAAGACGTGAGTCTAAAAATGCGAGTATCCATAGGTGATGAAATCCCACTACGGGTGTGTGTGTAAATAATAATAATAATAAATGAATGCCCACGATTAAAAACTTCCTATACCTTTCTTATGTTTATTTTCTATAGATTTGGGTGGAAACGGATTGGCCACTGACCATGCCACTAGCCAATGGATAGTGTTTGGTGTTACGTGGGCCCCAACATGATGTATGTGTCTCATCCATGTCATCCATCATTTTTTCAGATAATATTATGGTATGGACGCAAAATTAAGGTAGCTCAAAATCTAAAGAGGGCCACGCAGTGTTTTTTGAACTCTCACTATTAAAAACTTCTTGAGGCTACGGTGGGTGTCTCTCTCTATATATATATATATATATATATATATATATATATATATATATATATATATATATATATATATATATATATATATATATATACCTTCATCCGGTTGTGTATGACCTAATCTACTAGTTGGATGTTAGATAAAGATTACAGTGGTCCTTAGGAGGTTTTTAATGGTAGACATTCAATCACTATTGTTTTCCTGTGGTGTGGTCAACCTAAAATTTTGATATGCCTCATTTATGACATAATGTATTAAAATTATGTGCAAAAATGGATGAACAGTGTGGATAAAACACATAGATCATGGTGGGGCCCACATAGCATCAACCACTAGCCACCTGGTTACGGGCAGCGTCACTAGCCAAACCTCGTCCGATTTGGATCTGCCTAACTTTTGGACTGGTACTTTAAAATAACCTGAGAAGGATGAAACACATGCATCAAGTTGGGCCCAAAGAGCACCTTGATGACAGCGTCAGTGGGCAATCCGCGTCTGCAAAACCCGGGAAACATCGCCCGTGAATTCAATAGAGCTCGCCAAAATTTTCAAGTTCGTGCCATTGACTCATTTGGCCCAAACAGGCATACATGGAAATCTATTGTACGATCGTAGGATCCTGTCCATCCGTAAGATGTTGGCCACTGTTAATATATCCATCCATATTCAAGAATCAACAAGGTCCATTTATCATATCACAGGCATGAATGTTGACCGTTGCTTGTACTTTTTACTGGCCCGGTTTTTTAATTGGGATTTTGACTTAATAAGCACCGTGATCTTCCCAAATACCTTGAATAGTAGAAGGATTAAACAAATGTTCGATGTAAGCTTACCAACAACGTTTATATATATATATATATATATATATATATATATATATATATATATATATATATATATATATATAAAAGTTGGGATGAAATTATCCCTAGCATCTTTTTACGTTGGGCCCAGCATGTGACAAGTACAGGAAGAATTCGGATGGGTATATACCGTAGGGCTCGCTACGGTGTTTGTTAGAAATCTATACTGTTCACATGTTTTGTCAAATCATTTTATGACATGGGCTCAAAAATGAAGTAGATCCAAAGCTCAAGTGGGCCACACAATCGAAAACAATGGAGATTGTACATCCACAGTTGAAACATTCATAAGGCCACATAAGCTTTGGATCAGGCAAATATTTTTATTCTTTCAGTTCATTCTCATGTGGGCCACTTTATGAACAGTTTCGATAACATATAAACATCACAGTGGAGCTTGGAAAAGTTTAAATGTAGGTAATTCCTTTCAACTATTTCTAGTCGTGTGATCCACTTGAGTCTCAAATCTGTCCAATTTTGTCTAATGTTTAAAAATTATCTTCCAAAATGAATGGATGGAATGGATTTTCCACAAATATCACGGTGGGCCTAACATAGCTTATGGTAGTATAAAGCACATGTAAACAGCTTTTCTCTCACATGAGCGTAGGGTAATCGAACCTACATAGAGATGGATGGTCTTATTGAGCCCACTATAATGTATATATTTCATCCACACCGTCCATTCATTTTGAAAGATCATTTTAGGGAATGAGCTTAAAAATGAGGTGTATCAAAGGCTCATGTGGACCACACCATAGAAAGCAATGAAATTAAAAACCTACCATTGAAAACCTTTCGGGGGCTATAAAATTTTTGAATGTAACCTATTTTTTGGCTCATGACATTAAATTAAATTTTAAATCCAATGGACGGATTTGATTCGACACATAAATCATGACAGGACCCACGACCCTTATAACATGACAACTTTGATCCCACACATCACATGATAACCTTGACCCATATAACATGATAACCAGGACTCATATAACATAACAATCACTACCCATGACAACCACGACTCATATAACATGACAACCATGACCCATATCAACCAAGGCAAACACAAACCATGACAACCATAACCCATATAACATGACAACCACAACTCATATAACATAACAACCTTGATCTTTACTACATTACAACCACGACCCATAAAATATGACAACTACGACCCATACCCATATAACATGGTAAGGGTCGGGTTAATATAATTAATAACTTGATTATTTTTAAATAATAAGAGTCGAGACCCACAATAGGGTGATTCGTTCCGTCCACCTTGTCGGCCAACTCGCCGTGGGCCCAAAAAGTTCTAACTTGAGCAGTGTCTACTTCTAATAAACATCATGATGGGCCTATAAAGGTTTCAATAGTGGGCATCATTACCACCACTGCTTCTTGTGGTACAGTCCATTTGAGCATTGAATCTGCCTCATTTCTTGTCTAATAACATAAAATTATCTGGAGAAATGGATCAACGGTGTGGATAAAACCCATATATCACGGTGGATCCCAAAGAGCTCTTGCCTGGACTAATTTCCGTCCGGCAAAGGCAGGATGCAATCCACTTCCATGGAAATTTTCTCAAATTCACAATTGTAACCGTAAGGGATTCGGAACTTTGAACTGGTAGCGATGATGACACACACGTTTGTATTTTAGAAGCGAATTTGTGGGTGTAAGACACCACCGACTTGGCTGGTGCGTTGACATCACCAAGTTCTATGGGTCCCATCACGAGGTATATATGTGTTATATCCAAACTGCCCATCCATTTGACGAGCTTGTCATTATGCTTGAGCTGAAAAATAAGACAAATAAAAAGATCAAGCGGACCACACTATGAAAAGCAATGGGGGATTGAATGTTGCATTGAAGCCCTTTTAGGGTCATGAAAGTTTTGAATCAATATTATATTTTATTTTCCTGTCGATCCAGGTCTTTGTAACCTCATGAGCAGATTGGTTGGAAAACAAACGCTATGGTGGGTCCTAGGAATGTTTTGAACGGTGACAATCATTGTCCTCATTACTATTTGTGGTGTAGTCAACTTGAGCTTTGGATATGATTATGTGCATACAATAAATACATCATTGTAGGGCTTAAGTAACTTTGATCTCTTTTAAACCGTTAGTAAAGCTCTTAGCTTAATGAGCGCCAACGCTCATCTTTGCACGACAGGTACACACACCAACCAAGTCGGTGGTGTGGTACACCAGCCAATCCACTTCCTTGTATTTTTTTACGTGGGCCCATTTTTCTATAATCAAGACCTTTTACTTTTTTAGTCTTATAGTTGATGGAACATTCCCAAGGACCATCCCTCACTGTGATAACCCGATGATCTATAGGTCAAGAATGTGCACATTAATGAAAGGATAATCATGACTCTTATATGATTCAATCATTTGCTACATGTCACTATAATAACCATGAGAATAACAAAACCATCATTCGAGTCTCTAGTGAGTAGAGTTAATAGAGAGATGATACGTGGAAGGAAAGGCCGATCATATTTATTGCATTGAGCAACGGACTATTCCTGCTTTTACCTTTTTGCTTAAAGACAAAGTGGCATGGGGGCAATATTGTACCTTATTTTTTTTTATCATTTCTGGAAGAACCAATTAGGAAAGAACATGTGTCATTGCGCAAGAAGTATATAGCATGCCTAATGTTCACAACCCCAAGTGTAAGGTCGCGATGCAGTAATAATCTTAGTGAGATCGAGGTCGAATCCGTAGGAACTAATCTCGTGTGTACTGTAAAAGCAACTAGAAGTAGAACTAAAAAAAGATATAAATCTAAATCTGAAATTAAAGGGAGTAATTGTGAAGTATGTAATTAGAAACTTAAGAATTCAAAGGTGGGAACTAGGGTTTCCAAGGATCCACTTGCAGTGATCAAGGAGCCCTCTTACTTGATTCAAATACCACAATTAGAATTGGAGTCCTATTCTATCCAATTAGAAGATATAACAATTAAGATCAACTCTGAACTTTCTTTGACTTAATTCTCAATGGAGGAGAGTTGTAATAATTGGAAGGGATTCCATCACCAAATTATGCCCATGGGATGATGGCCAACAACAGGATTTACCAATCCCACAATCTCATAAATAAGAAAAGAAGATACTCAAAGCTATTGCAGATCTGCTATAATTTGAGTCACAATAAACCATTAAAAACTGAAAGTATTCCTATAAAATCAAACTAGAATCAAAGAAGGTTTATCGTAAACATGAATCAAAGTAAAAGAAACATCCCATCAAGCTACAAGCTTCACCCCTTAGCCCTAGCTAAGAGGTTTAGCCAACCATAGACATGATTGGACCAAAGTCTCTTAAGAAAAATATAAAAATAACTAAGAAAAAAGAAGAAAAACTCTTGGCAACGGCTTCTCCACTCCTTAAACCCTATAAGCTGCTTAGGAGCATCCTAGGGAGTCCTATTTATAGTTGTGGAACTTTAACTTTCGCACCTAGTTGGAAAACTCTAGAAATTGCCTCAAATTTATGTAGTTTGCTAAAATAGACTTTACTCTGCACGGTTTCCCAAAATAGACTTCACTTTGCGCAATTTCACTGAATGACCCAGAGTTTCAGAATATATTTTTCAGGATAATTTCAAGATTCCTTTTCTTCACTTCAAATGTTTGATTCTCTTCATTCCTCACTTGATTTTCTTGAATCTTTAGCATGTAAATTCTTCAATCTTGATCTCTTAAGATCCATCCCTTGCCTTGGTGATTCTTGATCATCAAATCCATGCTTTTAGTACCCTTTTCAATTCAAGCTCTTAAATTCACCTTGCAACACAAACATGAGTAAAATAGAACATTAAGCATTATCATGTTCATAAAACCAAGATATAAATGGGGGATAATGTGCAATATTTGACCCTTAACACAATCCCCAACCAGCATTTTGCTAGTCCCAAGCATAGTATGCATGAAATAAATCTCAATGTTTAATGTTCAAAACCTCTCTAAGAAAACAATCTTTTGTACACTCAAGTAAATGAGTAGAATTAAGATACGAAAGTGGGGTTTTGAAAACTTGGAGCCGAACCACATAAGCAATCAATCAAGTAAATTCTTTGTCCATTAAATCGAGCATAATTTGTATATCAAGTTTTTCAATGTGTTAAGTGAAAATCAACTTACTTTCTGTACGAATTCTATTTGTTAATCATGTTAGCCATATTCATCACTTCAAGATCAGTTTGAAACTCAAGTACTGATTCCGAACTTATCCCCCTTTTCTTCTTTTTCAAGTCTTTGATTTTATATCCACAGCCAATTTTTTATTGTAACACCTCTTATTTTCTAGAAATCTAAATAACTTTAGATATGTGTGAGAACAAATGTAATTTACACCATGCATCTCCATCCAACTATCCTCAATCCATCCATCTTAACCATTAGATCTAGACTATGACAGCCACAACGTATCTGCAAGATACTTCGAGTTGACCCTTGACCTTTCAACCTAAGTTACATCAACAATGATGTTCCAACCGTCAAGTATATTCGTCATCCATAGATTGAACCACCCCTCCAATGAATCTCAAGTAAGACCAGCACATCCTCTAGGATCTCGATCTTCTTGATAAGTAGAATGAACCATCCATCGTCAATAACAAAACCTTGATCATCGAACCCGCTGTTCATCAGACCGCTATAACTAAGATTTATAATCCACACTCAATCATCACCTGAACATTTTAAGTAAATCAGATAATCAACAACAAATCCTAACTCAAATTAAACTAGAAACACTACTGCTGATACTCAAGCCATCAACTATTGGATCGCTTAACATTACTGTTTAAAATCAATAATTTTGTACTATAGGTATTCCTCAATGAATGCAATCGTCATGGAATTGGTGACATAGATCACTAAATCCATCCATTGTTAAGCTCACACCACTCGATATAGAAATCAACACTGACCATCATAATTAAGTTATTGGACCATTGAATCCACCACTAATTATCCTTTAAACAAATCCCAAAATCTTGTACTCCAGCATGAATCAGACTTCGAACAAATTCGACTGTTGAAAAACACTCAAATCACTTAGTGTGGCCCGTCTAGACCTTAGATCTGGCTGATCTTTAACCAAAGACAATTTAGTAAACTTACAAGTTAAACGAACGGTTCAAATCACACCGACTATCGTGTGTACCCCGCTTTTGAACACGTGCCTGTGCACGGATTATGTACACCCTCAGTACATGGGACCGTAAAATGGGTCAAACGGGTTTGACCCAATAAAAACCAAAGAAATCTCTGATTTCAGCCGATTTTCCCGCCATGCTCGAATTCAAACGAGGCCGTCCGTCTGATATCACACCAAGGACCATTCGAAGCATGTCTCTCAAATCCGAACCATTCATCATGTTAGGACGGAGGATCTGACCACACCCTAAGTTTCTACGTGTGAAGATGGGCACGTGTGTACTCACTGCACCTGACGCAAGTTGTGCTGCGTGCGGTAGCTTCCGAAAGCGGGAATCTTCCGTCTTAGCTAGCAATCCACACATGCAGAAATCAAAACCGTTCATCCAGCATGAAAATCTTCGCCTTTCGTTCAAATAATGAATTGTTTTAGAAAATCCAGCTCAAACTTTTGAGTGTCGGAAAGAATCTTTCCGTTTTAGTAAAAACGTAATCCCATCCATTCATGACCTTATAGAAAGCTCCTCAAATACATCCTGACCATGAGAACTAGGCCATTCTCTAGCTTCACTCGCGATAGCTGGGAGATCTCGCAGGAGATCTCCATGTTGTGAGAATACCGCCCGAGATCGAAAAACTTGGAACCCACTGAGTTTTTGTTTAAAACTCTCCAAACGGTGGGTCCCATGGTGTCCATTAATCAAATCCACACCATTCACGTGAATCAAATTGGTGGGATAGTCACCAAATCATGATCCGCCATTAACGGCAGGATCATCTTCCCCGTTCAGCCAACCAAACTGCCATTTGATTGTGGACCCCGAACCCCGATCAA
Source organism: Magnolia changhungtana (assembly GCA_030180095.1). NCBI lineage: Eukaryota > Viridiplantae > Streptophyta > Magnoliopsida > Magnoliales > Magnoliaceae > Magnolia > Magnolia changhungtana. The sequence continues at coordinate 7,629,422 of JASAUF010000653.1, read as the reverse complement.
AGGCATCCATCTAATGGGCCTTAACATCTAAAGTCCCATTGCAGCATTAGATTACAGCCAGGCAAACACCGTTGGACCATATCATCTCAGAATTAGAGGATTGCGCGATTAATCTTGTAACTAATCCAGGGATTAGTTGGCATTAAATTACTCTAGAAGAGGATTACTATAGTCTATTTGAGGAAACCTTTTAGGGCGTCCTTTTCGGAAAAGGAAGAGATAGTAAGGGAGAGAAAAGAGTGTCGTTGGCTCCCTACCGCACCACAGCGAGTTAGGCTGGGTCCCGACTCGGTCCTTATCCTTCAAAAGAGAAGCAGAGCGAAAAGGAAAGAAGAGGCAGGAGACATGAATGAAAGAGAGAACAAAGAAAGAGAAGAAGGAAGAAATAGAAGGTAGAGAGAGAGGGGTGGCCGGGTTCGCCACCTGATGTCGCGATCTGCTGCTGCTGCTGCTGCAGATGTAGTGTCTGCTGTTTTGCCTATTTCACAGAGAGCCAGAGGAATTACAGAACCTAAAAATCCAGATTTCCAATTCGGAAGAAGATCCGAAACTTAAGATTGCTGCTTCTTCTGCTGCTGTTGTTTCTACATTTGGCTGGGCCGACTCAATAACTGAATTCGGGTCGAGTCGCTGCCTGGCGTGCCAGGCCAATCTTTGCCTAAAATCGGTGCTGTTGAACATATTAAGCAGTAGGAGGAAGTAGAGAGAGAGAACGTAAGAGAGTGAGTGGGTTGAGTGGGCTGCACCGAGTCCATCCTTTTCAACCGAGTTGCTGCATGAACGAGTCGGGTTGCGGTTCAGACCGGTCTCTTATTGCTGTTGCTGGGACTGATTCAAGCTTGTAGAGTTGTTGGGCGTCCCAGCAATGGGGGTTGCAGGAAAAAGTAAGAAGAGAAAGAAGAAGAAGAAGAAGAAGAAGAAGAAGAAGAAGAAGGGAGAAAGGAAATGGCAGGGGGAGGAAGCAGTCGGACTGAGTTGACTCACCGAGTTTTCAGGTGAGTCAGGGTGAGTTGGGCTGAGTCCAGCTAACTGTTGGACGTTCCGACAGGGAGAAATAGAGAACTCGACAAAGGGAAGAAAGGATGTAGAGAAAGGGAAGAAAGAAGAAGAAAGAGAGGGTGAGAAAGTTACGGGCTGCCGAGTTAAGCCGAGTCGACTCAGTTGGACCTTTCCCAAATGTCCCATGTTTAGTTCTGTGGTCAAGCCAGGCTTGAATCCATGCAAGTTCAAATTCATAAGGTGAGGGATATCCCACATGGATTCCTCATTTCATTGAATTCTAAGATAGTTAAGCCTAAAAGTATAAAGATATTTTAATTGTGTATATGTTAATTTTGCTTCCTTTAATCTTGAATTGACATTGATAATCATGTGGGATTATTTTGAATCTTGTTGTTTTAATCCATCTTATAAGAATTGTATTACGCACATTATGCCGCATTTGAAATTGCTTACGTACATGTATACTTCTACTATTTGCACTAAGAGGTAATGGATCTTGTTTCCATGATGAGGTTGCTCCATTAATTCCGTACATATGCTAGATTAGTTTTAAATTGAAGTTAATGAAGTATTATAATATTGCAAATAATAACTTGGTTCCTTAGTTTCTCATTTGGATGTGGTAAACATGAGTTATTTCATTAACTTCTATCACTCAAGTCCTATGATTAATAATTATGTGACTAGGACTTAGAATTGCATTCTTTATGCTATCCTAGTAATTTCTCAATTTTGTACGTAGTTTTATTAGTGGAGAAAAGAATCATGATGCCTATATTCCTTCTATCTCATAAGATGTACAATGAATATCTCTTTTCATAAGATGTGTAGTAATCCTGTTACTATCCTAATATGTTTGAAATGTCATATTTGGGCCCTCCTTTGGATCTTAAGAAAGTAAATGAATTTATATTGAGCTCATATTTAAATGCTGGATATCCTATTAAAAGATCACAAGTCTTGATCATGTTAATGAGAGTAATCTTGTTAATCCTATGGAATGTGTATGAGCATCATGGTACATGACATTCACGCGTGACCTATGAGCTTTTCCGAGTGCTCAATGTAAGCCACACTCTGTTCGATTTACTAAAAGTTCTAACACTTTAGTTTAACTCACAGAACCTGTGCATTTGGGTAACTTTGGGCTCTTTTCTTTACATAAGGCTTTTCTGGGATTAGACACTCCTCGAGCGTACCCCATGTATTTTTTCAGGAGATATCCTTGGGTGCGCTCACCTACATGGTCTTTTCCAGGTGATTAGTTCTCCTTAGGTATACCTATGAGTATTTTTCTAGGTGACTAATTCTCCTTGGGCGACCCTTTATTTTGATAGCTGGATGTGCATCCCCAGACTGCTACTTAAGCTTACATTCATACCTCCATACATTACATATAAGTTCATATTCGTCTCATTATGATTTAGTATATTGGTTTAAATTTCTATGTTGGAATAACCTGATATGCACGAATCCTTACGAGAAATTCCCACTGAGTTTTCACTGACCCAATCGTGCGATTGCACCAAATAGACACAGGTATGATGAATAGGTGAAGACCCCTATGATGGGATTTCAGGGATGGCTGAGTAGGAATTCGGCAAGGAGAGCCTTCATACAGATGTAGTTGAGCCGTTGGAGCTCAAATGATATTTTTGGATTTGCATATTTTCATGTTACATACTTTACGTTTTACTTGGATTGTAATAAAAATTTCCCTGCTGAGGGATTTCATTTTATTGTCACTTACTTGTATCGAACTGCTTTGCTGTTACTTATGATCTTCTCAGTTTATGCAATCGTTGCCTTACTTTACGTCATGAAATTTTCTATTGATTAGATGTAAAGTTGTTACTTCATAGTGTAATACTCGGGTTCTCATACTCGAGCGATCATCCTCGGGTTTCGAGAACCAGGGTATTATATTTATTCATTCTTTTTATTTTTGCATTCTTTTCCATATTTTTCATTCTTTTTCATGACCTCTTTGTCGATCTCCTGTTGTTTTAATTGGTTCTTTTTTCCTTTTAAGGTAGATAAAATTCTCCAGACTCGATTCTCACCATCTATCAATGATTTTACATACTAACAATCAGAAATTCTAGCATGTCTTACAGAAGACAAATTGAATGTGTCTTGTGATTTAGATTAATATGATATTCAAACTATCTTTTAATCAATTGAGTGCAAGAACTTAGGTTATAGATTACTTAGTTGATCAAACTTCAATCTCAATTTTTATCATACCCAACACATTCTTAAGTACATAATTCATCGCTTCCCAAACAGATTTTAACTTAAAACATTGAAAATTTTCAAAAATTTTTCTCAAAACTGAGAAAACACTGATTAGTTCACCTTATCCCCCATCCCTAACCAAAAAATCTACATTGTCTTAAATGTAAAAGAAATAAGCATGTAATGCAAAAGAAACAATAAAAAGAGAATGGAAGTGATGGAAAGGTATTACCTGAAGAAGGAATTTTGAGGCTTTTCGAATGGTCTCAGTATGAAGATGGGTTGGCAGAAGAATTAAACCAACAAAAAGCAAACTATCCTAAATAGTGGAAAACAAACTATCTTAAACAACGGAAAGGAAACTATCCTAATCTTAAACCATTTGAAAGAAAATAAATATACCTATACCTCCGTCAGACTAGACTAGGAGGTCAATCCTGGTAAATAGGGTCAATCAAATGTATTGACATGTCCTCTGAATCAAATATTTCAACAAATGGCTTTAAACAATGTTCATTTACTTTGAATTCATTGCCATTGTTTGGATTCTGAATCTTGACAGCCCCATGAGGATAAACATTAGTAATAGTGAAAGGGCCGGTCCAACGAGATCGGAGTTTACCCGAAAAAATGTGTAACCGAGAATTATACAAAAAGACTTTTTGACCCGGTGTGAATGATTTTTGAAGAATGTGTTGGTCATGAAACACCTTCATCTTGTCCTTGTAAATTCTCGAGTTCTCATATGCATGATTCCGGATTTCTACCAGTTCATTCAACTGAAGTTTGCACAGCGAGTCAGCATTGTCCAAATTAAAGTTCAGATTTTTAATCGATTAGTAGGCCCTATGTTCCAACTCCATACGCAAGTGGCAAGTCTTCCCATAGACAAGTCTAAAGGGCGACATTCCAATAGGGGTCTTAAATGCAATACGGTAAGCCCATAAAGCATTAGTCAATTGGATTGACTAGTCCTTACGGTTAGGGTTAACCGTTTTTATTTTTTCAAAATATGTTTAATTTTCCTATTGAAAATTTTGGCTTGCCCACTTGTTTGTGGGTGGTATGGAGTGCTCACTTTGTGGGAGATGCCATCTTTCTTCATTAAGTTCGCAAATAGCCTGTTATAGAAATGTGAACATTCATCACTATAATGATGGCTCGAGGCATTCCGAACTAGGAAAGGATGTTCACTTTTAAAAACTTAATGACCGTTTGATGATCATTGTTCCAGCACGGGATCGCTTCAACCCATTTAGTGACATAGTCTACCACTAACAAAATATACAAATTTCTAAAAGATTGAGTGAATGGTCCCATGAAATCAATGCCCCAACAATTAAATGCTTCAATAATCAGAATGAGGTTCAAAGACATCATATTTCGAAGGGACAATGCTCTCAATTTCTGACAATGCTCACAAGCTTTGCAAAACTCATGAGTGTCCTTAAACATAGTGGGCTAGTAAAAGCTGCACTGCAGAATTTTGGCCGTGGTCTTTTTAGCAAAAAAGTGACCACCACAGGCCTGAGAATGACAAAAGGAGATGACACTTTGGTGTTCATCGTCTGGCACACATCTCCATAATATTTGGTCTGGGCAATATTTAAACAAATACGGATTATCCCAGAAGAATTTGCATACCTCAGCGAAAAATTTCTTCTTACCTTTTGTTGTCCAATATGTTAGCGTGAAACCTGTGGTAAGATAATTAACAATATCCACAAACGAAGTGAATGAGAGACTTTAAACAGTTGTTCATGAGGGAATATGTCATTTATATTCATCGTCTCAAGGGAATCAGAGAGGTCAAAGAGGGAAAGATGGTAAGCTACTACATTCTCTACTCCCTTCTTATCTTTTATTTCCAAATCAAATTTTTAGAGTAGGAGGATTCATCTTATCAAGCGGGGCTTAGCATCATTCTTAGAAAGAAGATACTTGAGCACTGCATAATCTATATAGATGATGATCTTGGATCCGATCAAGTAGGACCTAAATTTGTCTACAGCGAATACTACAACTAAGAGTTCCTTCTCCGTGGTTAAGTAATTCACTTGGACAGGATTTAGAGTTCTACTTGCATAATATATAACATAGGGCTTCTTCTCTTTTCTCTGACCTAACACTGCCCTAAGAGCATAATCGGACGCATCACACATAATTTCGAAAGGAATGCTCCAGTCAGGTGGCTGCATGATAGTTGCAATGGTTAACATGCCCTTAAGCTTAGAAAAAGCTTCCTGACATTACTCAGTCCACTTGTATGGTACATCCTTCTAAAGTAGATTGCATAAAAGACGAGAGATATGACTAAAGTCCTTTATGAATCTCCTATAAAATTGGGCGTGTCCTAAAAATGATCGCACTTCTCGTATATTCTTGGGGGGAGGTAAGTTAGAGATAAGATCAATCTTAGCCTTATCTATTTCAATTCCTTTGGACGATATGATATATCCAAGGATAATCCCCTTACGAACCATGAAATGACACTTCTCCTAATTTAGTACCAAATTCTTTTCCTCACATCGCTTCAGCACACATTTAAGATTCTCCAAACAATCGCTGAAGGATGGACCAAAGACAGAGAAGTCATCCATGAAGACCTCTAAATATTACCCCACCATATTAGAAAAAATACTCATCATACATCGCTGAAAAGTGGCGAGGGCATTAAACAGTCCAAATGGCATCATTCAGTAAGCAAAGGTGCCAAAGGGACATGTGAATGTTGTATTTTCCTGATCTTCATGGGCAATCTCTATCTGGTTGTAGCCCAAATATCCGTCAAGGAAACAATAATAGGAATGACCAGCTAGCTTTTCCAAGATTTGATGTAACACCCCGAATCTTCAGGACCCGAGTACACGACTCGTTTCCCAAAAAGCCAAGTGTTAACCTTAAATGATGGTCAAATATATATTTTTTCTTCTTTTATCAGAGTAAGCAAATGAGCGTAGAATGGACAAGTAAGCATAAAGGAAGATTTCAATTTCATTTAGAGTATACAAGAGAGTGCCCATAATGACTTATACAAACCAATGTCTCCATTCTTACAGATATAAAACGAAATAATATTACATGTGAAATAAAGTAAATTACAACAAATTTGAGATATGAAATCCTGTATCAGCCCTTAGCAAATATAATCATGTACCCTTATCAACCATAGTATACTCCTCATCAATATGAACATGAATGTCGTTGGAGTCACCTGTGCTACCTGTACGGTTATATATTTGATGGATGAGTGGCCAACTCAGTGTGAATTCCTCTCAAGATTACACATCGCCGCATTAGGTAAGAAAATAGTATAAAACATCTAGACAACCAAAACAGAGTAAATATGGTCTTATTAGATGCATGAATGCGTGAATGCAATCATCGCCCCGGAGATGCTCATCCGTGCGATCATCGAACCTGGGAAACACATCTAATCGGGTCACCATGCAATCATCGACCCGGGTAAAACATCCAGACGGTCTGTGCCCCAGGTAAAACATCCAGACAGGCGATGTGACTGGTCATCAGCACAACATTCAGCGTAATCATGGGGCATGAAGATCCAGGTCATCATCATAATCGAATGACTGGTCATAAGTACGGCATTCAGCGTAATCGCAGGGCAGAGTGATCCAAACCATCGAAATATGCCATGTATACATGATTTGCCAGCCCATTATTAGTCAATTTACAATCAGCAGGTTTAATAAGCTCAATGGTCACTACGGGGAGCTTAGAGCCCAACATAGGCCGATGGCTCAGGCATAGTGTCCCATTCTACCATCCCCGGCCCATGAGGCTACCATCTTAGGATGTTTAATGAAAACCCGTCGACTAGTGACCAATCATATTACAGTATGTGGGGCTTACCATCGCATGGTTGTATAGTATAAAATATTCAACCCATATAGGGAAAATATTATAACAAAGCCACATAGGGCGATATCAAAGTAGGCCACATAGGGCAAGTATCAGAACCATGCGATAAAAGACCATCCTTGAAAACCATTGGATACCACAACCCTGGATGGTAGGCCCACATCAATGATCCATCTAGACCACACTCAGTAACCACCAAGTCGAAGGTCCATTACGATCACAACTAGTCAAGTTACATCCCAAGTATGGGCGTACATTCATATGAGGGAATTTCCCACTAATGTACCAGTTTAAGTTTCATAAGCAATCCACAAAAATAAATCCACAAGCATGAACAATTATACAGGATAATCGTAAAGCATATAATATAGCAATTCAATTTCCACCAGCTAACACATGTGATTATAAAGGAGAGATATCAATTTAAATAAAAAATATAACTTAAGCTAATGAGAAGATGGAAAGCTCAAGGGAAAGAATCATCACCAGATACGTTGTAGGGTGTCCTTGGGTGTGAGCCCTCTTGAGAAGCTAGAGTCTCTGCGTCACTTGAACAGATTCCTGAAAATTATCTTTGGCATTAGCTGATAAATCCTACGATTCCAGGATGCCATGGTTGGTTGAATGGCCTTAATTACGATGATTTGGGCGCTTATTTGAGAGTGTAGGCCTGACGGTATTTGTCCCAATAGGTGGGCTCAATATATACTTTATCTAGTTGGTGAAATTCATTGTACAAACCGTGTAAATAAATATTTACCTCGTGGTGGGGCCCCCCATATGTGGCCACCATCCTATAGAGGAGCTTACACACTATATATATGATATATACATTGCCTGGTATATCTATGTATATCATATTGACATTATATAGTATGTATGTACACATTGTATAGATTAAAGATATATCACCTAGTATACATATGTGTACAGTATGTATATCATATTGGAATTATATGGTATGTTATAACTGTAGCAATTGGTACATTTTTAATGCACGTATAACAACATGGTTTCACACATGTGTGGATTCCACATGGGCCCACACATACGTGGTATATATATCAATGTGGGGCCCACACGTGTGATCCACCAACCAAATGGATGGACGGTCAAGATATGCCCAAGGTGGACTACGTCCAGACCTTGGACGACCCGCGTTGAACATATGTAAGAGGTGGATCTTCCGCATGCAGGAATATACGAGGCAAGGCCACCCATGCACCTATGCACGTGTGCACCTTTACACATGCGTCATGGGTGTCAAATCTGAACAGTCCATAATACGTGGAATCACAAGAAACCTTAGGGCGTGAATTTTCACGCTGGTCTGAGATTCCGGTGGGCCATAATAAAGATAATTTCAAATCAAAGGAAGAAACTGTTTGCATTTCTCATGGCCCGCCGAAGTTTTGGTTCAACATAAAAATTGGGACCAGGGGGTTTTATGAGGTCCTACTCCAAGTGGACCGCCCAGATCTTCCAGACTCATCAGTCATGATGAGATCTCAACATTTTTCAATCAATTCACGTGGACTGATTGGCAGGTGACGTTGCTGGACAGTTTCATGCATACACTATTTGTTTCTTTTCACAGGTGGGTCCCACATGAGCATGGGTATTGAATCCGAACTGTCCATAAGATGTGTAATCTCAAGAAACCTCAGGGGGTGAACTTTCACCCTAATATAAGATTCCGGTGGGCTATAGCAAAGATAATTGCAAATCAAAGGAAGAAACTGTTTGTATCTTTCAGGGCCCACCGAAGTTTCGGTTTGATGTAAAAATGGGAACCAGGGGGTTTCATGAGATTTTTCTCTAGGTGGACCATTCAGATTTTCAAGACTCATCAGGTATGATGAGATCTCACATTTTTTTTTTCTTACATGGGGTTTACGTGGACTGCCATATTTTTGATTTGCACTCTCTGGTGCATGTATGCATCGCGTGTGGGCAACTTGCAGGGCGGGTCCCACCTTCTGGAAAAATAGGTGGACAGAGTGGATTTAGGATGCCCATGATAGGTGGGCCACGACCAACCGTTGGACGTCCTGGATTCAATATGTGCACTCGTATATCGAATCCAGGGAACCACGTCCGTTTGGGACGGCCCACAACGTGAAACCCACTTGCATCTCGTGTGAGGCCCACCAGAAGTTTCCAAGGCCCACATTGGTAGGTGGTGGCCCATCGTGGTTTATGTGGAGGGTGGCCCACTTGGTCTGACGGTGTGGCCCACTAGAGATTTAGCCGGGGTCTATGCAGTGTAGCCACTAGTCTTTTGGTGGGGCCCAACACAA
>JASAUF010000653.1:5802500-5815000 GCA_030180095.1 Magnolia changhungtana | reverse complement strand
CTTTCCTTCAAAATTCCTAAGTATGCTACTTATAATTTCTAAGGTTAGTCATGGTCCCGATGACTCTAACCACTTCTTCCATGGTCGGGTTAGCACCAACCGTTGGCACTAGTGCAGCTGATGTGGCAATTATAGGTTGCGTTGCTAATGCAGTTGGTGTGGCAAATGTATCTCTTTGAGCAGAGTTTCTTCTTGCTTTCTTAGATATCATTGATTTACGAGAGATAAGGGAAGAATTTGGGTTCTAAGTTCACCGCCACTAAGGGAAGTTTAATCCTATGGGTAGTTCTCCTAAGTTTCAATTTTTTTTTTCTAACTCTAAGTCCCATTTGCTTCTGAAACCTAGGCTTTGATACTAATCTGTCACGCTCCGAAATCCGGCACCTAGGTATATTCGACCCCGATTCTGTACTCGAAGGCATGACTTATGTTTTGTATATTTACTTTTCATAATCTACACATGTATTGACAAAATGATTCTCATTCATAAAATATAACCATTTAAAAATTAAATAATCAAACATTTATTTAGAGAATAATAAAATATCCATGTTCCGACTATCCAAACTCATGTCATCTCCATACTATCATACTATACTTAATGTTCATTACACTTATTTAAAAAATGCTAAAGAAACAAAATAAATAAAAGAAAATCTCCTTAAGCACCTCCACGAGATTCTAATCTTGAAAATTTAAAATCCCAACAGGGTAAGTTGCGAAACTTAGTGAGTAATCTCAACACAGGTTTCAAAATGACCGCATATAATCTGAAAAGAATATACTAAAAGATACAATACATATTTTGGTAAAACAACAGATGAAGAGATTGATAAACAAGATTTTTCATTGTAAATTCAAAAAAAAAAAAATAAAGAATGAAATCAACATATGTTATACTCCATAATAACAAGTGAGGTTTATTCTTTTTAACACCAGGGTCAGTTTACACCGATTGGCCAACCACCCCGTCAATACAACACCTAGCCTGACAATGGGAACCTCTTGCATGACATGCTCACCCATCCAAAGGGCATTTGGTGAGGGACCCATTTTTAGGTTAGCTGGTCAGACTACTACCCTACTGAACCTGACAGTGAGAACCTCTTACAATCCTGACATTCTCACCCACTTAAAGGATACGGTAGAGGCTACAAGAGGTACCAATTGGGATTCTGGGACTTTCAACCTAAGGGTCTTAATCGCCCCACCTATTTACGCTTTAGAGATTTTCAACCTAGAGGACTTGATCGCCCCACCTATTTTCTGGTGTTTCATAATTATTTTAATGATACATGATTTTAATATTGCATTAGTCAAATATTTTTAAAAATCTTCAATGACCGCTATTCTTCGATCAATCCATAATACTTGATATACATAATTTATCGAACTAAAAATAAAATTTTCAATCAATGTAAATTGTCCATACATAATTAAATTTCTATAAAAAAAATAAACATGTAATACAATATATTAGATCTTGAATAAAGTTCTATATAAAATAATAATAATAAACATGCAATGTGTTTTATTACATCTAAGAATTTAGAAATTTATATATAAACTCAAGATTTTTACAATAATTCTCACAACAAAGTTAAAATGCAAAAATAAATAAATTTTTAATGTAGGATTAACAATAAGACACTATAAAACTCAAATTACGGCATATTAAAATAATGACAATTGATGTAATGAAAAAAAATTAAATAATATTTTTAGGAAGCATGGTAAGTAATTACATCAAATAAAAATAAATAAATCTAAGATGGCAAAGATTAATTATAAGCACAAATGAACAAACAAATATATGTATATGCAATATATATATAATTTTTTATATAAATATCAAGTGAGAGATACTCTCCTTTTTATAAAAGGAAAAAAAAATTTTACTCTTCCTTTTTCTCTTTCCTCCTTTTCTTTTTTCCTTTTTCTCTTTCCTCTTATTTCTCTCTCTCTCTCTCTCTCTCTCTCTCTCTCTCTCTCTCTCTCTCTCTCTCTCTCTCTCTCTCTCTCTCTCGGAGATGTCACTTACGTCTCCCCTCTTCTCTTTTATATTATAAGGTGGGTCCCACTATATGTTAATGCATGGGAGGTTTCACACGCGATTTTTCATCGTCTCTTGTTTTTTTTTTTTTTTGCTTGAGAAAATGCAAGTGAGTTATGGATTTCATATACATTGAAAATTATCCAAATTTTGGTATGGACCGCATATTTGATATGAAATATGACCCCTCACACTAAACACTAAACCGGTAAGGTTTTATGATTCTCAAAGTTGTATAATGTATATCGTTGGTTCGGTGATCGATTGAATAGATAAGACGATCTATTGTAATTACAAAAAATGAATGATAAGCAGTTAAATGATTTTGTAAATGAGAAATGTATGGTCCACTAGGTTCCTTGATAGGTGACGAAGTTTGTGTACAGACAGTTTCATGGATGGTTTAAAGTATAAGAGGTTGTTGTGTGATGTACAGGGTGAAATAATATATATAAGTGTACACACATTCTTTTAAAATATAAAATCGAAACTAACTTTCTAGGCCTAGATCACCATTGATTTGTGAATCTCATTGTCTCGTAAGAGATATTTTCAAAGACCCGACCGATAAGAGTGTTGGGCATAACAAGATCTTCATGATGAACCATTAATGTTAGTTTTTAGATGGCCACTTGAGAGTTATGATCCATATTTGCAATGGATGGTGAGATAATGGATCTAAGTGTAGAAATTAAGGGATTTTGGTTTAAATTAGGTGAATAGCTCTTGGTATAAGTTCGAATATAAATGGGCATGTGCAAACAAGATTTTAAGAATAGCTTATGTGCATGGGCATTCATACCCTTAGATGTTTTGGATCGATGATGGACCTCACATTTTGAAGATTTAACTTAATTGAACAAGTACCCAGTTAAGGGTTTTAAGCGCTATGTAGTGATGAACTCAATTTTGTAATTGGGTCACCGATCATGGGTGATCTCTACCGTCAGATTTTAATAAGGACTCACTGGATGGACCTTTTTGAAGAAAAAAATAGATGATTGGAATTCTCATATATCCATTTAGAAAATGTCCAAACGGTTTTTCAATAGAGCCTCTAGAAAGTAATTTTTGAGAAAGGTCTGTACATGTGGGTATTTATACTGGGATTACTTGGCGCCCAAATTGATCGAATTGTAGTTGTTAGAATCTTAAGTAATTCACTAGTATGGTTTCTATAGAAAAATGTATGAATCATAATAGTCATGTCGAACTATTTGTTCGAGTCCCAAAAATGGGTGGATTTGATCATACAACATTTTGTTTGGTATGATGGAGATGTCCAAAAATCCTATAGACAGAAAATAATATGTATCTAGTGATATGAAGGTAAATGTAGGGAGGGTTTTACGATCGGGCAAAATATTTAAAAGATATATGTCATTTTTAACATATACCATTTAAATCATAATTATGGTCTTTTAAGTTGGTCCTGTGATATGTATGATCATGTTTAATGAAATCTAACCCGATAAGAATCTTAATTATTATGAAAATTATATCATTATCTGAAAGTTAGGAATTTGGGTAAGTGGACTTATGTAATTGTGGCCCTTGATTCATAAAGCTATATTTAGAATTTAATATTAGAAAAATCAAACAGGTGATTAGGCTCCTTAAATTATGAATAAGTAAATATACGGATAGTTTCTCAATTAAATGAGTGGTTAAAATGTTATAAGGGATGTATGACAATGTGATGTAGGGTTCACCCAAGGAAGTGTTCTCCTATCATAGTTACTAGTATCAAGTTTTAATATATATATATATATATATATATATATATATATATATATATATATATATATATATATATATATATATATATATATAAAACCAAAATTTACGTAGGATATTACAAGTTATACACAAGAACCTGCCAAGTGTACACTCTCATCGGAGGCTCCCACAAGAGACTTTAGTTGGTTTTCTATCGGCTAACTAACAACCTCGGTCTAGTCAAAAGACTCATATTTACTCCCACCGTAGGCTCTCTTAGAGACTAACATGTACACACCCATGTCCGATGACCTATACAAGAACTTCAATTTAGGACCTATACAAGAACCTAGTCGAGTTTGGCAATTCAAACTCTACACTTAATCATATATAAGGAAGAAGTGTACATGTACTCTTACAAATGACAACTTGTTGAATTGAACACATTTTGTGATGCTTTCTTAGGTTATTTGATCGATACTCTCATATGCTTCAATCACCTCCCCTTATTCCTCCGATCATAATGTCGATGCGTCATTAATACTTCAACTTTAAGATCAACCACCTTCCACATAATGATCTTTTTGGTGACCAAGGTGATGGGAGGTTGGTGAATTCTCCTACAACAAGTGGGAATATTATAATCATAAGGGATTCACCTAGATGAGTCTTCTAGAGAATTTAAACAAAAATATACCTATAAAGGTTTGGTCTAAACTCTAAAAAATGTTAGAGTTCAAGTACATTTTCAAGATAAAGATTAGAATTCTCATTAGAGTTTTAATCTCAAAGAAGCTGACTTAGAACTCATTGGTTTAGAGGCTTGGGGATGAGGATTATGATCATGTAATTACCAAAGCTTCTCCAAAAAGGCATGCTCACGCGCTTGCGCACCTTTGCACACGTGTCATGGGCATCAAATCATAACGGTTCATGTAATGCGGCATCCCATGAAACTCCAAGGGACCAATTTTCACCATGATCTAAAACTCTAGTGGGCCATAGCAAAGAGAGATGCAAATCAAGGGAGGAAACTGTTTTCTTTTTCCATGGGCAACCAAAGTTTTGGATCAAAGTAAAAGTTAGGCCCTGGGTGTTTCATGGGGTGCTGCATCATGTAGATCATTCAGATTTTGGACTCACATCACGTATGATGAGTTCTCAAAAAGTTCATACGAGTTCCGTGCGAATTGGTGCACAACTGAGCATATATATATATATATATATATATATATATATATATATATATATATATATATATATATATATATATATATATATATATATATATATACACACACTGCTTATAAGCTAAGGGACCTTACCTAATTAATAGATTGGATTTCTTACATATGTAGCACTTCATCAAAATACATCACATGTGTACAGATTTTTGTAGTCATCCAATTTTCTTTGGAAAGAATCAGCTTCCTCTTCTCTCTATTCATTGAATGCATTTCTCTTGTTAATGTTATCTCTCTCCACTACAAAAATGGAAACGAACCTAGTTCTCTTCAACCTAGAGATGACTCTTGGAGGCCCACCAATGTATGGCTTTTATCCACACTGACCATTCATTTTGTTGGATCATTTTAGACTAAGAACCTAAAAATGAGGCAGATCCAAAGCTTAAGTGGATCACACAACGGGGATTGAACGCCCACCGTTAAAAACTCATCAAAAGTTAGAAGTTTTGGCTCAAGCTGATATTTGTGTTTTCCCTTCGTCCATGTCTATGTGACCTCATGAACAGGTAAGATGACAAATAACATTATGGTCAGCCCCTTTATTTAGGTGATATTTGTGTGATCCCTTTATCCAGGTCTCTCTGACCTTATAAACAAGTTGTATGGCAAAAAATCATTAGGATGGGACTTGGGAAGTTTGTAATGGCAAGCGCTCAATGTCTATTGTTTCTTGTGATGTGGTTCACTTGAGATTTACATATGCCACATTTTTGAGACCATACACTAAGATGATGTGTAAAAACTTATGAATGGCGTGGATATACAACTCATACATGAAGGTGGGCCCCACAGTCTGGGAAGCACCCTACTACTTGTCATTCGGGTAATACGTATCGAGCCCTATCTTCTCGTAGCGTCACACATTTACAATAACTAACAGTCTAGAGCAATGCCCCTAATTTGTACTGGGCCCACCTTAAGGTGTACCGTGAGATCCACTCCGGATGTGTAATTCTATACAGGCTCAAAGAAAATTATAAAATAAAAAATAAAAAGTCAAGCTGATATGTTATTCAAGCGGGCCATACCAATGGAAACAATTGGGAGAGACGTCCACCCTTGATTGTTACGGCTCAATGTGATGAGCATATGAAATCCATTCCAACCATTAGATGCCACACCAAATGATAGGACTGATGCCTAAAATGCAGGCCCATATATGATTCAAGTGGGCCATATCAAGAGAAACAGTTTCAAGGGTTAGTTTTCCATGTATACTATATTTTCGATCGTGTGGTCTACCTGAACTACATATAGGGCTGATATTCAGATTCTTTATGTAACATGGGGTGACTTATCTAATGGCTGGAGTGGATTTTACATAAACACAATGGCGGGGACATCCCAAGCTAGCAACTCTTCTCCTTCTTTAATCAACTTTCCATACGCATAATTTATTAACATTAATTAGCATTTAATTCAAACAGCTAATTAGACGGTCCAACTAGTTGTGTGTGAGCATTTCTCACACACACACAGATATATATATATATATATATATATAGAAGATACTAAATTATATTTTTATTTTTTAATTTTTTGGATTTTTGTGACTCTAGAAAGAAAATTGTAACAGGTGACCGAGATGATCACGGAACATTAAAGAAACTAGAAGAAGAAGAAGAAGAAGACAAGCGTACTAAGGATTTGTAAGACATCAATAGAATAATAAATAGCTTGACTTAATTGAATAATGGCACAGAGAAGCATACTAGCAAAGGGTATCACTAGACAAAAGATTGTTATGCAATAATAAATTGATTGTGGGTTGCTCTGATTAAACAAAAGCACATGGATTCGAAGGAGGATCCTATGTAGAGACCGCTCTCCATTTTACTGATGAACTCCGTATATCGATAAACAGTGCTACAGAAAAATGCCCTGGATTAGATACTGATAAGGTCAGTAGCCAAAATGCTACTGAAGTGACGTCACCAAGATCCGTGGACTCCATCATGATGCATGTGTTGTATCCATACCGTCTCACCATTTGTAGAGATCGTTTTATGGCATTAGAAAAAGAATGATATAGATCTAAAGTTCAAGCGGACCCACCACAGAAAACCGAGGGATCAGTCACACCCACCGCTGAAACATTTATAGGACCCACCATGATGTATTTTTTAGATCCAACCTATTCATAAATTAACATAGAAATAGATGAAGTGAAAACAAAAATATAAGCTTTATCGGAAACTTCCGTGGCCTCTAAGAAGTTTTGAATGGTGGATGTCACTGTCCCCACTGTTTTCTATGGTGGGGTCTACTTGAACTTTAGATCTATCTCATTATTCTTATCATGACATAAAACGATCTCTCCAAATGGATGGACGGTATGGATATAACACATGCATCATGGTGGAGCCCACAGAGCTGGGTGACGTCACTTCCTTAGCCATTTGGATACTACCTTGTCAGTATCTAATCCGCCCCCCAGAAAAAAAGACTTGAACCGGAGACCTTCATGGGGTGGTTAGCAACGTTCCAAAAGCTTTTAATGAGTGATGCCCAATGATCAATTCAGACCGTTTATTCAATAGAATCATTAAGAGCAAGCCTTCCATGAATCACAATTGATTGGGATGATTGTAACCCTATAAATGAGATTCTAACCATCTATTTTTGAGCCATTGACCATATGATTACAATCATCAAATCAAGAATCATTAAGCGATATGAAAGTGGGATCTACCGAACAGATGGTTCAAGATAATGATTACATCTATACGTTTCTCCACTCATCTTGATTGTCCCTTTTCCAAGCTATTAATGAAATGATTGGGATGATTTGATTTTCATGATCAGTATAACTTGTCCCTAATTGCATGAAATAACGAATGATCCACATTGCTGATTGGGCCTCCCAGATATCACTTAAAAACATGGGGGACGTTGTTAATTTCACCGTGAAGTATATACTCATACATTCATCATAGTCATACTCACACCATGCATAGCCTCATTTTAAAGACATAAATATTACGGGAGATGGGACATGATATCTCAATGACTATACTTAATACATGCATCATGGTCATACTCACACCATGCATAGCCTCATTTTAAAGACATAAATATTATGGGAGATGGGCCATGCTATCCCAATGAATATACTTATACATGCATAATGGTCATGCTCACACCATGCATGGCCTCATTTTAAAGACATAAATATTATTGGAGATGGGCCATGATATCTCAGACGTTGACCAAAAATCTCCCTTCCAAAACTTGCATGCTATTTTGTGGATAAAATAATGGAGAACTGCTAATCAACATCCGGCTCTATGTTATCTTACAATGCCGCCTCATCTATCCTGCCAACGGGTAATATTTTTAGGACAACCGATGAATGTATATCGTGGGGTGCACTTTGAAGACCATCCTGCGAAAACTCAGTCTAATCCACTCATCAGACTGGTCATATCCTTAAAATAAAAGGATGGCCGATGGTATGACTTGTGGTATAGGTGTGGTCAACCTAATGATCAGTGGCTCGGCATGATTTTCAAGACAGTTGGTCTTCATGATGTGATCCACTGTTTACATGGTTTGGATGACCTACAAAAGTGACACTTTCGCTGTACAAATCGGGATTGTATGCTAAGCTAGCATCATAACGCTGGCTGCATGAGATCAGTTCTCAAAATAGGACAAAACACAATCTCCAATCTTGTTAAAAGGGTGCTGTTTGGCAGTGGATTGCTTTCAAGAATCTGTGAGAATCCTGTGTGTGTGTATGGGAAATGTTACTATGAGGTCGACCTCATGGGAACTTCCCATGAGGTCGAGCTGTGTGGGCCCCACCGTGATGTGAGCCAAACATCTACCCCATCAGTCAGATGCACCATTCCATGGTAGGCCACGGGATCCATGACTTAAGTTAGGCCACACCACATACAACAGTTGAGAGGGTTACCCTCCCATTAAAACATTCATAATCATTTATTGGGCCCAGTGAGATGTGGTTATAGATCCAACCCATTCATTATGTGTGTCCCACTTGGATGAAGGGTCAGAGCAAGTTTCAGCCGTATCTAAAACTCAGGTGGGCTTCAGCAAGTGAGTTTATACATTTTAGGCATGTTTTCACATAATTTTATATAGTATGGCCCACCTGAGTTTCGCATGTAGCTGATTTTTGGAATATACCATAACCTAAAGGGTACCCATCAAATGCACGGTGTTGATGTTGGACACACATTACAATGGGGCCACACAGCTCGACCTCATAGGGAGTTTATAGTACATTTCATGTATATATATATATATATATATATATATATATATATATATATATATATATATATATATATATATATATAAAATCAGTGTGATTTATGGACCAGGGCTTGTGCAGCTGGAGAGAGAGAGAGAGAGAGAGAGATTCAAGTCCAACTCGTTGGACCCAATTTTCAGTCTACCTAATGGGATTACTTCCAACTTGTTAAGTGGATGTGACATCGATTCCACTAATAGGTTGGATCCATCCTAAGTATCACTTAATGCAAAAATCAGCCCTATTTAATATTAAACAAGCCTTATCATTTTTTATTTTTTTTAAAAAAAAAAAAAAAAAAGTGTATAGCCTTTGATAAATACAAAAATGCAAGAAGTGTGGTCCACTTGAATAGTGGATAGGGCTGATTTTTGAATGAACTGTTTCTCATGATTTATCCAATCTATTGAATGAGTTGGATGACCCTTGCACTTAGAAATTTAGAAATTATCTTCTAGATGGACCATAACCTGTGATCCAAACAGCTGGACTGAGACATTCATGTATGCCCGTATATCATATACATAGTATATGCATATATATAATATAGGTGTACACACGTATGCGGACGTAGCAACGTCCTCAAATTAAGCTTTTAAATCACAAGTGAGATGCCCAACTATCCTTTCGGATTGTTTACTCAATGATACCATTAGGCACAAGCCCTAGTCCATATATCATACTGATTGGATGATTCTTACTTGGGCTGTCAACAGGCTGGACTTGGGGTAGGCCTAGGCCTTGATTTTGAACTGTTTCAGGTCGAGCTATCAAGCTGGCCCTATTCAAAATTCTGATTTTCTAGGCCTGAGTTAGGCCCATTGACACCCCTGATTGTAACCCTATGAATGTGGCTAATTTGTTCTAAGGGTCTAAGTTTTTGAGCGGTAAATTATATGGTTAAACCATCAAATCAAAGTGATACTTTGAAATCAGTAAAAATATGAAGTGAGATCCACGATGGATAGCTCAAGATGATGATCCACTTATTTTGTTTCTTTGCTTGATCTTGACTATCCATTTTCCATTCTATTAATAAGTTGCTTAGGATCATCTGATTTGCATGATTTTTGCTTCATAATTGGACATAATTGCATGAAATAATGGATGGTCCACATTGATGATAGGCCTCCCACATGTCATTTAGAAGATTTATGGACGTTGCTAATGTTCTACCAAGTATATAATTATATATATGCAACATGGTAATGCTAGCTAGCATCATGCATTGCCTCATTTGGAAGATAAAAATATTATGAGACATGGCCCATGATATCAATTATTGACCAATAACCTCCCTTAGAGCTAGTTTGTGGATAGAATAATTTATAACTAATCACCAACGTCTGACTGTATGTTATCTTTGCATGCAGCCTCATCTATCCTGCCAACGGGTCATATTTTTAGGACAGCCGATGAATGTAAATGGTGAGGCGCACTGTTTAGATCATCTTGCAGAAAACTCAGGCTAATCCACTCATCAGATGAGCCATATCCTTCAAATCAAAGGATGGCCGATGGCATGACTTGTCAGAAGGTGTGGTCCACCTAATTAGTGGATCACCCTGATTTTCAAGGCAGTTGGTCTTCATGATGTGACCCACTGTATACATGGTGCGGATTCCCTACACCAGTAGAATTTTGCGGGAAAAAATCAAGTTTGTATGCTAAGCTAGCATAAAGCTGGCTGCATGTGATCAATTCTCAAAATAGGACAAAACACAATCTCCAATCTTGTTAAAAGGGTGGTGTTTGGCAATGCGTTGCTTTCAATAATGAGTGTTCAAAGTCAAGAAAGATTCTCATATCTCTCGGTCCGACACTTGAAACCTAACGATAGTGGTGGTTGTCTGAATGCAGGACCCTGATGCAATAGGACATGAATGGTAATAATATCATGTTCCACGTTTGGAAGATCCATACTCTCAATCTAATGGGCCCCACCATTGGGGGATAATGGAATCCGATCTTTCAATCTGAAAGAAGTATGGGCATCTCTACAGTGTGTCACATACTATATGATCAACGGTCTTGATGACCGAACTGGCACATCGGGACCTTGTTCACCTACGGATGCATAAGATCCTATTATCCCTTAAGTAGTAATTCGTATACGAGTACTGGGGCCCATTTTTTATCAGTTGCCTTCAGAGCCAGTGTCAGCTCACAACAAATTGCATATAATTCGGCAAACAAGGAACGGGTGATGAGTCAGCCGTACCGACCAGATCATCAATAGATACGCTTGGATTGTTTTGGTCCGGACATTGATTCGTCTAGATGTGCCTCTGTCGGGCTGGGCCTGTCCAAAATTTTGATTTTATCTAACCAGGCCCAGCACATTCACAGCCCTCTTGTGAAGAAATGTCTACCTGAAAGAAACGTAAGCTGTTGATCTGTTCAGGCCCATCTTGTGATAGGACAGATCTTAATTTCTCATATCAGATAATCCCATCCTTCCAAAAGAAATAGGGTCAAATGCGCTGATAGGACAATCTAGTGATGGAGATTTCGTGGCATGATCCACCATTCACTTATCATCATAGGAGTTATACGAATCACCGAAATGTGGTCCTTATATTTTCAGTTCGTCGGGCTGCACAAATAGCAGAGTGAGCATCCTCTATTTTTCCACATTTCATGACCAAGAACCATTCAAATTTGTATGTGAAATCAGTACCGTCAAAGCCATGGGCCCAGCCATGGAGATCATCCTTGTAAAAAATTAGTATCATCAGCTCACAACCTGGTCCACACCTGTATGTTGAGTTGGACAGTTGGTTGTCCAGTAAACAAACGGACCGGCCTAAATATTGGACACTGAACAATTCCGAATAATAAGTGTGGAGTGCTGTGAAAATTTTGAAATTTATATGCCGATCTACCCGAAGCTTTGATTTTATCTACCTTCATTGATGCAGTGGTGCTGATGGCTTGAATTTTACACAGTTATAACCATCCATGAGTGCCGACTTGGTCGGCAGAGAATATGGCACTGTTCGGCAGAGAATATGGCACTGTACCACGAGTAACTTGCTGGCATGTGTACAGATCTTTTTGCAACCATTCGTCTTTGCAGGATGTCGGGGTGCCAAAAACAAAATACATGCTCTGCTAATAAAGGTGACAAAGAATAGTAGCAAATCTTGCTGTGGGCGGCAATTTGTCGGCCTAAAAATTTCCTAGGAGATATTAGAACTTT
>JASAUF010000653.1:2045000-2162500 GCA_030180095.1 Magnolia changhungtana | reverse complement strand
CGACAGTATTTCATTAATCAAGTTGATGAATCAGGACTTGATACGTCTTGATCGGTTCGATGGAACCAATTTTACAAGATGACAAGACAAGCCAAAATTTCTCTTAACAGCGTTGAAGATCTACTATATATTAGACCCAAATCTGCAAGTGCTACCTAAAGCAACAGACGACGACACACCTGAACAGGTGGCCGCCCGCACCAAACGAGTCGAAGACGAACTCTTGTGTCGAGGACACATTCTGAACGCTCTCCCTAACCGTTTGTACGATCTGTACCAATAGACGTCATCAGCAAAGGAGATCTGGGCCGCTCTGGAGTTAAAATACAAGGGTGAAGAAGAAGGTAGCAACAAGTTTTTCATCGCCAGGTATTTTGACTTCAACATGGTAGATAACAAACCGCTGCTGCCCCAGATCAAAGAATTGCAGCTAATAGTAAACAAAATCAAAGTGATAAAGATAGATCTTCCTGAATCATTCCAAGTATCGCCAAATTGCCACCGATGTGGAAAGACTATAGAAAGAAGTTGCTTCATAAAACTGAGGACTACACACTAAAACAAATCCAGAAACACCTCAGAATTGAGGGAGAATCCCGTAACCGTGATAAAAAGAATGATAACGGGAATACCTCGTCCAAGGTACATGCAGTAGAGAACTCTAATAACAAAATCCCAAGAAGGACAATTCCCTGAAACCCAATAAAGAAAAATTTAAGAAAAACACCCAAAAGAAGAACGGAAAGTTCAAAGGCCCATGCCATGTCTGTGGAAAAACTGGGCACTATGCTCGAGTATGCCGATATCGCAAATCTAAATAAGAGGCAAGTGCAGTAGAAGAAGGCAATATTGTGGCCATGATCACTGAGGTGAATGCCATCTAAGGTAAAGTTCCAGGTTGGTGGTATGATACTACCACTACAGTACATGTGTGTTATGACAAATCTGCCTTCAAAACCTATGAGGAATTGACCGATGGTCAAAAAGTCCAAATGGGTAATGAAGTCTGATCGAAGGTCGTCAGCAAAGGAACTGTCGAACTGATATTCACCTCTGGGAAGAAAGTGATTCTCACTAATGTACTGCACGTTCCAGACATGAGGCAAAACTTAGTTTCTGGGGATCTTCTGGGAAAACCAGGTATAAGGGTGGTGTACGAGTCAGATAAACTGATTCTGTCTAAGAATGAGAATTTTATCGGAAAGGCATATGCTTGTAACGGGATGGTCAAGTTTCTCTGAATGAAAGTAGCACTTCTGCGTATATGGTTGAATCCGCTGGACTGTGGCATGATAGACTAGCCCATTTAGGGTATAATACCTTGAAGTTCATGGCTAAGAATAGTTTAATCTCATACACAAATAATGAAACCGAAAAATGTGAAGTGTGCATACGATCCAAAATGACGAAGAAACCTTTTTCAAGTGTTGAAAGATCGTCCCAAGTGTTGGATCTTGTGCACAGTGATATCTATGAGTTAAACGACATTCTTACTCATGGAGGTAAACGGTACTTCATAACCTTTATAGATGATTGCTCTAGATATGTGTATGTGTACCTATTAAAGAGCAAAGATGAAGCATTGAACATGTTTAAAGTATATAAAGAAGAAGTAGAGAATCAACTAAATAAGAAGATAAAAATTCTCCGTAGCGATAGAGGAGGAGAATACTTCTCAAATGAATTCGATAACTTATATGAACATGGATTGATACATCAATGTACTACTCCATACACACCTTAACAAAATAGAATACCTGAAAGGAAGAATAGGACATTAGTAGAAATGATCAACTTAATGCTGATAAGAGCAAAGTTACCACTAAGTCTATGGGGTGAGGCACTGCTTGCAGCATGCCATATTCTAAATAGAATACCGTCTAAAAAGTATAAAATATCTTCATATGAAACATGGAGAGGTAGAAAACCTAACCTAGGATATCTAAAAGTGTGGGGGTGTCTTGCATACTGCAGAACCCCTGACCCAAAAAGAACTAAGTTAGGGCCAAGAGCTATTAAGTACGCCTTCGTAGGGTATGCACAAAATAGTAAAGCTTATAGACTTCTAAACATGAAGTCTAATACAATAATAGAATCAAGAGACGTTGAGTTCTTTGAGAACTCACTATCCTTGGAGTCAAAGGATAATGAAATCCAAACTCCTAATAGAGAACCAGATAGCACAACTCCACAGATAGTGGAAGCTCCTATTGAACTTCGTAGGAGTCAAAGAACAAGAATAGAGAAGAGTCTAGGAGATGACTACATAGACTCACAAGGCATCATTTTCCATCTTGTAGAAGCAGATAGAGAAAATGTTATAAGACAAATACCTATAGTGATGACTATATAAGATGATTCTAAATCATATAAAGAGGCCGTATCCTCTAGAGACGCAGCTTTCTGGAAAGAAGCTATAAACGATGAAATGGAATCCATAATGTCAAATCAAACATGGGAACTAGTTAACTTACCTCCAGGTTCTAGACTTATAGGTTGTAAGTGAGTATTTAGAAAGAAATATCACACTGATGGGACTATCCAAACCTTTAAAGCTCGACTAGTAGCTAAAGATTTTAGACAAAAAGAAGGGATAAATTATTTTGACACATACTCACCTGTAGCTAGGATAACATCCATTAGGATATTATTTGCGCTAGCTTCTATACATTATCTTCACATCCATTAAATGAATGTAAAGACTACTTTCCTGAATGGTGACCTCAATGAGGAGGTATACATGGAACAACTTGAAGGATTCGTTCTACCAGGAAATGAAAACAAAGTATGTAGATTAGTCAAATCTTTGTATGGATTAAAATAAGCACCAAAACAATGGCATGAGAAGTTTGATTCCAAAATACTATCTCATGGTTTCATGCATAATGTAGCTGACAAATGCATATATTCTAAAGTAGATGGTAGTTGTATCGTTATTATTTGTTTATATGTTGATGACATGTTAATAATAAGTAATAAAATGGAAGGTGTGATTGAAACAAAGAGATTTCTATCTTCGATATTTAAAATGAAGGATCTTGGACAAGTTATACCATCTTAAGTATCAAAGTTTAAAAACAATGTGGGGGTTATGCTTTGTGTCAATCTCATTATATTGAGAAGATACTAAACAAGTTTAACCATCTAAATATAAAAGAAGCAAAGACCCCATTTGATCCAAGTATCAAGCTAAAAGAAAATACTGGAAGAACCGTTGCACAATTAGAATATGTGAGTGCTATAGGGAGTCTTATGTATGCTATACAATGCACTAGACCTGATATCGCATTTGCTGTGAGTAAACTTAGTAGGTTTACTAGTAATCCCAATACTGAACAATCTTGGAATGCAATTAGTAGAGTCCTTGGTTACTTAAAAGCAACCAAAGACTTAGGACTATTTTATTCAGAGTTTCCGGCCGTATTGGAAGGATATACCAATGTGAGCTGGATATCGAGTGCAGGGGACAACAAGTCTATTACAGGATGGGTATTCACCCTAGGAGGGGTAGTTGTATCTTGGGGATCCAAGAAACAGACCTGCATAACGTACTCGACTATGGAGTCTGAATTCATAGCCTTGGCTGCAACAGGCAAAAAGGCTGAGTGGCTAAGGGATCTTTTATTAGAAATTCCTTTTTGTGTAAAGCCTATATTGGCTGTGTCATTACATTGTGATAGTGAAGCCACATTAGCTAGAGCCTATAGCGACACTTATAATGGTAAATCTAGACATATAAGTCTTCGACATGATTATGTCAGACAGTTGATTCGAGATGGAATCATTGCTATTTCCTATGTGAAATCAAGCAACAACCTGGTAGATCCTTTCATTAAACCTCTACCGAGAGAGGTAGTAAAGGCTACATCTAGAGGGATGGGGTTGAAACTCTTCAACCAAAGTTCCGCCAGTGATGATAACCAAACCTGAAGTTAGAAAATCTCTAAATTTGGGTTTAATGGGTAAAAACAAGTCACTGATATGTGAAAAATTTTTCAGCACTAAATTATAAAACCTTATCCATAATAGATAAATGCTAAGCGTTTCGAAAAAGGGTTGAGTCTGAGAACTCTTAATGAAATCCAGTCTATAAGACAAGTGTCTTATAGTAACGGAGAACTGGAATGATTTCACCTACATGAACGTAGAGATGGTGCCGTCTCTCATGAGAGTTAGGAGTTTTCTCTCGGGATCGTTCATGAATTAGGATAAGCACATGGCCATTAAATGTGCTGAGCAAGATTGTGGGAACTTTAACAAACACAGCGAATATGTATGTGGTTTCTCCAACTTTGTTATCTAGGAATAACTGGTTCAAAGCTGCGCCTACCAGTCATTTCGACAGAGTTTTGAGATACTTACACTAAGGAAAGATTAAAATCGAAAGATATCTTTCTTTATGCATATAAGCTGATTATTCTGGCAGATTTGTTTAACCAAAAAAAATATTTTAAAAAATCAAGTGGGGGATTGTTGAAAAAATATTGATTTTTAAATATATTTTAATAATAAAAATAATATATATAATATATTATTTTGTTTGAAAAATACCGTTTGTGGGTTTTTTGGGAATAGTCCCACATGGGAAAGGGAAGAGAAAATTTTGTGGTTTAAATGATAATAGTGGAGTATTATAATATTTGCCTACCTAGTCCGTGGACTATGGACCTTGCGCACTGGAACACCCGCGCCCGCGCTCGGGCTCGGGCACGGGCTCGGGCTCGGGCTCGGTCTCAGTCTCAGTCTCGGTCTTGGTCTCGGGCACGGGCTTGGTGCGAGGGCATGGGCATGTGAGGCAGTGTAGCTGTAGAGGCGCTAGTGGCACACTTTGTACTTCGCACGTGCGCATCGTGTCGCAAAGGGTCGTTTCCTTCGCGAACCGGAGCAAGACTGGTGCGACTAGTTGCTAAGGCAGATGGTTGGCTGGACGAAAATCTAGAGGACTGAATGAGAGTCCCTCTGATTATATAGAGGCTGAAAATATAGCTGTTGCACAAATGTGTAACAGCTATGGACTTAATTGCAAGAAATCAAGCTGACGCACAAATCATAAACGCTAGCCCAATGTAGCCTATAAAACAACTAGTCAGCTCTCTCACAACAGCCATATAACGGCTAGTTTCCAACAGTCATAAAACGGCTAGTGGATTTATATCCCTGGACCATAACTCTCAGCCATCTGAGCCTATAAAAAGAGGGCTTGGATGGGTTTCCAAACCATCTCAACTCACTCCATCAAACCCATAAGAATTGAGACAGCCAGCTCCTTTCAAATTATATACTCTAGTGCTTCCAGCAACAAGCAAGGCTTGAACCTTAGCTTAAAGAACAGACCAACGGTGTAGTCTCAGACTTCAAGCTCAACCAACCAAGAGTCGAAGAATTGAATCGACCACGGCAAAGTGGTGGTCAAACCACTTTTCTCTTTCTTTTTCTTTCTTTTGGGATTTTTCTCTATATTGTAATACTGTCAGAAAGTGTGTAATAGAGTTCCATTTGGTGGGCCTCATGTTTGTTGAACGCAGACCCACATCAGGCTCGTCATATCCTAGAAGCTATTTGTCTGTAACCTATCGGCATACTCAATTTATTTGATTAGGGGCAAATAACGCTTTAAGGACAGCGTTTTCAGACGTGCTTCAACCTGTCCTTATTTTTTATTATCGTAATTTTTCAGTTTTCATATTATACAGAAAATACATTAATCTATATAATTTCCAACACGCAACAGTGGCTCGGTCGTCTTGAGTTGCCACCACACACACCCACACTCCATCCATCTATCTTATCTTTTTTTTTTCCATGCTTCTTCTCCATTCCTTTCACCCCAGGTGTACCCAAAAACAACCAGCAAAAGGGCCGCAACTGGGTTCAATTTCGTCGAGGAAGATGAAGTGGTGGCAATGGCGGATTCGCACCCATTGCATCTTTTCTGATTCAGTCATTGTGGATGGTGTGAGTAGGCCCAGGGAAGCTCAGAGGATAGGAGGAAAGAGGCTTGGTGTCGTTTTAGGTGGTGGGTTTAGACGTTGGAGGGTGATAGTCGTTTCTCTATTGTTGCGGCTGCAAGGAACGGATAACAATTCTCTTGCTATCGAGGCTCTTCTTTTAGAAACCCTAGACCTCTCAACACCGTCGGATAAAGATCGGATGGTCTGGATTTCTCTTAGGGTAACATTTCCCTTTAAAGGAAAGATTCCTCCTGATTTCTCATTGGCTGCAAAAAGTGCTATAAACGGAATGAAATGGGAAGTTAGGATTATCCTAAATGAAGGGCTGAGATGCAAGGATTCAGCCTCACGTGGATTGCCAGGCTGGTAGCAGCTATATGTGTTTTCCATTTTGGAAAAATTGGTTTTCCACAGTCCGAATGTACTTGAGTTTGTGCTCATACATGCATGCAGCTATGTGTAACAACACCTAGAGTTTGGTCAGAAGAACCGTCTGAACCAGATGGACGGTTCAGATCATGAAGATGGGAATCGATGGTGGGCCACCATCGAAACAAACGGACGGCGTCTGTTCGCTGGCTAAAATGCAGAGAGAGAGAGAGAGAGAGAGAGAGAGAGAGAGATTCTCTCTTGTAATAGAAGGCTTGGGGTCAGCCCTTCTTTGACCGGGCTCATTAGCTCAATGCACATCAGGTGCACGCTCACTACGTACGCGTGTTGCCCTAGAGTGGCTCCCACGGAGATGGTTACGTAAATCAACACCATCCATTCCATTTCAGGGTTACCAAGAAGGGCCCTTAATCAAGGATCAGGCAGATGACATGCATAGGTGGGGCCTACAACCTGATTCGGGCTCTATTTGTGGATTCTCGGCGATCTGGGGGTCGGACCGTCCCGAAATTGAACGTCAATAGTTAAATGATCCTAATGGCTCATTTCATAATAAATTATTAATCAGTTACTAATATTAATATTAATTTTGTTACTATTTACATCTATTATTATCATTGTTTTACATTAATAAAATTATGTTAATCACAAGTAAGATTAAAACTTGTTATATATAGTTTATATTATCACATATTGTTAATATATTTATATTATGTGAATATTAGTGAGAAGGGACAAAGATTAATATATATTTTTTGTGTATTATTTGTATAGTTATATCTCTCTTATGTTTTAATTTTAGTTAAGTCGTTTGAAACATGTTATTTATCATAAATTTTCATTAATTTACGTAATATAAATTTTATGATTTGTAATTTATGTAAATGATGTTACAATTGTATAAATATGATATGGATTATAATTATATATCATTTTAATATGAATTTTTAAATACTTATAAAGCATATAAATAACATTTCATAGTGTATACATTTATGTTGTATTATAGTATTTATTATAAATGGTTGTTAAATAGTTAGTTTATATATATATATATATATATATATATATATATATATATATATATATAGTTGGATGACCAATCTCGAGATCGGATAATTCCAAAATTGGCCCTAAGCGTACCTAATATTTTTCGATGTTGTCATCGATGTTTCTAAGTGTCCCCAAGCTATTATGGACGGACTCTAACCATTTCTTCTAGGATTGGGTGGTTATGCCATGTAGGCAAGCGTCGAATCATCCCACAGGAAGCTGCGGGCTTGACGAACGGTGGATCTTGTGATCCATAGATTTAAATCTACAATGGTTGGTTAGAACTGTTTATCAATGAAATTAGAATCCTAAGGATAGGTTTTCTGATGACGTGATGGTCCGTCTCGAAGAATAACGGATGGATAGGCTGATATGTATATGCGAACCATTTTTCAACGGTCGAATTTTGACTGGAATGCATGTGAACATTCGCTCGAGCTCGGTTTGTACTTATACTACCCGGTAGCACCCGAGTATCGAAAGTATGGGGTGCTACAATTTGCCAAGTGTTATAAAGGAAGAGATAATGCTCTTATATAGAGAAAAAATGTATGATGTGGCATATGATGTGACGTTTTATGCAAATGCCATTAGTGCAAAGTAAGTTGAATTGGTGAGGTGGTTTGGATAGTAGAATGTCTAGGTGGAAATTCTACAAATTTATATTGGTGTTAGGGGTGTTGACGTAGATTGATGATGTGGAAGTGCGTGGTACATGCATTGGCCAAGTAGGATGGTGCCTAGAAGTGTACACGAGCCGAGTATTGCCCAGCAAGTGATCGGCTTGGACTGCTAGAGTCCCAGCTCGTGCTCGACACGGCCTTCGAGCTCGGAACAACAGCTCGTGCTCGGGTCGTCCGAGTTCGAGCCAAGTTCGAGTCGAGTCTGAGTCCGAGTTCGAGCAGATTAGTAAAACCCTTTCACTTTCCTGAAGGAAAAGAAAATCTAAGGAAACAAATACATCTAGATAATACAGAAAAAGGTGTACTCAAAATCAAAACAAAATGGGATTTAAATATCCTATTGTCACGATGAAGCCTAAGCTCTAGCATTTAGAAGATGAAAAATGCACAATTGTACAATCCTCTATGAGATAGTCGTAATCTTTGAAAATCTAGCCTTCAAATAAATGGTTTCACATTCAGCAGTAAAAAGCCTTAGATGGCTTGGTTCTTCCAATCTTGAGATTTTTGGGCATGGTGCATCCAAGGTGGGTCTCGTCAGATGGTTCGGATCACTGGACTGGGTCCCAATGTAGGAGTTGGGAACCTAAGAAATCCATTCCAGAGCTCCCACATGAGCTCAAGCATAAATCTACCATTATACATGGTGACTAGCAAACATAAAATAAATCAAGACATTCACATCAACATCTTCGACATTGATTCTTGTATTGGGTATTTGAAATCTAAAAGAAAGAGAAAGAAACCGAGGTGAATGAATTAAAAAACATGAGTTGGGTCTCAAAGAAATGAACAATAGAAAACCAGTATAAGGCATTTAAAGGATCACAAGAAATGCAAATGCCTCTGCATCAGTGACTAAAATACTCGAGCGAGATCAGACAAGGCATTTCAGATCAAGTTTCGAATCTAAATACATGGAATTGATATGAGATTTGGAAAAATAAAAATAAAAATCGATATCATACCTTTGAAATATAAAGCTCTCAATGCTTCTCTCTATCTTCCTCGAACAAGAAAATGGTTTCGTTCTATGAGAATTTGAATGGGCACTGGGATGGGCGATGTGGTTAGGGTTTTTTGTTTTGAAAATTAGAAGGGTATATATACCCTAGTCCTAGTACCGAGTCGAGTCCAAGTCGAGTCGATTTCGAGTACTATTCGAGTCGAGCAGAGTCAAGCTCGTGCTCGGCTCGAACTCATTTCGAGCTCCAAAAATCAGCTCGTGCTTGGCTCGAACTCATTTTGAGCTAAGTCAAGTTGAGCGAGTTACCAAGCTAACT
Source organism: Magnolia changhungtana (assembly GCA_030180095.1). Taxonomy (NCBI): domain Eukaryota; kingdom Viridiplantae; phylum Streptophyta; class Magnoliopsida; order Magnoliales; family Magnoliaceae; genus Magnolia; species Magnolia changhungtana. The sequence goes on along the minus strand of JASAUF010000653.1, from coordinate 2,153,140 downwards.
CTGCCGGGGTAGAGCTTTAATGGTGCCATGACATGCATGGGTCATAAAAGAAGTGGATAGTGAGATGGAATGTGATGTGGATGCAGGTAGGTCGTGATTGATGTAAAATAGTGACATGACCATTTCAAAGCCATGCATTGATTGCATGTGACACGAGGTGGTAACTCTTATGACGAGTTATGTCGATGGTTATAGAAGGTAATTTCTTGTCTTTTAGTGTGTTGGAGCCTTATTTTAACTTGTAGCTATTGTTTTTTACATAAGAACTTAAAAAGCATTAAACCATGGGCTTGGGCTTTGACGTTTTGGGGTAGCCCAATAAGATTGCTAATTCAATAAGATACATAATTCGCGCAGTTGATACAATCGGTTGTATCTCACTAATGGAGTGACGAATTGATGCACGAGTGACACATCCGTGCTTGTGGCCGCGATGCAGTTGATATGGCATAGGTTTCGGATGTAATGAACGATGGCTGTCCAGACGCTTGTCTGTATGCTTGGGTTATACCATTTACAAGTCAGGCCAATCGGCACACGTGTGTGATTGGCTGGTGATATGGACTGGCGTATTACAAGACCAATCACGAGAGTCTTTCAAATTCGGGGTCTTCAAATTCCTCCAACTGGTAACAATACATGGTATCTGGTCAACCATGGATTCTAAATTCCATCGAACAATAATAACTCAAAGATTAAGCAGGAAGCATTTCACGAGAAAATTCATCACCTTCCACGGAAAGAAACCGACAGAGGCCGGCCCCACCTGCTTTGTCACTGTATTGAAATGACAAATGGTTCATATCCTGCTTAGGTGGCCCTGCAAAATTCCTTTATTTTTTATTGTTATCTGCTTTGGCATGAATCGTCTTAACAGTTTGTTACTTGATTCAACAATTAATTTTATTTTCAGCCTTGAGAAGGACCCGAAACGGTTTTCTAGATTTTCAATCGACCCAACATCACATCATCTACATTCTATATAAGTGCGCTCACATGGTAGAGTGTGGTGGTACAGGCTGCCGTGGGGCCGTGAACTGTGCATCGAATCCACCCATCCATTAGATGTGATCATCAATTTTAGAACTTGCCTAAAACAATCTGCATGAATGGCAACTAAGGTCGGCCACTCACGGAAAAGTTGGGAGGGCATACCTGACCAATAAAACCTTCTCCAGTGCTTTTGCCGACCACCATGTTCTGCATATTCCATCTAATCCATTCGTTAGAAGCATCCCACTGGGATGAAGGGATGCTCTAAAAATCAGGCCATGCCAAAACCAATGAGCGCCACACGATGTAAATTTAGAGCTCTTAGCCATGATTTTAGATTATTATTATTTTTTCCTTTGCTGCGGTCAATAGGCCTTATTTTAGGTTTCTACGTTGAGTAAAAGGGGGGGAACATGATGGAGGGGAACGGATTGGCTACTCCCCCTACCACCAGCCAATGGCTGTGGTCGGTGCTCTGTGGGCCCCACCATGATGTATGTGTTTCATCCATGCCGTCCATCCATTTTTCTAGATTATTTTATGATATGAGACAAAAAATGAGTTATATCCAAATCTCAAGTGGACCACGTTACGGGCAACAGTGTTGAATGAACGTCAACCATTAATAACTTTTTGGGGGCCATAAAAGTTTTGGATCAAGCTAATCTTTGTTTTTCCCTTCATCTGGCTCTGTATGACATAATCAACAGATTGGATGTCAAATAAACAGTACAGTGGTTAATGGTGGATATCCAATCACTATTGTTTTCCTGCTGTGAAGTCCACCTGAGATTTATATCCCCCTAATTTTTGGGTTCAAGCCCTAAAAGAATCCGTAAAAATGGATGAAACAAATACATCATAGTGTGGCCCACAGAGCTCCGACCATCAGCCACCGTGCTGGTGGCAGGGGGGAGTAGCCAATCCGTTTCCATGATGGAGTGGATGGATGAGATGCACAGTTCACGAAGACCCCACAGCAGGCCAGTATAACTACAAGCTGGGGTGGTACTCGTCTGTATGCACCTCTATTTGATACCATAGAAGGTAGGCTATCCTCTGGGGACGTAGTGAAATGTAGTCCGCCACTGGGCCCGTGGGCCAGTGTAAGTACCATCTCCAAAGGTAGGTCCTAGAGGCTATGAACGATCATCTTTTTCTATCAAGACGATCTGAACATTGGAGAAATGGACTAATGTAAGCCCTTTATCATTTTCGGATTTTGTCCGTCGTAAATCGAATGTCTTGTGGAAAGTCATAGTTGGACCACGTCCCGCTCGTGTTGGAACTGACCTCTCAAATGGATCGGATCATCGGTACACATGGTCAAACTAGCGGACTAGTAATTAACTTTAAGTCATCCACGGACTACCTAACTGAGCTTCATTTTATATTGTAGAAATATTTTTTTTTACTCCGGCAGAGTCTAATGGATGATACACATGAACATATAAATTTCAGAGAAATTGCATATATGAAATACAAGTAATTCAAACTAAACTTTCCGAATTATGGGTACTAATTTAAATGTATCATGAACCGAAAATTACATTTATTTGGTTCCATAATTATTAGATTGTTGGACATTTATTAGACGGTTAAAAAACATCCTATGATACTATTTTGAACAAAAATTGTCCACCAATCAAAGGTCAGGATTATTAAAAAATAATTTAAAATTTAGAGCGTGACTTAGAGACGGTGTTTCACAATTTAATTGGTTTAATTTGAATTAATTTATACAACATTTACCGTATTTTTTTTTCGTTCTCTCTTGCCACTCGATTACAACATTTACCATATATCTAAATGCTTGAGTATCATGTGTAGTTGCATTTAGACTGCGAAAGAACTCCCCTTTATATGTACGGAATTTCATCTTAAACTATCTAATTATTATAGAGTTTACATCATGATACCTTTTTCAAAAAATAAAAATAAAAATAAATTGATACACATTAATTTAAGTAATTATCATTGTAATATCTCCCATTTAAATTTATTAATGGAAGTTGGGATAGGGCTTCTACCAAAAGGGTCTGTAGCTTGGGTGTGCCCACCATCACTACACCAAAATCTCTGGATGCGAACGGCTGGGATTTTGGTTTGAAAATGGTTCAAAGCCGTTTCTGATTTGAAACGGTTATATACCATGTTCAAATTTGTACTTGTTTTAATAGCCGACGTTGCTATTTCTGGTATTTTGTTGGTGTGTCCCATTTGCATATTGAATATTCTTAATTTCTAGTATTATGTTCTATTGTTATATTTTAAAACAGATGGACGGATTAGATTTGTTTTGGAGACCTCGCTGGACCCCACATGGCCCTAGAGGCACGGTAGTTTTTATTTGCCGCAGATTACTAAATCGATTTCACCTTTTTTGGGGCCGAAACCCTCGTTCCCATTGTCACACGACCTCCCTCTCCCTCTCCCGATCCTCTCTCTCTCTCTCTCTCTCTCTCTCTCTCTCGATCTCCTTCTGCCTCTCCCGATCTCGTATTTCCTTTTACGGCATAGATTTTCCTGGATTTTCTTTTACTATTGGGATTGTGAAATCCATTGAATCTCCTCTCCAGAAACAAACACTTATTCTTTCATTCTCCTTTTCCCTGAAAATTTTAGGGTTTTACTGCTTTTTCTCGAGCTGAAAACTTCGCAGAGCTTTTCCATGTCGATTTGATCTGCATTCGATTCGATTCCCTGAAAGAAGATATGATAGGCATAGATTTCAGCGTCTAACATCGAGATACCAAAATACGAGTTGTTTTCAACAGATTCCGATGTTTTTCCCTTTGTACAGATCTTAGATTTTTATTTTTTTCTTCGTCATTTGATACGAATATCGTCGTTTAATTCAATGAAGGAACTGTTGGAAAGCTCTGCATCTTCTACAAATGTTACCAAGCAAGGAAATCATGAACCTGGTGGTCCCAATGCTGTGTTCGTTCAGCCACTTGCAGAAACTGGCAGGTCCTTGACATCAGAAGTTCAGAGCTGGCCTGGAATGGATACAGTAAACGTGGTTGCTACTAATGATGCAAATAGAATGGGCGGCCTGAAATCCTCAGACAATAGTCTTGTAGTGGGTTCATGTCAAGATGAATTGTCCATTGATGAAGGAAATCAGTCGAGTTGACAGGTAATTTAATATTTCCCTGGAATCACCCTCTTGAATTTATTTTGTTGGATCATCATAAGTGATCTTGAACATTTTGCACCTAGGCTGGCAAATTTCATTCATAGCCATGGTCTCTGTGGCTACCTTTAGTTATGCATTCTCTTTTGGTTTATGAGCTAAATATATTAAGGAATAGAAAGAGTAACGGAAATCTAGGTAAAGTATTTGGAAAATAGTGTCATTGTTGCTTCCAAGCATTTGTATTACTGAGTCAGTTCCATAACATGATGTAGTTATAAGGATGTAGACCAGTGATATCACTGAACAAGTGGTTCTATTCTGTTTATTAAGATTTGCAACACCAAGACACGAAGTGTGATTAATTGGGTGTGCAAGTTTTGGTGGTAGTGGCAATGAACTGCATTTTATTTGGTTAACACCGAAACTCGAGATCCAGATCTCTATACTTGGGTGTCGATTTTCTGAGTGTTACATAAAATGACTTGAAAAAATGCATGAACCCGTGTGGAAAAAATCGATACATCGCAGTGGCTCTCAAAGCCCTAGCCTATCCCTATCTCACGGCAGGGAAGTACCCCATTTAGGGCCCGTTTGGCCGGGCGGATTGGAAGGGATTGGATGGTATTGGAAGGGATTGGAAGTTAAATCCTGGGATTAGCCGGACATGCCAAACAGACTGGGTGATCTGATCCTGGGATATAACAATCTCATGGATTTTAAGACAATCCACTGACAATACCATCATTACCTTTAAATCCCATTCAATCCACCCTACTCCGTTCAAATTTGCCTGGGACGTGTTTGGTTGGAGGGATTGGAAGGGATGGGAAGGTTTAATCCTGGGATTGGTCGGGCGTTCCAAACAGACTCGATATAGTAATCCCATGGATCTCAAGACAATCCACTGACAACACCATCATTGCCTTGAAATCCATGCCATCCATCCTAATACCATTCAATCCCTTCCAATACACCCGTCCAAACTGGCCCTTAGAAGGCGGATTGCGTCCTACCCCTCCTGTCTCTAGCCACATTTTATGTGCCCAAGATTGAGGTAGATGAAAGGCTCAACTAGACCACATAATGCGCATTACTCTTGATTTAATGCAACTTACACTTAATGCCTTATGCATTTAATGCAAACTGAGCTTAATATTTATTGCGGTGCATTTGAGCACTGGACATTGGATCCACCTCATTTTTGTGCACATACAAATGAGCTGAGATAAGGGATAACTCGGGCGAGGTAGGAGGCAATCAGCGCCCAACAAACCTATATCCCATGTGATATGTGCATGATGCGTCAAATCCATCTGCACCTATATCCCATTTGATTTGTGCATGATGCGTCAAATCCATCCGCACCCACCAAACCTATCGCATGTGATTTGTGCATGATGCGTCAAAACTGAATGGATGAAACACATACATCATAGTGGGCCCCATAAAGTACCGACCACCAGCCACGGGGTTGGTGTCAGAGGGGAGTAGCCCATCCGTTTCCCTCGTACCGTGGCATGATATTTATTTTACATGCTCATTTTGTGGCATGAACCAAAAAAAAAAAAAGAAAAAAAAAAGAAGTAAACCCTAAAACTCAAGCAGGCCACGACTTTAATCTCTATGGTTGAAAACTTTTTAAATGGCTCCAAAAAGATTTGGATCAGTCTTATATTTATTTGATTTCGGGCAAGTAGAAAAATTCTGTTTTGTTGGTATCTAATTCGACTTCATCATCACATAGTGCATTTAATGTAACAATGTTGACAAATCCGGTGATGAGGTGGACCAATCACAATACATGGAAGAATTAATGATTTGTCTGCTTTTGGCAAGCAAAGGATTCAGATTTTTTATGTTTACCCTTCATTCATGCTTGTCCTCATGAATAAGTTGATGATTAATACACATCCTTCAGGCTCAAGCTTATTCCAAATTTCAAGGGTAGATGTCATTATATATCCCACTAGTTCCTGTGATGTAGTCAGCTTGTGTTTATAATAACTTTTTATTTATTTATTTATTATTATTTTAACATGGTTATTTAAAATGAGTTGTGAAGAGGGATGGGCAATATGGATTATATACATGCATCATGTCAGGCCCCACAGATTTAATAATTACTAGCTCATTTAGTGTGAATAAAAAAAAAACAAACAGCCGCTAAATGTGAAATCCAGTGAAGTCACTCCCACGAATTTTCATATGACAACTCATGAAAACACTCTTAGAATCCAAATGCATTACATCCAATCTGTCCATTCAATGGGCTACCTCATGAAACCCCCATGGTACAGAAATCAGCCCAACTCAAAACTTAAGTGGGCCATAGAGAAATACTTCATCCAAACCACATAAATGGTCTGAATATTCTAGATCACTTACATAATCATAAAACTAAAAAGAAAAGCAGAAATACTTAAAACAAATGGCAGATTTTAAAACACCATACTTGATTTAAGCAGAGAAAACAACCAAAAACACATGTAATATATGAACTTATTAAACAAGTAGATTTCAAACGAACTTAACCAGACCGAGTCATGAACTCAGTAATGCCGAACCGTAACAGTCACCTTCAGCACTGAATTGAGGTTGGGAATGTCCATGAACGCAGACTCAAAGACAATATAGCCTCTCGCATGTCGGAACAAACACGTTCCAGACACCACCGACACTACACCAAAATCGCGTAACTGGTACGGATGGCATTTTGGTTCAGAAACGGCTGTAAGCCGTTTTTTATTTGGGACGGTACTAAACCGTACTGGAATAGTTGCTGTTGTGTGTTGTTTATTTCACTGTTTTGTTGGTGTGTCCAGATCGAGTGGTGGATCTTCTTATTTATTATTATTATATTTAATTGTAATATTTTGAAACAGATGGACGGAATGGATTCTATTAGAACCCTCTAAGTGGACCCCACATGGCCCCGAGAGTCACGTTTATGTAAATCTACCGGAGACTACTGGAGTATTTTCATCCCCAAAATGCCCTACTCCCTTCAAAACGCCCTGCTCCCTTCAAGATGCCCAAAATGCCCGCCTCTCCCTCTCCCGATCTCAATCTCCCTCTTTCGATCTCCTGATCTCAACCCTCTCTCTCTCGATCTCCCTCTCCCTCAATCTCCCTCTCTTTTGATCTCCCTGTCCCGATCTCAACCCTCTCTCTCGATCTCTCTCTCACTCTCCCTCCTTCTCTCTCGATCTCCCTCTCCCTCTTCCGATCTCGACCCTCCCTCTCTCGATCTCCTTCTCACTCTCCCTCCCTCTCTCGATCTCCCTCTCCCTGTCCAACTCTAGATCTGACGGTCCCCACACGGTATTGTAGAAGCAGTCGCAGCAGCTCCGTATGGGGTGTGTGTTCTGTCATCCATGGTTGAATGGGGAAGACCAAGGAGGGAGTGAGTGCAAGCAGCGAGCAGTGGCAGCAATGTTCCGACAGTACATCGGCGCATGGTCCTTCCTTTTTCTTTTTCCCTTCTTGTGGGGTTTGTTGCTAGTCATGCCTTTTTCTTTTTTTTTTTTTTTTTTAATGGAATGTTATATAATTGTATTGGGCCTCTTAAATAATAGTGGATTTTTGGAGGAGAAGAGGGAGAGAAGTATTTGAGACATGGAAAACGTGTTTGAGATCAATCGGTGATCCTATTGCCATGATGTGGATGGACCATGTCCCATTAAATTGAAGCAATTGGATGATCCTATCCATTTGGTTAGGGTCATGACCCACTGACGTGAGGGACCCTTGAATCGACCAAGTCACTTGCACACATTTTTTTAAGGGATCATGACCCATCTACATGATGGTCCATTGAATCAATCATATCTACATGATGGTCCATTAAATCAATCAGATCACCGCATTCTATCATGACCCATCACGTCAACCAGATCATCACATACAGACTTGTCTTTTGGATCATTACCCATTGACGTGATGACCCATTGAAGCAACCAGATCATCACACACAGGTGCCTAGGTGGTGATGATCTGGTGTGCACTTCATGATGCTCCAAGAATCAGTGCTGTCACAGAAGCATATCTTCCCTCAAAGTCTTCCAGGGAGGGAAGAACCTTTTTGGCCTTTTTTTGTTGGATATAGAACAATGTACTTTCATAACCGTCCATTTGTGGGCCATTAATATAGGATTGGGGAGGTCCTGTCAGGGAAATTTACAGGCATTGTCCATCGTCCACCCACTACCATGGGAACATCATATGAATAGATGGGATCACCAAACCATAGGCCCCACTTGGCACCCTGGAGTTTGACTATTTGGAGTCAAGAAACTGTGTTTGAATATCTGGAAAGAATTTTGGAAGTCTATTATGCATGTTCAACAGGAGAGTGAGCTTGAAGAACTAAATCATGTCAAATATGCCAACATGACATATGTGTGCAACATACATGTAAGATGAGCATTGGGTCCATAGTGGTGGTTTCCAACTAATCCATTAATTCTTAAAGTTGTTGCTTTCTCTAGCTTGAAATGTTATGGATTGAATGCTTGGTTTATATTTTTTAGTGACTATGATGATTGAACTAAGTGTTACCTTACTGATTTGCAGATTACCCAAGTTTATTTCTTCTTATTATGTTGAAACATTTGTACTGGAAATGAAGATGCTATTCGTTAGGCTTTGTTGAACAGCAAACATGTTTGATGAATACGGTCAAAATCCGATACATATGGCATACTTTCTTTCTTTTTAATTCGTGGTATACTTGAAGTTGATGAATTAGTTGAAAAATAAATGGAATTTGGATGCTATCTATTGAATTAATCCTCTATTGGATTTGATGAATTGGTAAAGTAGTCACGCCAATTTGGTTTTTGTTCATACCTTCTTTTTTGTTACTTAATTGTTCTATTGAATTTGAATTTCATATAATATAATTTTTTGTGTGTGATTGAAATTATATTAGTGGTTTATCTTGACTTCATCTCTGAGGTCTGGTCATTGTAGCTGTGCAATTTGTTTTGTATGTCCCACTTCTCTGAGATGGAATTGGAAGCCTCTCCATCTGAAAACATTCGTCTGATCTGATTACTCGCATTAAACGAGTAACTCATGACTCTTGACTGTCCATCTAGCGGGACCCAGTTAGAATGGATCACAATTATTGATTGATCATTGACATCACTTTTTCTGCAGTGTTCCATACTGAACCCTGACTTCTACCCATCATTGCTTTTACCTTCTGAATATTTTCTCTAACCTGATTACACTCAAACAAATGGCGTACTTATGTCTTGGCTGCCCATCTAGATCCCACCTAGAATGGTTCAGAATTACTGATTGATCGTAGACTAGACGCCACTTTTCTTCACTTGTTGAAACTTAGACTCAAAAAATGCATTTTGTAATAGAGAAGATGAATCACAAAAAAGCTATCACCCTGGTGGTGCCTTTATATGCCCAAATGTATGTTGTTGGAGTGATAAAATCCCTTTGATTTTCTCCTAGAAGAGAGGCATATAATGATTTGACTGGGAATACTAGGCTGGGGGTTTAAAAACAAAAGAAAGATATGGAGAATAGTGGCTTGTGAGGCCACAAATTCTAATGATGCAAGAAAGACAACCTTGTGTTGACTCACTTTTAGGTGATATAGAGAGAAGTTCAGCAGTTTTATAATGTAAATGCTACTAACAAATGAAAAATATATAATATAAAATACACAATTGCATTACAAAAGAGCGATACTTACAAACTTACAAACAGTGTGGGAAATAGGGAAGCTGTATGGCAGCATAGATACTTTTGTTTGGTCGGGCCATTTCTTTATATACTGGAAAGCCCTGCTTCCAAAACTTACAAACAGTGTCTCAGGTTCTTATATAGTACTCACTTATTAGGTTGTATGTTTTCTTGGTCATGGGAGAGAAGAAGATGCCCATGAATATTTGAGGTCAGTTGTTTAAACTATTTCTAGAGTTTATGCTGCATCCATCTGGACATATATTTTATCATTTCAAATGCATGTAATGATATCCTGTTAATGGGAGATTTTGGCAGGTATGCTATTGATACAACGCAATCTGTGTGCCTTGAGGAAGCTGGTGCAAATGCAACGGACCCTTTGGCAGGGGAAACTACTCTTATACAACTGATTTTCAGGGGTTACCTTCGATCTAAGGTACGTCTATGGTCCTCGAGATCGAGAGCATTTTCATCATATCTTTGTATTCTTTTTTAGTTTGAGTCATCGTGGTTTCTGCAACAAAATTTTGTACTGAGTACTGAATAGCTGCTGGAAACTTGAATGGTTATTGCAGATAAGCTGCATGAAATGCCCAGGCAAGTCTGAGAAGCATGAACAGATGATGGATCTAACTGTTGAGATACATGGGGATATTGGAACTCTTGAAGAAGCAATTGCACAATTTACGGCTACTGAAATATTGTGGACATGGTTGAGGAAGTTTGTGATCTTAGTAGCCCGACCCAACTTTCCATTGGTCATGCTCCAATATTGTGTACCAGTTCTGTTGAGCTTTTCCTTTCCTCCCAGAGGTGGTTGGGCTTTGGGTATGCAGTCTGGTTCTTGTATCTACCAGAAGGTGGTTGGTCTGCTTTAGTTTTTGTTTCTGCTAGTTGATGGCTAAATCTGTATCCGCATTTTTCTTTGAAATAAATTTCATCTTATCCATAAAAAAACTGATCGATCAGACCATGGTTTAAAATATTGTCCGATATGCCTCAGTTTTGGCTAAGTCTTATTGATTTTGATCCATACCTAGCTGGGCTCTGCCCCTACTACAAGAACTAATCTCTACCCAATACAACTTGTAATGTATTGTGATGTGTCACACCAAACCAGGGCAAGCCCTGATGAGTCAGGATGAATTAGAGTGAATCATCACCTAGGTAATTTTAGAGGAGATAAAACTCATTTAACCAGGTTTGTTAATTTTGCATGTGTGCATGTAGCATAGTGTGCACCGCCATGTTGATGGCCCTATTCGAGTTCTCACACTCTTTAAGCCTATTTGACGGGACAAGCATAGCAGGTGATACGATGTTTGGACAAAGGAGAGGAAGACAAGAAGTACGAACAAAACAAGGTTTGCGTTCTTTCCTTCTTTCTGTGCTATAAGACCAGACGCCTTCAGCCATGCCAGTATGGCACATGTGTGCAAGATTTGAGCTTCCTATCATAGAAGACACGTTGGTTAGATCTTCTGGCAGGAAAACAACGCTATTTCACTATATTATTTTCTCAGTGCTACAGCCCACACACTTCTAATACAGGAAAACATGGCCTCTTTCTAGTGTCCCTCTAAACACATAACAAAAGATAATTGCTGAAGAACATGCTAACTCCCAAATGCTAGCACCGAATAATAGTTCCAAGGTTCCAAGTCTTTCATAGGCACCCAATGGGTAACGCTTTGTGAGTCCCATCATACAATTGCAGCATGAAGGACTCCAAAAATTTGGAACCTTATCTAAATTCCCGAGTCCTGGATGTGCTTCATTCATATTCTTCATATCAGTTGATCCAAAGCATCATTTTAATTTCTGTTAAAAACCTTTGTTTTTATCATGGCCTCTCACATTCATATTCTTCATAACAGTTGATCCAAAGCCTGCTATACTGTTGTAGGTGGACTCTTTTGCTAACTCTAGGCCCCTACATTCCTTGTAATTTATTTCATTTCTCTTGATGCTTGCTTTCATGTTAGTCATGTTCATAGCTTTTGAAGAGGTGCAGTCGGATACTTCTTTAAGCTCATTAGTTGTTTCAGAACTAGAGTTGTTATTGTTGTCTTCTGTTTTATGAGAGTGTTGCTCATTAATGCTAATTGCATTGTTGGACTGGTGTCTTGCTAATAGCGTATCCTTGTTGAACTGTTTTCTTTGTTAGCAAGTTGTCTTCTTAGATGATCAACTATTACTTATTTGCTACTGTATAGAGTAAAACATTTTATTCAAACTTCACCTTTGAAAGTTAGCTATTAGTTGAAATTTTCATTTTTTTTTCATTAAAACAGTTGTGGTTTGTTTGAAGTTCTAGACAGTTTTCTTTGGGTAATGGAGGAGATCGTCTCTGCAGAGCTTTGCAGAGCTTTACTTGTCTTGAATTTCTTACCAGCGTGTGTATCTTTCATCACCAAAGAAAAGATTATAGCTTATCTGTTAAGACCAACTTCAGTATCAGGGTGTCTTTTGTGAGACTTCAAATTTCATGGACGGTTCTTTCTCCTGCTATCAGTTATTAATTTGTTTGCTTGTAGCTTATAATTCTCTTTAATGTTTCAGCCCAGTGTTGGTTTGAAACATGCTAAGGAGGGAACAGAGCTCTGCATTCTGGTTTGCACTTGGAGGGAAGCAAAGTTACACGAGCAAAAAGAGTGCTCAAGAGACTGTTAGAGATCCCCATTTGTAAACGTTTTCATCCAATCAACGTGCTGGTTCTCCATATTACTAGTTCTAGCGAGATCCCCATTTGTAAACGTTTTCATCCAATAAACGTGCTGGTTCTCCATATTACTAGTTCTAGCTTATTTTATAGCATTCTTCCCTTCTTCTTTTTTTTTGTGGCAGGTTACTGAGGTTTACAACTTCTCTCAAGATGATCTATTGACTGAGGATATGTTGATACTACCTCAAATTGTAACATACGCATTCATATGATACAACTTTTTGCGAATGTCTGACTTCTTTAAATTGCAAATTGGCCACAATTTTATTTTAGCATTTGCAAAGCTACAGAATCTTTTTCATCTTAACTTCTTCAGGTATCAGGTCCACTCGACAACAAGGCTGGAGAGAATCTTGTAGGAAATGCTATATTTCGCTGGCAGAGGTGGAGACAGATTACTTTCTTCAGTTGCTATTCTAGTGCAAAATATTAGGCCGTGTTTGTATGCACCGTTGAATTGAATTGCAAATATTAGGCCGTGTTTGTATGCACCGTTGAATTGAATTGCAAATATTAGGCCGTGTTTGTATGCAAAATATTATGTCCTTCTCTCCTTCTATTTAATCCAACTGATAAGTGAACGGCTCCAACTTATATTGACAGTGAAGCAAAAATGCATCATGTTAGCAAAGGTGCACCAGAGCAGGTAATGTTGCCATTACCTTTGTGGTTTTCTTGTTACTAACACCTCTAATTGTCAGTGGCTAGTCAGTTGCTTATCCTCCTTGGGCAATGGTTTTGCATATTCTGAAACTTGCACGCAATAAGTCAGCCATAGTGCAGAGAGTTAACGCTGCGATTAGCAAGTTTGCAGATAGAAGACTTTGATCACTTACTATAGCATTCCAGGTAAAACTACTCTCCCAATCCTGTTTTCTTTTGCTAATATTCTGTCGCTGCATGATTAGTCCATCGTGTTTGTTGTTTTTCATTCATCTTTGACTGTATGTAGGAGGCTCCAGAGGGAAGCAAATATAGTCTGAGAGGTCCATGTAAATTCATCGATCTCATGCCTCTCTTTGATCTTCCCTGGCATGAGAGTACAGAAACAATCAGGCACACTCGGCATAAATCTTGAAATAATCACAGGTATCCAATTTTCTGCTGGCTTGTGAAATTAGTCTTGTAGCATGCTAACTTTTTATGCTCTAGTGAAGCTAGTGTCAGAACTCTAAGAGGATACAAAACAACATCAAAGAAGCTAAAATAGTTGTAAAGAGCTAGAAGTTTACAATTACTTTCTTGTGCACTATTTTCTTTAATGCGGTCAACTGTTCTGAAGAGCTATCATGATTACAATTCTGTTAACAGTGTATGCAGATTTCAGTGACAGACAATCAATACGTCTGTGTCTCTGTGTGCATCCAATTAAATATGGGCAATGCCATTCTGTCAAGAGATGCCTGCCAAACTCATTGAAATGTCATCTTCCTCATTCAAGTGTCTGTCTCTGTGTGCATCTATGTGGACCATGATCCCATTCAAGTATATGTCTATACATCTCAACATCCTCATTTCAGCTACATTCATCTTATGAACATGTTATTCCTTAACTGCCCAGCAATCAAACTAAAACATTGCAGGACACGATTTTCTGTTTTTATTTGTTATTATTATTATTGTTTTAGAATTTTCTTTTGAGGCGTACCGCTTAGTATGCCTCAAGGCTTACACCTCACCTAACAAGGCTCAACTACCTGAACCGTGACTATGCATATCCTTGATATGGTAATGAACTATTTCCAATTTTGGGTCTACAAAGGTTTCAAAGAGATATGTAGCAATGGTCCATATTCAGCTTAAAAGTGCCTGAAGATTGGTGCCTTGAATCTTTAATCCTGGAGTGTTGTAGCATATTCCATGTATGTTTAGTTGCATCCAACCAATTGTCTGGATCACTCAACCATTGGCCCCACTTCTACAAACTGAAAACCTGAGTATATTGTGCTTGTTACCAACAAAAAGAAGAGTATATTGTTCATATTCTTGGTAGAGGATCATATAATTCATGTTTAATAGATAGGAATTTTCTTTTTTAACTTCAAGCCAAGATATTTCAATCAATGTCTTGCAGGGAGAACTGTTATTACAGTGAAGAGTTCATGAAATCGTTAGCTATAACTGATGAGAGCTCCGAGGAGATGGAAAAGATTTCTTTCATATGTTCTTGTGTTGTGAATGCTGCCAAAGAAGGAGGTTCTGTCCTAATACCAATAGGTCGGCTTGGCATTGTACTTCAGCTTTTGGAGCAGATATCACTATCCCTACAATCTTTAAATCTGAAGGTATTTTTTGGCTTGCTGTCTACAACATGTAGAAACTGACGTGAACTGCCAGTGCATCAATTTGAGATTCTACTGCAAATTAATTGGCCATGTAAAAATGGTCATCACTAATCTCAAAATGAAAACCGATGCTGTGATATTTGTTTTGAGCTCTCATAACTCAACCAAGTCTATGAGATATTACCAAGTTTGAGGTTAAATCTGCCAAACGTAGCCAATTCCATAGAGTTCATGACTTCTAGAAGTTTTGAAACTGAATCATGTTTCATAATTTGACTTTTTTGGTCCAATTTTTACATACATGTTATTCATTTGTATCGTAGGTTCCCATTTTTATAATTTCCACCACGGCAGAAGAGACTTTGGCATTCACAAATATTATACCAGAATGGCTATGCAAGGAACGCCAAGAAAAGGTAGCTTTTCTTCAGTTTTCTTTTTCAAATTCTTGCAAATCATAGAGAAATGCTCATGTGCCACTGGTTGGATGGCAAGTTGTGGTGCGACTAGTGAATAAGTTCCAACCATTTGTGTTTGTGTGGAATCCAACCCTTTTGATAGGTTGGCCCATCATGAGGATCACCTGGTGCAAAAATCAACCAATCCACTCATCAGGTGGATCACACCACAGAAAACAACGGATAACCACTGATATAATAAGAAAAATAGGTGTGGCCCACCTGATGGGTGGTTCAAGCTGATTTTTGCATAAGGTGATCATCATGATGGGCCAATCATTTGGATGGGTTAGATGTTTCTCGAACATGATTGGATGAAAATTATTTGCTGGTTGGACCGTAAATTAGTGGTCCAACCAGTTGGATACCAGCATCTGTCCAAATTATATATTGGGTATTACTGATCCAAAAGTAATCACTCTCTGTGGATTGGTTTTGCAGCTGTACTCCGGTGAGGCATTGTTTGGCCATGTAGAGCTCATAAAAGGGAAAAGGATTCATGTGTTTCCTGCAATTCATTCATCAAATTTATTGTAAGGCCTTCCCTTTTCTTATTCAATATTAAATGACCTCTAGAACAGGCATTCTGTTATTCAAAAAGTGAAAACTGTCAATAGAGCTATAATGGCAGAGCTTGTGTGACTGTATAAGGAGCCTGCCTATGATGGGAGGAAGAGTCTGTACACAGCTGGGGAGCTTCCTTTCACCTCCAAGGAGTTCAAAATCAAGCTTGTGGATGAAGATGATGGAATCAATGGCCCAAAGTAATGATCCCTTTGTCTTCTCCTGTTTCTCTTCCTTTTTTGTTGTTTGCTTTTTTTTTTTCTTTAAAAAATAAAAATAAAAATAATAAATTACTTGCTTTTGGCTTTCAAAAAATTTCACGTTTAGTTTCCTTCAACATGTTTATAGGTACAACCGCGAGGTGATAGCTTCACGAGACGGTCCATCTTCGATTGTATGATCGCCGGTTCGATCCCGGTTTTCTTCTAGAGGCGTACGGCCTACCTGCAGTACAAGTGGCATTTACCAGAAGACCCGGAATCGTACTCGGTTTTCATTGATAGAAGGGCTGTGAACAACGGAACCTCAATTCGAGCCGTTTTGGAAGGGTTGGGAGAGGAAAGAGTGAAGAGGATGAAAGATAAGATAGTCGAGTATATACCGAAGTTTGTGTACACCGCCCCCAAAGAGGGGTTGGCCGGTATGAAGGATGCGTTTGATGTTTCCCTTGAAGGGGTACTGAGAAGATTCCAGGAGCAGAGAAGGACAAACGGAATTGAAAAATTGGGAATGGGAGATCTTGTATGTTGTATTTTGTACTTATCTTGGGTGGGGTATATTGATGGAGGGACAGGATGTTGAAGTAGATTGGTGGACGGATGGATGGATGTGGTTGGTGGATTTTATATTGATTGGTTAGCTGCAGAGACAGTTATTAGTTGCTACCACAGTCCGTGGTTAAAGATTATTATGTGTGAGAATCATTCTATTGTCCTTTTCTTCTATTTGTGTAATTATCTGGCATATAATATAAGTAGATTACATACCCCACTCTCTCTCATATAATGAACAAAGGGGTTTAAAATTGTTATTAAAATTCCATCCTAAAATCTGACCGTTGGCAACATTAATAAGCATTCAAAACCGTTTCTAAAATTGTGCCTAAAATGTGACCGTTGGCACCAGAACGGTTTAAAACCGTTCCTAAAACGGTACCCAAAACGGTTCTGAACCGTTCCTGATTTTCTGCGACGCCTCATTTAGGAACGGTATTAAACCGTTCCTGAAGCATTTAGGGACGGTTTAAAACCGTTCCTAAACGACGATTTTGGTGTAGTGCATGTTGTTTATGTAAAATCCATCATGACCGGTAAGTGTATCACCTCATGTTAGGCATAGGGTGAAAATGTGGTACTGCATGTTTAATGGTCGGAGTGGATCTCACATATATTATGGTGTGACTATGCACATATGTTAGTGGGAGATCTCTCTATTTTTCTTGGGAGTAGTCAGGAGAGGGACATGAAATCCACTCTAGCCATTACATGTGTAATCACATGTTAGGCTTATGGCCAAAAAAAAAAAAAAAAAAAAACCACTAAGCAACTTGTGATTTAAGTGGGCTACAACAAATGAAACATTTGGGAGAGAAACTTTCACCCTTCATTTTTATAGGGCCAACTTTGATAATTATATAAAATTCAATCTAATCATTAGATTACATGCCAAAATTTTGGCATAGGACCAATTAGGCCCATATGTGATTCCAGTAGGCAACACTGAGGGAAACAATAAGGAGGGTGAATGTTGCCCAATACACTATTTTCAAATGTGTGGTCCACCTGAATCACAAATAGAGATGATATTTGAGCCCAAGACCTACCATGGAGTGATAAACCCTGTAATTGAGATGGATTTCACATCAACATTATGGTGGTGCGCACATGGCCATCAGACCTTTTATTCACCCCATGGACCTAAACACTCCATTAAGAAATTTAATGGAAGGTGCCCTAATGATAATTACATAAATAAACAAAATAGGTTATTGGAAAACTTTTTGAAAAGGGGTTCTGAAATGTAAACTCCATGATAAGTGGGTAGGTAGGTGTGTGTGTATATATATATATATATATATATATATATATATATATATATATATATATATATATATATATATATATATATATATATATATATATATATGACAATAACATGCTCACCTACGCACCTTTGCACACATGTCATGGGTGCACCTACGCACCTTTGCACACATGTCATGGGTGCCGAATCCGAACGGTCCATAAGATGCGGAATCTCATGAAACCTTAGGTGGTGAATTTCCACCATGATCTAAGATTCTTGTGTGCCATAACAAAGAGAAATTCAAATCAAGGGAATAAATTGTTTACATTTTTCATGGCCCATCGAAGTTTTGGATCAAAGTAAAAATTCGTACCAGGGGCTTTCATGGGGTTCTGCTTCATGTGGACCGTTCAAATTTGCTAGATTCATCAGATATGATGAGTTCTCAAAAAAGTTCGTATGTAGTACGCACGAACTAGTTTGCAGGTGAGTGTTTCCGTGTATATATATATACATATATATAGACACCCTACCCTGGCTAATATCTTGAGAAGGCTAAGACTATCCGGGAACCACAAGCATATCCTAAACCGAACCCTAATCCGAACCAAACCCTAATCCCAACTTAAACCTAACACTGACCCAAAATTCTCAAAAACCTCCAAACCAGGACCTAAAACCTCGATCCAAACCATTCAATCCACACACAGCCCCCGCTTATGCCTAATACCTTGATCAGAATCCTTTACCCAAGCCGAAACCCATCTATTCGAGCCATTAAACTTCGAAAGGAGGCCATCGTGCAAACCTGCACACCGAGCAAAGCCCGCACGCTCGAGCCCGGACCAAACGAGCTCCAGACGGTAGTCTGACTACCGCCGGTGGTAGTCGGACTGTCGCCACTCGCGGCCCGCGTGTGGACAACTGTCCCAACATCCAAAAGTCAACTTTCTCATGAATTTATCCCTCCAAATTTCACCATTTACCATTTCACCAACCCCTTTAGCTAATGAGAGAACGCCATGTGGCGTCTCCCTCCTCTCAACTAATCACCACCTGCCACATCAACATTTACCCTCCTCAAACTCAAAAATTACCAAAAGACCATTGGAGAAAGTTATAAATAACCCTCTCCTCTTCACATTTCATTATCCACTTCTCATTTTCCAAGCTTAAGTGAGAAAGAGAGGGAGAGAAAGGAAGTGAGTGAGGAAGAGAGTGAGGGAAAGGGAAGGAGCTCCCAAGCCCTCAAAGTTTAGATTTTTCCAACCACCCCCTAGCCCTCAACTCAACCCTTTTAACCTTTAAGCCCAACCTAAATTGTCCATGGTGTACTCCATGTTCTAGCCATCTCAAGAGCAAGCCAAAGATTCATTCATTCTACATACAAACATTCATCATGACATCTATTCCCTTCTCAACCCCCCTGCTTCTCTAGATCTCTAGCGAACTTATGCTCTGTGACTTGCCATATATCGGATCCTGTACATCAGAAATTTCTAGTAATCTAGTCCATTTTTCTTCACCTTTTTGCATAAGCATCATCACATCCGCCTTCTAGATATACCGTTGGATGTATACTCTGTGGCTTGCCAAAATTTCAGATCTTGCCGCATTAGAAATCTACGTGTGTGCCTAGTCCTATTTCGACCACATCATCCATCCCTTGAGATTGTTTTATCACACAAAGTAGAGGCCGTACGTTTGTATGGGCAGAGAGGGTGCCTAACATGTTCCCTCTTTGTAACTGAGGTCTCTTACCTAGAATCCCGGATCGCAGACCATGAGTCAATCTAAGGTAGGAAAGTCTTCGGATTTCTCCAATCTTACATATTTCGCGGGTTCTAGCCGACCGTGAGATTTTGAGATGAATTGGCTAGTGGCGACTCCAACATCCACAAATCAGCCTAAATCACCCTCATCAACAAAACATAACATACAAATCAGCGTGGCCGCTGATTTTTCCAGTGTCTACAGAATGACGACTCCGCTGGGGATTTGCTAGCTCGCAAAAGCTGAGATCTAACTCGAAAACGTGTGGTACTCCAATCTCAAGGGACATTCATCACTGCATTCACAAAAATTAAAAAAAAAACATCTTTGGCTTACACTTGTTTGGGCATCAATCCGAGCCACGACCACTCAATCCCATGCAGCTATGGCTACCCATGAAAAAGAGCCGGCAGCTCTGCCAGCTCCTGAGCATCGACACCGGTATCAGCACCGTCATCGATACCTCCAGCAGCTCTAACAGACCCACAGGCCAATACAACCACGTAAGAGTTACTACTTCGAGCAATGCAAGAACTATTGCTTCGCCTAGTGCCAGGCGCCATACCGGACATACAGGCAACACAACATAGTGCTCAAAACAGTTTAACTCCACAACCTCCCTTGGCTTTCTCCCTTCCTCCTCCAGCAAATCCCATTCTACCCTTCTATACAGAATCAGCACAAGATCACCAACATCCTCTTCCTAGTAGGAGATGTAACATCCCGGATTTTTCCCAACTTGGGATTAGACGTCCTTGGGTGATGGGTCGATCATAACACCTTATTAACTTGTCAGAACTGAATCCCATAGTCTAAAATCGCTCCTTAACCCATTTCCTTCACAAATCCCACCCTTCACTACCTTGTTCTTTCAATTTTTCAAAGCACTTTCGCCCTAGACACTATCTTAAACTAGCTAAGTAGTATAACTTGGATCACTTTGGATACAAACTACAAAGGACTAAGTACCACCTCAGACAGAAATCTTATAGGACAATCATTTAGAAATGAGGCGAGGATTAGCCAGTGCGAAACTAGATTAGCCACGAAATCCATTTGAATCGCTTTAAATACGATCTGCAAGACCCAAAACTTGTAGAATCATTGACGCTAAGTTACCCTAAAATCTAGGATCAATCTCATTACCCGGTTGCTCTCGGGAGCATCTCGAAACTCCGTATCAGGTCTGGACCGAACATCGGGAGTCCGATTAACACGAGGTTAAGGAACTAGGACCGCCTCACTGGGCTTGACAACCATCTCGGAAATCAAGTCCAGACGATGTCCCACGGCCATTTACTCGAGTCCGGAGCGAGGGAGTGTGAAAACCACTGTCTTCTTTACAAAATAAATATCTTGAATAGTGATCTGGCACTACTCGCTTGCGGATCAGTATTAAGCAACCAGACCGTCAGAATCAGACCAAATTATACCCTCTGATTAGGAAAAATTTCAGGAACATTTACATGTACTTGGAATTTCGGATCAAGACCCACTGACTGTTGAACTGAAAGTGGTCCGCCACACGTGATCTGGGATTTCTATCGAGACAAAAACATAACCCCATGTAGATCCATGGGTTGTGAGCTTAAGTCCGACGTTTGGCTCAAGGAGGGCCGCCAGAAACCCTCTTTTGAGCTGGAACAACGCCGATTTGCTTACAAGGTAAGTATACCTTGAACATAAGTCTATTCCGGAGAGTTTTTAGGCTATTTAAGGGCCTTAGAACAGCCCCTCTCACAACCATACGAATTTGGGATAAGACCCTAAGGAGAGAGAGGAAAAAGAGAGAGAAAGCTTGAGGTTTGTGGGAGAATCTTCCTCCTACTGCTTTCGACCACCACACGGGCTGCACCACCTCTTCCTAGACGCTTTCCCGGCAATACCGACTCCGTTTTAAGGTGAGAAACCCTAACCCTAGATCTGTTTGGGTTAGTGAAGGTTATAGGTTATGAAATAGCTAACCGGTTTCACTCTCTAGGCGATAAAACTGCCGAATACGGAAGCCCTTCAAACCTTGCTGATTTGTTGTGATTCCAAGGTGCAAGGTGCGGACTTTAGGTGTATAGGTTATGGTTTTCAACACTTTCAATGTCAGATAATGATAGATTCATGATCTGCATGCAATTGCACATGTACAAAGTGCTTTCCGTTTTCTGTTTCAATTAAAGTTGTAGAATATGGAATTTTACATATTCTAGGTATTCGTAGAAAATACCGTATACGTATTTTTTTTAGAAATGTGTTTGACATGTTTATTTGTTGTATGGATATACGATATATGGATAAAATAATTATTTGGCAAAAGGATTCGCCCAAATACATGTTTTATTAATATACACTATGTATGTAGAAATACTGTATTGTAAGGAGTGCCGTATACATGTATATTTTGGAAATATGTTGGCCATGATTGTTTGTCGTATGATTATATAATATATGAATAAATTACTTATTTGGCGAAAGGAATCGCCGTAATACATGTTTGCTTGTACACACTATATATGTTGAAAATGTGTATTCTAGAAAATACCGTGTATGTATAAATTTTGGAGATGTAATTGTCATGATTAATTGCGGTATGAATATGATATACACGGATAAAATACTCGCTTGGCGAAAGGATAGCCATAATACACATTTTTCTAACATACGTCATGTATGTTGAAATAGTGTACTCTACGTGTTTGTGAAAATGCTTGTGAGAGTAAGTGCTTAGGTGTTAGGGCCTTAGGTAGGTGCTGAGATGGGGTTCTCAACTACCTTAGAGTCACGTATGATACCCTCCACGTAGTTGTTTACTCTAACCACTCGCTTATGAAATATATGTGTTTGTATCCCTATTTGTATAGTGCTCTATAACATGCTTTGTAACTTGCTTCATAACATGCTTTATAATATGCTTTATGACATGCTTTCTAGTGTCCTTGAATTACTTTGTTTATCATGCTTTACTTCACATGTTATGGTTGAGAATTGATTGAGCTTGGGACTATGTCCATAGTCCAAACATCAGGTACCAGACTTAGAATCGTGGTTGAGATTCATCTCGCCACACATGATGTGTTTGGCGAACCCGTGTCGTACTTCGGTTGGCGATAGTGGTTGGCCACACGAAGTTCTTCTGCGCTTCATATCGCTCAACTTGTTGTGTGCTCGAGCTAGCCGAGCACGTCAAGTAACCCGTGTGTCTTATGTATGTTCATCATGTTCGGTCGCTAATGCTTGAACCTAGGGTACCAAACTTACCAGTGAGAATCCCGTTAACCATGGTACCTCAATCCGCTAAGACTCATGAGCTAGGCATGGTGGTATGGGACACCGTGGTCGAGCTATTGGCCTACGCTAGGGCCACATGTCTCCCCGTAGTGACCAGTGAGCAACCAAACTCGTGAGCTGATTATGGTGGTATGGGACACTATATTCGTGTTGTCGGCCTACATTGATAAGGTGATGGGGGAGCGGTGCAACCTTTATGCGTAACAGCCCTGACAGCCCTTTGTAGTGACCTCGAGCATACTCTGAAATCGTAGTGCGCCTTAGGGTTCGCCACGATATATAGAGTATGAACTAAGCCTGTTTCTGTATTGTGATGAATCGTTTAAGGGGTGATGGGGGAGTGGTGTAACCTTTGTGCGTAATGTACCACAGTAGCCTCTGCAGTGACCTAGAAAACACACCATCGTCTGATATTAACTAGGACTGACGACCCTAGAATGGATCATGTTTGGGAATGATACAAGGGAGGTACCTTAGTTTCCTAATCCTGCTGTTTGAAATGGACTAATTAAAAACTCGGTAATCATGCTCATCATGCATTGCATGTGCCTGGAAGATGTGGAGCACTGTGGGATGAAAGCATGCCGCGAGCGTGAGATGGTGTCGCATGAGGGAGTATGTCGGTGAGGGCATACATCATATCATTCATACTTGCATTAATAAGAGTAGTTAGGAGTGTTTGATTGTACTGCTTTATTATTACTGCTTGACTGTATTGATAACATGTTAACCTATGCTTTATTGTTCCACTGAGTTAGCTATTCACTCCCACATTACGGGACGGTGTTTTGAACACCTACCAGACATTGTCTGATTTCAGATGGCGACGCTACTTCTGAGGCGGAGCCGGACCTTTGCAATGACTACTACGATGCACCTTGTATTGGTTGTCTTCGACGGCTTCACGTGAGCCGTGTCCGATCGACAATGGGCTTTACGGGATATTGACTAGAGGACCTTACACATTTGGTATATTTTAGGATTGTACTTGTAATTATTTAACCTGGTAATGTTATCACACTCTGGAGACTCATCATAGTTTATATATTTTATCTATCTATCAAAGTCTTCCGCTTGCAAATTTAATTGTCTTTGGAGTATGATATGCTATTTTGGCTTAATCTCACTCATGTTCACTACTCTAATACAGTCAACATTCAATCATCATTCATTTTGTTGCATAAGTAATGTTCTGAAACTCGAGAGTTGAGTTACTACTCGACCCTCGATTTTCGGGATGTTACAGGAGATCTGGTCAATTTCAAGGGGCAAAACCCCTCTCATATGATCCTTTTGAACTCGCAGAACTCCGAGAGCAATTATGCGATGTACAGAGGAAACTACAAAGGCAGCAAGGAGTGGATCATCAATCCACCAAATTCAGAGACTTATGTCCCTTTCCCGATGCCAGGGTACCTCAAAACTTTAAGGTACCAAAATTCAAAAGGTATGATGGCATGGGGTGTCTTATGGACTATTTAAGAGCATTCCGTGGAAAGCTTAATACTCTGGCAGGTAATGATGGAGCATTGATCTGTTTGTTTCGAAAATCCTTGAAAGGCGATGCATTAGATTGGTACACGTCATTAAACTACTATCGAATTAAGACTTGGGAACAACTTTCCCAAACTTTCACTGATCGCTTGGTGTACAATCTTAATGTAGCACCTAAAAGGGCTGATCTTGCTGCCCTAAGGCAAAGGAATGATTAGTCATTGTCAGCTTACGTTGGACGGTGGCGAGCAATGACTGCTAGAATGAAAACACCCATTGATGATGAGGAGCAAATGTACATGATAATTCACTCGGCAAACTCGAGTATCTCTGGATACCTTATCTCGTATCCATATGCCAACTTTACCCAACTCATCCACGCCGGGGAACAAGTCGAAGCCGGAATAAGGGCTGGGACGATCTCTCCTCGGTGGCCTCATCAGGCCTCCCCAGTACAACTGATAATAGAAGGAAGGCCTACTGGATACGAGAATGATAACAGAAGTGTTCCTGACCTCCATCCAACAGAAGAAGACAATCTCATCGCTTCTACCCAAGGTGCTCAATTCACTCCTCAAGAGGGACAATGGCAACAACAACAGCAAAGGGAGATTCCTCAGTACCCCAATCACGGTCAGCAAATGAGGATGACCCGGGAACCTAAGCAGTTTACACCGATAGCCCAAACTTATAGTAAGATACTAGCCACGCTAGTCCAAAGGTAAATACTTACACCACTACTGCCTAGGCTCCCCCCAAATCCTCTGCCACCAAATTATAATGAGAATGAGTACTGTGCATACCACCAATCTCGAGGCCACACAACGGACCGTTGTTTCTCCCTGAAACATGTGGTCCAAGATCTGATTGATAACTAAACGATTGTGGTTACCTCTCCTGTGGTTGCCACCACCAATTACACCCTCCAGAATCTCCTGCCATCGCATCAAGTATGCCCCAGCTCATCAGGAACCCCTACTAACAATATCGGTCAAGAAGAGCTACTCCCGGTCAATCCAGTCCAATACATCCATTCAATCACTGCCAGCCCAACAACAATACCCCCAAGTCTATAAGGGGCACACCCTTCCAGTTCAATCTCTTTGCTCTCAAATATGCATCGGGCTTCTCCAGCCGGTCCAGTTTCCATGCCCTCAAGTCTACACGGGGCATGCCCTACTAGTCCAATCTCTTCACTCTTAAATATGTAAGGGGCATCTCCATCCAATCCAATCTCCATGCCCCCAAGTTACAGGAGCCACCACCAATTAATCCAGTCCATACATCCTTTTCCTCATAAGGGGCACCACCGGCCTATCCGGCCCCTACTCCCACCCCCATGAT
Organism: Magnolia changhungtana; assembly: GCA_030180095.1. Taxonomy (NCBI): domain Eukaryota; kingdom Viridiplantae; phylum Streptophyta; class Magnoliopsida; order Magnoliales; family Magnoliaceae; genus Magnolia; species Magnolia changhungtana. The sequence continues at coordinate 2,127,349 of JASAUF010000653.1, read as the reverse complement.
CTAAGAAAATGCTCCTTCTCCGATCAACATACCGCATGCCCTAGCAAAATCAGGGCCCAACTTCAACCATGTGGTAACTTTCTAAGAAGGACATTCTACTGCTCAAAGAGATTTGCCTAGCTCTCATTAGTCTTCAATCCTTTAAGAGAAGTGCTAGGATGAGTGATTCCTGCCTCTAGGAGAAAGATCGAGGAAGAGATTAACTTCGAGATCTTGATTGGCCCTAAAGCATCAACTATCACTTTTCAGGTCTTTGACATCACAGCTTCATTTCATCTCCTCCCTGATCGGTCTTAGATCCATAAAGTCAAGACTCTCTCTTCAACTCTTCACTAAAAGGCCAAGTATATGTTCGGGGATAAGGCGCTGGGCATTCTGGATGATCCCGAACAAACCTTTCTGATAAAATCAGTCGACCGTCAAGAGCTAGATATCCTGATCATAGACATACAATGCTCCGATGAGGATATCCCAAACCATAGTCTCGAGTTCAAAACTGTGAATTGCATGCCTCTTGCATGTCCCATCGGATCAAATTATGTCTTCCCTTCAGTCGAGCACCAACATTTTTATTATCAACTCGAATATCAAGAAAATGCAGGCATGATAGGACTGTAATATCCACTTCCTATGGGTGAGATAGCAAAGTACAAATGCATTGGAGGAGAGTAAACTTGGCAAGAGGAGGATGATCCCTTCATCCACGCATCAATCAAATCCATCAGAAAAGGGATCATCTATCCGGTTGGCAGGCTGAGATCCACCATGGAGGATCAAATGAGCAAAATGAGCCCAACTGGGCTATTTGAAAATGATTGGGCAAGGGGCAAGAATTTCCCCTGATCAACTGTACCACAATTTGGGTCTCACCTGAGCAAGAAGGATCCAAAGACTCACAATGCATCGGGGATGAGCTGAGGAAAGTGACATCCAACACCAACTCAGAGCCCAATTCCAAACTCATCACGACATTTGGGCACGACAATGAGGGCCCACTTACTGATCTGTCGGCCCTGCCTCCTGAAGGGAGGGAGTGTAGGGCAATAGCTGGTTTGAAATCCCCAAGACGACACAATAAAAGAAAGTAGTATTTGGCTCCTCAAGCTGAATCAGACAATCCCTAGTTCACATCGCCTTCTTTAAAAAAAATTAAAAAAATAAAAAATAAAAAAAAAATTTAAAAAAGCCAAAAACACTAGATATTTTCGAAATGCCAAAAAAATTATATACTTGTCAAAATCCAAAAAAAAATAAAATCAGAAAACTTCCAAAAGCCAAAAACATTAGATATTTTTGAAATGCCAAAAAAATCATATACTTGTCAAAATCCAAAAAAAAAAAAATTAAAATAAAAAATTTCTTAAAACATAAAAAATAATAGAAAATCTTTCAAAACCCACGAGCAATAATGTGCTAAATGCGTCTGTTACAACACCCAAGTTTAAAGTCAACTCATATGATTTCGATCTAGAGTTAGACTTCAAACTCATGGATTTGGACGAAGCCTAGGATGTGGAAAGTGATGATCCAACTCTCAAGGTAGAGGTTCCCTCAGAAAGCTCAAAACAAAGGCTAATGTCGTCATAGATAATTTTGAAATAGTGAACTTGGGATCCTTTGAGCTCCCTAGAACAGTACGCATCAAGAGATCCTCGCCTCCTGACTACAAGCAGACAATGACAGAATTCCTGGGGATATCTAACTTTGTGTTCTCCTATGAAGCCTTACTTAGATCGAATGAAGAGCCAATCATACATCATTTGTTATGAAGCCTGAAATCAAGCCCATAAAGCAAAGCTGTCAAGATCATGCCTGAAGTCTACGATGGAGCCCTACTAATGAACGATGGAGATAAACTATTACAACATGTCAGGAAGTGCTTTAAGTATTCAAAGCTTGCATAACGGATCCATGTGCATGCTTCGAGTCTTTATAACCTGACAACACTCTAGCTCTTCTTCATTATGGGGTGTGGACATCATCGAAAGAATGAACCCAAAGGCATCTAATGGTGATGAGTATATTCTCGTGTCAGACAAAAATGGGCAGTGACAACATCCTACATCATCAATACAAATGAAAAAGAGAAGTCAAGGAAAATGATTGGTGGTAAGCTCGATGCAACCAACTACATCTCGCAAACATAAAGCACACGATGATGGCTACGACCAACGACAAGCAAGTTTGAAAGAAAGGTTATATAACGCCCCAGATTTTTGCCAACCTGGGATTAGACGTCCTTAGGCAATGGGTCGATCCTAATGCCTCATTAACTTGTCAGAACTGAATCCCAAAGTCTAAAGCCGCCTTTGAACTCATTTCCTTCACAAATCTCATCCTTCATCACCTTGATCTTCCAATTTTTCTAAGAACTTTCACCCTAGACACTATCTTAAACTAGCTAAGTAGTATAACTTGGATCACTTTATATACAAACTACAAAGGCCTGAGTACCACCTCGACCAGAAATCACTTAGGACTAAATCCTTTAGAAATGAGACAAAGTAACTAGGTGTGAAACCAGATTAGCTACGAAATCCATTTGAATCGCTTTAAATACGATCTGCAAGACCCGAAACTTGTAGAATCATTGACGCTAGGTGACCCTAAATGTTAGGATCAAACTCATTACCCGGCTACTCTCGGGAATGACTTGAAACTCCGTATTAGGTCTAGACCGCACATCGGAAATCTGATTAACGCAAAGTTAAGGACTTAGGACCGCCTCGCTGGGCTTGACAACCACCTCAAAAATCAGGTCCAGCCGATGTCCCATGGCCATTCGTTTGGATCCGGAGCGAGGGAGTGTGAAAAACACTATTCCCTTTACAAAATAAATATCTGGAATAGTGATCTGGCACCATTCGCTTGCGCATCAGTATTAAGCAACCAGACCATCAGAATCAGACTAAATTACACCCTCGGATTAAGAAAAATTTCAGGAACATTTACATGTGCTTGGAATTTCGGATCGTGGCCCACTGATCGTTGAACTGAAAGTGGTCCGCCACGTGCGATCTGGGAATCCGATCGAGTCGAAAACGTAATCCCACATAGATCCATGTGTGGTGAGCTTAAGTCTGACGTTTGGCTCAAGGAGGGCCACTAGAACCTCTCTTTTGAGCTGGAAAAGTGACGAAATACCTATATTAGCAGTAACCCTTGAACCTGAGTCTATTTTGGGGAAGTTTTTGGCTATAAAACCCCTCTCACAGCCATATGAATTTGGGATAAAACCCTAGAGAGAGAGAGAAAAGAGAGAGAAGAGCTTGGGATTTGTGGGAGAACTTCCTCCTGCTGCTTTCGATTATCGCACGGCCTACACCGCCTCCTTCCAGGCGCTTTCCTGGTGGTATCCACTCCGTTTGAAGGTGAGAAACCCTAACCCTAGGTCTGATTTGAAGTAGATAGGATATAGGTTGTAAAAAGGCTAACCGATTCCGCTCTTTAGGCAAGAAAACTCCCGAATACGGAAGCTCACCAAACCTTACAAATTCATTGTGATTCCAAGGGCAAAGGTGAGGACTTTAAGTGTATAGGTTGCGGTTTTCAATGCTTTCAATGTCAGATAATGGTAGATTCATGATCTGCATGCAATTGCACATGTACAAAGTGCTTTCCGTTTTCTGTTTCGATTAGAATTGTAGAATCTGGAATTTCACATACTCTAGGTATTCGTATAAAATACCATATACGTATTTTTTTTTGAAAGGTGTTTGACATGTTTATTTGTCGTATGGATATATGACGTACGGATAAAATACTTATTTGGCGAAAGGATTCGCCTAAATACATGTTTTACTAATAAACACTATGTATGTAGAAATACGGTATTGTAAGAAGTACCGTATACATGTATATTTTAGCGATGCGTTTGTCATGATTAATTGTCGTATAAATATATTATGTGCGTATAAAATATTTTCTTGGCGAAGGGAATCGCCGTAATACATGTTTTCTTGTATACACTATGTATGTTGAAAATGCGTATTCTAGAAAATACTGTATGCGTATAAATTTTGGGAGATGTATTTATCATGATTATTTGCTGTAGTAATATATTATACATGGATAAAATACTCACTTGGCTAAAGGATAGCCCTAATACATGTTTTGCTAACATACACTATGTATGTTGTAATAGTGTATTCTAAGTGTTTGTGAAAATGACTGAATGAGTATAGAATCCTCATTCGTGCTCGCCATGACTAATTGTCATGGATTCATGATTGTTGTATTGGCGATACCCTTTTGACGAAAGGATTTTTCCTAAATCATGCCACGGCCAATAGACACCATATATGCTAAAATGTGTGGCCCAAGTGTTTGTGGAAATGACTGAATGAATATGGAACTTGGATTCCTGCTTGCCATGACTATCCATCGTGGGTGTACGCGTGTTATGATTGGGGCAACTCCCTAGTGAAAGGATTTGGCCTAATGCCTATGCGATCGACATATGTCATGTATGTTGATGCATGTTTGTTTAAGTGTTTCTTGAAATGTCTGAATGAGTAGTAGTTAGCAAATTGTAATGTATAAGGGTGTTGAGATATGATTCTCAACCTCTTCTAACTATGTGTATGATCTTCTTGGATAGTTGTGTGATTGGGAATTGAACATGTACAAATTCATGCTCGTGTTGTGCTTCATAACATGCTCAACTGCTTTATGATTTTAACTATGTAATGCATATGTTTAAATTTATATTTACATTGTATGATCCGTCATGGGTGATGGGGGAGTGGAGCAACGAATGCGTGCAACAGCCCCGACAGCCCTAAACGGATACTGCCAGACCTCGATTGTATGAGTTGAATCTTGATTCACTACTACTTTATCTATCTGCACTTGATTATGTTTGGGGCTATGATTATAGTCCAGACAATGGGTACTAGAATTGAATTCGTGGCTGCGATTCATTTGCCACGTGAGATGTGTTCGACGAACCCGAGTCGTACTTCGGTTGGTGATAGTGGTTGGCCACGTGGTGTGCTTATGCACTTCATGTCGTTCAACTTGTTGTGCGCTCGGGCTAGCCGAGCTCGTCAAGTAACCCGATCTCTCTTATTTATGTTCACCATGTTTGGTCGCTACTGCCTGAACCTAGGGTACTAAACTTACCAGTGAAATCCCTTTTAACCATGGTACCTCGATCCACTAAGACTCATGAGCCGGGCATGGTGGTATGGGACACCGTGGTCGAGCTGTCGGCCTATGCTGGGGCCACGTGCCTCCCCATAGTGACCAGTGAGCAACCAGACTCGTGAGCCGAATACGGTGGTATGGGACACTGTATTCGAGCTGTCGATACTTACGGCGAGAGCCGAGTACGGTGAGACCTGTACTCGTGCTGACGGGCGACGAGTCCTCTATAGTATCTTCAAGTATACTCCAAGGTCTGTGATTGGCGACGAGTCTTTCACAACAACTAGAGTATGAGTTGAGCCGGGTACGGTGAGACCTGTACTCGAGCTGACGGCTAGTGATTGAGCTGAGTACGGTGAGACTTGTACTCGAGCTGACGGTCAGCAATTAAGCCGCATACGGTGAGATCTGTATCCGTGCTGACGGGTGACGAGCCCTTTGTGATGCCTTCGCTATGCCTCTCAAACCATAATATCGTATGAGATTAACTAGATCGACGACCCTAGAATGGATCATGTTTGGGAATGATACAAGGGAGGTACCTTAGTTTCCCAATACTGCCGTTTGAAATGGACTAATAATAACTCGGCAATCATGATCATCATCGCACCGCATGTGCTTAGTAGATGTGGCGCACCGAGGAGTTAAGCATTCGCGAACGTAAGATGATGTCGCATGAGGGTGGTTTGGCAAGGGCATACGACATCATGTCATTTCATTATCGCCCTTAATAAGAGTAGTTAGAATTGTTTGATTTGTACTTGCTTTATCATTCTTTAGTGATCGAATTGATAACATGTTAACCTATGCTTTATTGTTCCACCGAGTTGATCACTCACTCCCACGATACGGGACGGTGTTCCCGAACACCCGCCGACTTTGTCGATTGCGGATGGCGACGCTTTACCGAGGCGAGGCCGGACTTCTATGACGACGGGAATGCTTTCTCGTATATGTCTTTGTTTTTACGGCCGTTTCGTGAGAGCCGTACCTTGATTGTCGGGGCTACGAGGATGTTGACTAGATCATACTACACAACTTGGTATAATTTACTTGTAATTATTTAACATAGTAACTTTATCACACTCGGAGACTCACCACAGATTTTATATATTTTATATATCTATCACAGTCTTCCGCTTGCTAATTTACTGTCTCTGGAGTATGATATTCTGTTTTGGCTTAATCTCACTCATGTTCAATGCACAAATACAGTCAACATTTAATCATCATTCATTTTGTTGCATAAGTGATGTTCTGGAACTCGGGAGTTGAGTTTATGCTCGACCCCCGATTTTCAGGGCGTTACAAGTTGGTATCAGAGCATGATTTGGATTAAACCGGACCTGGGTTATGGTCACACGACGCACTCTGACGCACTCTGACTTAGGAGGGAGCGACGGAATGTAGAAACAGTCATGGGTATCCTGACTTCACCAATTGGCGAAGTTCGCTGAAAACAAACGCCGAAATCGAGTCCGTATTGACCCTTGGTCGCACGGGTCGACCTTAAAATGTTCCTACGCCGTCTATAGATAATTCTAAATTACCATCCACCTCACCCCAACCGTTGATAATCGGTAGAATATAGGACAGGCGTGATGAGGATAGCTACTCCAAATCCTCGAAACTTCTCTGACTCCTCGCAGACACTTCTCGAATCCATGAGGAAAGAAAGCAGAAACTAGAAATAAATACTAATAAATCCAAAATTGATTAATGAATGAAGAAAAAATGAGTTCACAACCCTTTAAATGGGAATACCAAGTAATGGGAAGGAAATAAAAAACAAACTACAACTAAAACCCCTAGGTTGTGATGTCTACTAGTGCGCAAGGCTTTTAGCCAAAAATAGTAAGTGTCCTATTTGACTTCACCAAACCATTCTCCTAATTATAATCAAATAAAAATTACTATTTTAGTAAAACGAAATTAAAACAGGGAAATGACTGTCAATCGGAGGCTTTTTTCATAATTTCGGGCTATGCAACCCAGCATAGCAGGGTTGGTTGGCTTCATTAGCCCGTTCTACCCCAAATTCATATATTTTATGTCAGATAACTCATTTCGGATTGCAAGATATTTCCTAAGTTTAGCCGAAACGACTCAAACGGAGCCTGGGGGGGGCACACGCGTCAATCCGGAGGTAAACCAAGTGGACCCGTGGTGCATTTGGCACCTTGGGATGGTGGGGGACACAACCCCACCTCGTGGCGCGCGTCTTGGGCAAGGCGGACCATGGTCCTGCGGCGCCCGCGGTCGGGTTAGGCCGGTGGTCCGGGTCCGGTCATGGTCGGCCTGACCCCCTGGCATGTGTGGTGGTGCGAAATTGCCGGGGGACCCCTATTTTATGTCGTTTTGCCCCCCTCTCTCTCTAACGCCCCTCCATGCCCACCTTCCTCTTTCGACTTGCTGTTTTCCCTCTCAACCCTTCCCTCTAATCACTCATTTCATCATTTCCAACCACAATCCACCATCTCCATCAGTTACAACAATCCCTACCCCCCTACCCTCTCCGTTCTCTCTCATTTGGGCTTTTACATGCCCCATTTGTGACTCAAAATCGTGTAGCCTTCTAACCTATCTCATTTCTCCCTTTTACCTTCTTCATTCCCTACCTTTTTGGCCTTTACAATCCCTGTTGGGGCTCAAGTCCATGGAGAACAAAAAAACTCCAGCCCCCCATTTCCCTTATCCTCATTTTTCATGGCTCTATCCGAGCTCATCCATATGTTGTCTTGTAGTTTGCATGGGCTACTATCTTAGGGTGATTATATTTTCCTGTTGATAGGTGTAGTAGTTGGTAGAATTTTTTAGGTATTTGAAAACGTTTAGGGTCCATTCGGCCAAATTACATTAGGTAAGTTTACGGTGGATAGAATTATAAAAGTAATAATAAATGTATATGTAGGGTATGGCCCCTAGATTGGGTGTATCCTATGTCTTCCGACACCATGTTTAGAATGTACGTAAGTAAGAGTAAATTCCGAGAATTCCTTTCCAATAACACTTAGAAATTCCCCATCGTGGGATATGGAAATCCCATCTCACATTTTTCCAACACCAGGCTCATTTTTCAAGGCCTATAAAAATTAATCCCCTCCCACCCTCCTACCAACCATGTCACACCCAATCCCAAGGTAGGATTAGTAATGCGGTCCCATTTAATACAACTTAAGGCCACTGGCCAAATTGTGTTGAAGTGATAAAGTCCCTTGATATACATTAACCCACCACACTCTGATAGCTTAAGCTTTTGGAGTAAATGGTTGTTTGATAGATAGGCCCATAGAGTTTGGACCTAGAGCAGTGCTTCGACAGACCTGACAGTATAGGAAATCCAACCAATTGAGAACGTAAACTCTAGAACCCTCTTAGTTGGTTTGAGCATATGTGAAGTGCCCAAGCGTAGCTACATTCATGTTTGGGCAACTCAATTCCAAATGAACAAACAATTTTCTTTATTAGAAATGATATAAAATCATCTGGTGTATAACCATAGACTTTAGATTACAAGCCGGTGGATTACCACTACTCATCGATTGAGCTTTGAAAGTCATTGATTAGGCTAAGAAATGTAAACGACAAAAAATGCTAAGATAATTGAGTGATATACTTAGTGAGTCGATTTGATTAGGTAGGAGCGAGACCCCGTTCCTTTGTTGAAATCCTCTTGATACTCATAGGCTCCTTTGATAACTCATAGGAAGGTTGTATAACATAGAAACTATTCACGCTCATAGAAAACTTATATATCCATTGGATTTAATGTTAGATCAAATCAATACACCCTCAGAATTGCCTTCTCAAGGACTTAGTACAATCGGGAACACGGGGCAGAGAAACTACACATTAGCGAGGTATTCGCGGTTTGGACCGAATTCTCAATCCTGGTAGTGACCAATAAACCCTATGCTTTGATCAAGCAGAAGGTCGAGATCAGCTAGGATTAAGGATTCATACGACGATTTTCTGTCTTCGCGAGGCAGAAGGTCTATGTATCCGGCTCAGACCCACTACACAATTTTCTTTCCGTGTTGGCCCAACCATTTATAACTAAAAGTTTATAATTTTGTCCTTGAAAAGTGTTAGGAGTATATAGTTGGTAGAGACTATGTCTTTTAGGCCCAAGGAATTACCCAAATGGGTAACAAATAGTTAGGAATGAGGTCCCAAACCACATGCCATGATGACATACATATTGTGCATATGAACGTAAAAAGATAGCCTGCCTATTAAGCTAGACATGATTAAATAGGATAAGTCTGGACCGCGACAAAATTCTTTGGTAGAATTAGGCATCTTGCCTCAAACTCACACCCATTCGTGATAGCCCCTTTCTATAATCCTAGGTACCAAAACTGATGTAGTGGGAATTGTTGTCAAGACTACAGATAAGTAAAGAAATAAATTGTAGCAAAACATTAGGGTATGAGAAATGGATAAAGAAATATGTTTTAAGGGGGGTAGACTAAAATGAACCAGGCTAGTATATACCCTACCGCGCGTAGGAACTCGAAATCAATAAGTCTTAGGCAAATGAAATAATAGAAATCTTTTCTTATTACCCTTAGGCAATTTCGGGGACGAAATTTTATTTTAAGGGGGGTAGATTGTAACGCCCGGATTTTTGCCAACTCAGGGATTAGACGTCCTTAGGCAATGGGTCGATCCTAATACCTCATTAACTTGTCAGAACTGAATCCCAAAGTCTAAAGCCGCCTTTGAACTCATTTCCTTCACAAATCTCACCCTTTATCACCTTGATCTTCCAATTTTTCTAAGAACTTTCACCCTAGACACTATCTTAAACCAGCTAAGTAGTATAACTTGGATCACTTTATATACAAACTATAAAGGCCTGAGTACCACCTCAACCAGAAATCACTTAGGACTAAATCCTTTAGAAATGAGACAAAGTAACTAGGTGTGAAACCAGATTAGCTACGAAATCCGTTTGAATCGCTTTAAATGCGATCCGCAAGACCCAAAACTTGTAGAATCATTGACGCTAGGTTACCCTAAATGTTAGGATCAAACTCATTACCCGGCTACTCTCGGGAATGACTTGAAACTCCGTATTAGGTCTAGACCGCACATCGGAAATCCGATTAACGCAAAGTTAAGGACTTAGGACCGCCTCGCTGGGCTTGACAACCATCTCAAAAATCAGGTCCAGCCGATGTCCCACGGCCATTCGTTTGGATCCGGAGCGAGGGAGTGTGAAAAACACTATTCCCTTTACAAAATAAATATCTGGAATAGTGATCTGGCACCATTCGCTTGCGCATCAGTATTAAGCAACCAGACCGTCAGAATCAGACTAAATTACACCCTCGGATTAAGAAAATTTTTAGGAACATTTACATGTGCTTGGAATTTCGGATCGTGGCCCACTGACCGTTGAACTGAAAGTGGTCCGCCACGTGCGATCTGGGAATCCGATCGAGTCGAAAACGTAATGCCACATAGATCCATGTGTGGTGAGCTTAAGTCTGACATTTGGCTCAAGGAGGGCCACTAGAACCTCTCTTTTGAACTGGAAAAGTGACGAAATACCTATATTAGCAGTAACCCTTGAACCTGAGTCTATTTTGGGAAAGTTTTTAGCTATAAAGCCCCTCTCACAGCCATACGAATTTGGGATAAAACCCTAAAGAGAGAGAGAAAAGAGAGAGAAGAGCTTGGGATTTGTGGGAGAACTTCCTCCTGCTGCTTTCGATTATCGCACGGCCTACACCGCCTCCTTCCAGGCGCTTTCCCGGCGGTATCCACTCCATTTGAAGGTGAGAAACCCTAACCCTAGGTCTGATTTGAAGTAGATAGGCTATAGGTTGTGAAAAGGCTAACCGATTCCGCTCTTTAGGCAAGAAAACTCCCGAATACGGAAGCTCACCAAACCTTACAAATCCGTTGTGATTCTAAGGGCAAAGGTGAGGACTTTAAGTGTATAGGTTGCGGTTTTCAACGCTTTCAATGTCAGATAATGGTAGATTCATGATCTGCATACAATTGCACATGTACAAAGTGCTTTCCGTTTTCTGTTTCGATTAGAATTGTAGAATCTGGAATTTCACATACTCTAGGTATTCGTATAAAATACCGTATATGTATTTTTTTTGGAAATGTGTTTGACATGTTTATTTGTCGTATGGATATATGACGTACGGATAAAATACTTATTTGGCGAAAGGATTCGCCTAAATACATGTTTTACTAATAAACACTATATATGTAGAAATACGGTATTGTAAGAAGTACCGTATACATGTATATTTTAGCGATGCGTTTGTCATGATTAATTGTCGTATAAATATATTATGTGCGTATAAAATATTTGCTTGGCGAAGGGAATCGCCGTAATACATGTTTTCTTGTATACACTATGTATGTTGAAAATGCGTATTCTAGAAAATACTGTATACGTATAAATTTTGGGAGATGTATTTATCATGATTATTTGCTGTAGTAATATATTATACATGGATAAAATACTCACTTGGCTAAAGGATAGCCCTAATACATGTTTTGCTAACATACACTATGTATGTTGTAATAGTGTATTCTAAGTGTTTGTGAAAATGACTGAATGAGTATAGAATCCTCATTCGTGCTCGCCATGACTAATTGTCATGGATTCATGATTGTTGTATTGGCGATACCCTTTTGATGAAAGGATTTTTCCTAAATCACGCCACGGCCAATAGACACCATATATGCTAAAATGTGTGGCCCAAGTGTTTGTGGAAATGACTGAATGAATATGGAACTTGGATTCCTGCTTGCCATGACTATCCGTCGTGGGTGTACGCGTGTTATGATTGGGGCAACTCCCTAGTGAAAGGATTTGGCCTAATGCCTATGCGATCGACATATGTCATGTATGTTGATGCATGTTTGTTTAAGTGTTTCTTGAAATGTCTAAATGAGTAGTAGTTTGCAAATTGTAATGTATAAGGGTGTTGAGATATGATTCTCAACCACTTCTAACTATGTGTATGATCTCCTTGGATAGTTGTGTGATTAGGAATTGAACATGTACAAATTCATGCTCGTGTTGTGCTTCATAACATGCTCAACTGCTTTATGATTTTAACTATGTAATGCATATGTTTAAATTTATATTTACATTGTATGATCCGTCATGGGTGATGGGGAGTGGAGCAACGAATCGTGCAATGAACAGCGACCCTAAACGGATACTACCGATTCTCGATTGTATGAGTTGAATCTTGATTCACTACGCTTTATCTATCTGCACTTGATTGTGTTTGGGGCTATGATTATAGTCCAGATAATCGGTACTAGAATTGAATTCGTGGCTGCGATTCATTTGCCACGTGAGATGTGTTCGACGAACCCGAGTCGTACTTCGGTTGACGATAATGGTTGGCCATGCGGTGTGCTTATGCACTTCATGTCGTTCAACTTGTTGTGCGCTCGAGCTAGCCGAGCTCGTCAAGTAACCCGATCTGTCTTATTTATGTTCACCATGTTTGGTCGCTACTGCCTGAACCTAGGGTACCAAACTTACCAGTGAAATCCCTTTTAACCATGGTACCTCGATCCGCTAAGACTCATGAGTCGGGCATGGTGGTATGGGACACCGTGGTCGAGCTGTCGGCCTACGCTGGGGCCACGTGCCTCCCCGTAGTGACCAGTGAGCAACCAGACTCGTGAGCCGAATACGGTGGTATGGGACACTGTATTCGAGCTGTCGATACTTACGGCGAGAGCCGAGTACGGTGAGACCTATACTCGTGCTGACGGGCGACGAGTCCTCTGTAGTATCTTTGAGTATACTCCAAGGTTTGTGATTGGCGACGAGTCTTTCACAGCAACTAGAGTATGAGTTGAGCCGGGTACGGTGAGACTTGTACTCGAGCTAACGGCTAGTGATTGAGCCAAGTACGGTGAGACCTGTACTCGAGCTGACGGTCAGCAATTGAGCCGCATACGGTGAGATCTCAGATCCGTGCTGACGGTGACGAGCCCTTCGTGATGCCTTCGCTACGCCTCTCAAACTATAATATCGTATGAGATTAACTAGGACTGACGACCCTAGAATGGATCATGTTTGGGAATGATATAAGGGAGTTACCTTAGTTTCCCAATACTGCTGTTTGAAATGGACTAATAATAACTCGGCAATCATGATCATCATCGCACCGCATGTGCTTAGTAGATGTGGCGCACTGAGGGAGTTAAGCATTCGCGAACGTAAGATGATGTCGCATGAGGGTGGTTTGGCAAGGGCATACAGCATCATGTCATTTCATTCTCGCACTTAATAAGAGTAGTTAGAATTGTTTGATTTGTACTGCTTTATCATTACTGCGTGACTGAATTGATAACATGTTAACCTATGCTTTATTGTTCCACTGAGTTGATCACTCACTCCCACGATACGGACGGTGTTAGAACACCCCGCAGACTTTGTCTCCCGATTGCAGATGGCGACGCTACTTTCCGAGGCGGAGCCGGACTTCTATGACGACGGAATGCTTTCTCGTATATGCTGTTTTCTGGCGGCTTCGTGAGAGTCGTACCTTGATTGTCGGGGCTACAGGGATGTTGACTAGATCATACTACACAACTTGGTATAATTTACTTGTAATTATTTAACTTGGTAACTTTATCACACTCTGGAGACTCACCACAGATTTTATATATTTTATATATCTATCATAGTCTTCCGCTTGCTAATTTATTGTCTCTGGAGTATGATATTCTGTTTTGGCTTAATCTCACTCATGTTCAATGCACAAATACAGTCAACATTCAATCATCATTCATTTTGTTGCATAAGTGATGTTCTGGAACTCGGGAGTTGAGTTTATACTCGACCCCCGATTTTCAGGGCGTTACAGGTTAGCAACATGGTAATCATGCACATCTTATCATTGCGCCCACTAGATCCACGGGGCAACTCCAGGGCATCCTGAGATGGTCCGCTGATCATCCGCAAGGTTCTTTCGGGAGGTGCCCTTCATCTCACCATTATTAGGGGCAAAGATCTTCCAGAGCCCATTAACGCCGACAACGTGAATATCTATCATGGGTAATCCTACCTGACTATGTCAACAACTACAATCGTAAAGCTAAAGTCAAACGACAAGAGGTTACCATCCTGAGGTACATTCTATCATCATTACTTCCTTCTAATAAGTGTTCCAAAAAAAAAGGGTTTAAAAAAATGGACGAATAAAGCGTGCATTCTAAGAAAAAAATAAGCAAAAAAAAAAAGAAAAAAAAGAAAAGAAGAGTCGAACCCAATGAGTGAGAACACAAGTCACCAACCCATTTTCCCTCAGGATAGTTTAACCCAATGTCAATAGCTTTATGATCGTGATTGAAGACAAAGTCAGGCAGCTTACCAGTCGACCGACAATGAATGAGATCTAGCTTCCTGCCTCTGTACAAGAAAAAGAGAAATCAAAAGAAAAGTAACGTGCCTAAGCAAAACGGGCGAGGTGAAAATCCGAAAGGGCGCCTCGAGTAAAAACAGCGGGCATGTAGCGGACTTGTTGAAAACCTGAAAATGCACCAAGGGTAAAAAAAAGCACAGCTGCCAAGGGGCAGGTAAGAGAAAAAACTTAGGACATGGTAAAAATCCGAAAGGACGCTATGAGCAAAAATGATGAGAAAGCCGATTGTGGTGAAAACGTGAAAAGGCGCTCGGGCAAAATGGCTAGAAAAGAAAAAAAAAAAAGAAAACAAAAAGTGTAAGTACAGAAGAAGCCAAGGCAATGAACAAAGTGAAGAAGCATAAGGAAAAGACAAGTCCCGGATTAGAATTCTGTCAGACTCTATCCAAATCCACGGGGCATGATCCGAGTATGCGCTACTCTCAGGGAATCAGGATCCGTAGTAAACAACTCAGAATACTGGATTCGACATGGGCTAAGTTCAATATTCTGATTCCACCATCCAGGCACAAATCCAAACACAAGCAAACACCGACAAATTTGGCACTAACAAAAATTTTCATTTCTTTCAAAAAGTTTTTCTATACATTGTTTTCCTTCCTTTACAAGAACAAAAATAAAAACATACATGCATATACAGGACAAGCAGCCAACCAAGTCGGGGATCCATAAAGTCAAAGTCAAAGCCCCCAGAGGCCTATAAGTTCAAGGTCCTAGAGGCCCATAGTTTAAAGCCCCAGAGGCCCACATTTCAATGCCCTAAAGGCCCACAAGTTCAAAGCCCCAAAGGCCCACATTTCAAAGCCCACAAGGCCCACAAGTTCAAAGCCCTAGAGGCCACATTTCTAAACCCACAAGGCCCACAAGTTTAAAGTCCACAAGGCCCACATGTTAAAAGCCCACCAGCCCATTGTTCAAAGGCCCATGGTTCAAAGCCCATGTTTTCAAGCCCATTTCCTAGGCCCACATATCCAAAGTAAGGCCCACTACACAAACCCGATTTCAAGGCCCATGGTCCTAGGCCCACATGTTTAAATCAGGCCCATGTTCCCCAATTGCCCCATTAATTCATTAGTGGAGGCCATCTAACTACTCGATACAGACCGCACAATAAAAACCGGACGACGACGCCCTCCAGCAAGATCGGACGGATCTTTCAAAAATCTAAAAATATTTCAAACCGTTAGCCCTGCTAGCTCATCAGAGGAGGCAATGCGACTGTTTACTTAGCTTGTACAAATAAAAACCGAACGATGATGCCCACCAGCGAGATCGAACAAATATTTTTCAAAAAATCTAAAAATATTTTCAAATAAAATCCCCAAGGAGTCTAGCTCCAAAGAGTTTAGTTTTCAAAAAATTTTCAAAAAAAATGCTCGTGGCTCGCAATACACTGAGGAATCTTTCATATTCTCCAGTTGCGGTCAGTGCAAACAGCTAAATAAGGTTCGATCCCTTCCGGTTTCCCCGGAGGATGATCGAATCCGTACATGATACAAGTACGGTTGGCTTGATCTTTATATCTGGACAGTCGTACGAATGCTAGTAGAAATGAGTGGATCTATCTCTGGAAAGAATAATCAAGCTCGAAGTGACAACAATCCATTGTAACAAAAGTATCAGAATCAACAGATTGCATGATAAAGGATTACTTGCACATACCTAGTCTTGGATGTTTACAAAATTTGATTGAGTCCAAATCGGCATAGTGAGTTCCCTGTAAGGCCGCACCAACGCGCTGGGCAGCTAACCACTTTGACGATCAAACAGAATGAATACTCCTAGGGTGATTACATAGCAAAGGAACAACAGACCTAACAGTACGGGAATCCTTGTAAAGCCGCGATAAATGTGCAGAGGCCCTTACTTTTCATACTTACCTTCCAATGCTGTTAACAATCTGACGTGAAAGGGTTAAGATTAGTGACCCGTAAAATCACGACGAATGCGTAGGGGATAATCACAATGTTTTCCTCAACCCTCGTGATATGTGTAAGTAATCTCTTTTCCAAACAGTTGACTGACGATGATACAACAGCAGGCAATAGATTTGAATCACTATCTTTTTTGACCGGAAGGGTAGGGTGTCCACTCGCTTTGGCCTTCGGTTGCTTGCAACCTCGGCCAAAGAGGGGCATCTGTAGACACCCCGCCCAGGCTAATATCTTGAGAAGGCTAAGACTATCCGGGAACCATGAGCATATCCTAAACCGAATACTAATCTGAACCAAATCCTAATCCCAGCTTAAACCTAACCCTGACCCAAAATTCTCAAAAACTTCCAAACCAGGACCTAAAACCTCGATCCAAACCATTCAATCCACACATAGCCCCCGCTTATGCCTTATACATTGATTAGAACCCTTTATCCAAGCTGAAACCCATCTATCCCAGCCATTAAACTCTGAAAGGAGGCCATCGTACGAACCCGCACACCGAGCAAAGCCCGCACGCGCGAGCCCGACCTAAACGAGCTCCGGGCGGTAGTCTGACTACCGCCGGCGGTACTTGGACTGTCGCCACTGGCAGCCCGCGTGTGGACAGCTGTCCCAGCGTCCAAAAGTTAACTTTCTCATGAATTTATCCCTCCAAATTTTACCATTTACCATTTTACCAACCCCTTTAGCCAATGAGAGAGCGCCACGTGTCATCTCCCTCCTCTAAGCCAATCACCACCTGCTACATCAGCATTTACCCTCTTCAAACTAAAAAATTATCAAAAGACCATTGGAGAAGGCTATAAATAGCCCTATCCTCTTCACATTTCATCATCCACTTCTCATTTTCCAAGCTTAAGTGAGAAAGAGAGGGAGAGAAAGGAAGCGAGTGAGGAAGAGAGTGAGGGAAAGGGAAGGAGCTCCCAAGCCCTCAAAGTTCAGATTTTTCCAGCCACCCCCTAACCCTCAACTCAACCCTTCTAACCTTTAAGCCCAACCCAAATTGTCCATGGTGTACTCCATGTTCTAGCCATCTCAAGAGCAGGCCAAAGATTCATTCCTTCTAAATACAAACATTCATCATGACATCTATTCCCTTCTCAACCCCCCTGCTTCTCTAGATCTCTAGCGAACGTATGCTCTGTGACTTGCCGTATAAGGGATCCTGTCACATAAGAAATTTCTAGTAATCTAGTTCATTTTTTTCACCTTTTTGCATAAGCATCATCACATCCACCTTCTAGACACACCGTTGGACGTATGCTTTGTGGCTTGTCGAAATTTCAGATCTTGCCGCATCAGAAATCTTCGTGTGTGCCTAGTCCTTTTTCGACCACATATCCATCCCTTGAGATTGTTTTATCATACAAAGTAGAGACCATACGTTTGTATGGGCAGAGAGGGTGCCTAACACCTTCCCTCTTTGTAACCGAGATCCCTTACGTGGAATCCCGGATCACAGACCAGGAGTCAATCTAAGGTATGAGAGTCTTTAGATTTCTCTAACCTTATATATTCCGTGGGTTCTAGCCGACCGTGAGATTTTGAGATGAATTGGCTAGTGGCGACTCCAACATCCACAAATCAGCCTAAATCACCCCCATCACCAAAACATAATCACCCCCATATATATATATATATATATATAAAATTCCCTTACATGGGTGGTAGAGGTGTACATGAGTTGAACCAGCACAAATTGACTCGGCTCGACCACTTGTTGACCCCATCTCGAACTCGGCTCAACTCGGTCCTCTAGCCTGACTGGCCAGCTTGACTCGGTTTGGTCATCAGCTCGGGCCATTTCGACCCGAGTTCGCTTGTGCAGCATTTTCACAAACACATGGCCTGCACCTTTAAAATCTCACTTAATGTAAAACAACAATAACATTAGTTTTATAGGTATTTCATCAAAAACCTTGTAAGCAACATAAAAATCAAGAAAAAAAAGAGTATTTATTTCATATACATACCTTCCTTGCCACCAACCACACTTTGTTGAGTTGTTTCATCAAACACTTGGTGAGCAACATCAATATCACATTGAACTGGTTCGATCCAACTTCGATTCGAGATGGGTTCAATCCAAGTCGAGTCAAGATCTGGCAGGATCAAACTTGGTTCGTAATTTTTTCGAGCTCAAAAATTAATCAGCTCAACTCGACTTGGGCTCAGTTTCAAACTAAGTCAAATTAAACTGTTTCGAGTCGAGTTGAGCGAGCTAACCGAGCTAACTCCGTTTGTGTACAGCCCTAATGGCTGGCCGATCTCTTTTTTGGCCCATACTCCCATGTTAATTCTGCGTCACTTAGAAATGATGGTGACTCTTCCAATTTAAACATGGCATATTTGTAAGGAAACCAGGACCATACAAATTGCTGAAACCTGCAGACGGACCATAACCAAAAATTGCACCAAGAAGGCAACACTAACCGTCAAAATTTTCGTGAGAATTTGGACCACTCACTATTTTACTTTTAACCATCCATTTTATAGCCATTAATTGGATGGTTAGGATTCCTTTATCACTATGATTTTAGAAATATGCTTCATCCACAATAGGACCCTTGATGTTGATGGTCTGGATAGTGGTAAATCGGTGACACGTGAAGAGGATGAATCACCACCATTTTATTTTTTTTTAAATGGTGCAAAACTAACATACGTGTGTAGCTTCTCTTTTGTTTATACATGCAAGACTTTCAAGCAGATCATTTCACAGCGAAGGTGCAGTGAGGAGATATGGAGAATGGAAAAAAATGGGAGAATTTAGAAAGGGAATGTTTGGTAAATATATTTCAAAGATTGGGTTTGGAAGACCTGACCCTGGGCTTGCCTTTTGTGTGCAAGTCCTGGTACAGGGCTTCTCTCAATCAGGTCTTGTGGGAGGATTTGAATTTTCGTGACATCGATCTTCGCGGACGTGCGTTTGTTGCAAGGTTCAGGGAAGCATACCGTTTGGAGGACTTCTCTGCCACGGGTTTTATGAAGTTTGCAATCAATCGTGGCCGTAGATCTACTTGTAAAGTGATATTTCCAGGAGAAGGTGTTACACTCGAGGACTGGACTTATGTCTCTCAAGAGTAAGCACATGACACCCTTTGCCCTTGGGTTCTTTTTAGTGGTTTTTATGAATTGCTTTTATGCATGATTAGATACCACCTCCCAAAAATAATTAAAAAAAAAAAATTTAAAAAAAAAAACATATTTTAAGGGTTTTTATTAAAAAAAAAACTATTTTACCACTTTCCGTGAAATTGAAGTCACATCTGGCGGCCAATTTCTGAGAAGAAAAGATCCTTAAGAAATTGTCATATCTGCATATATTGATGGAATGATTGGTTCAAATCACTGTACACCATCTTTTAAAGGTTTAGATCACTGCCTATCTCTTGAACGGTCTGAGTCTATGCACACCGTCTTATAACGGTCCAAATTACCGCCTATGTACCTTTTGAATGGTCCAAATCACTATTTATGAGTACCACTTTTTCATAGCATTTTCACCATTTTAGAAATAAGCCAACTGGCTTTATTTAAATTTGACAAAAAGTAGTAAAATAAATAGACCCTCAAAATGTGGGTTGTTGTTGAATTGATGTGTTAAATCTATAAATTCAACTGTTCGTCGATGATAAGTTCGATGCCATCCAGCAGGCTTTGAAGCTATCGAAGTTGGCTCAATGCCATCCAGATTTTCTGGATATCCTTCGGTTGGTTGTTGGACATATTAGGTGTCATTACGATGACATTGAGGAGTTTTTGATGACATAGAAGGTCAAGTTCAATGCCATTGAAGATGTTTCGATGCAATTAAGAATTTTCAGAATTTCATGCTTTGTCTCTAGACAGTTTTGATGTTATTTCGATGACATCGAACTGGGTTTGATGCCATCGAAGGTTAAGTTCGATAATATTGAAGTCCCATTGAATGCATGCGCAAATTTGTGAATTTGCAAGATTTGTTTTCTATTTCGGTTGTGATTCTTCCAGAGGCAATATATTTTGGTGTAATCGGGATTGAGAGGTATGTAGGGCTTTCAAATTCGTTCTAAGGGTTTCAAGGGGGTAGTTTGGGGATTGATTCGAGGTAGTTCGGATCGGGTAATCTCTTTTCTTTTATAATTTTCTGCTTTCATAGTGCTTTCCGTCGCTTTGTGCATTTTTTCCCGAAAGGGTTTTTTGACATTAAATCTGTTGTGTTTGCATTGTGCTTGCTTAGTGTGATTGGATTACTCCACTTGATTCTTCTTTGTGTGCTTCCATGGTCCACCAACAAGTGTTATCAGAGCTAACATTGGGGCGCAGGCTTGAATCTGATAATGAAGTATTAATGGCTACCAATCCTAAGTTTGATGTTGAGAAATACTTCGAAAGAAATAATTTTGAATTATGCAAGGTCAAGATGATCAGCCTATTAGTTCAGTAAGGATTAGATGAGGTCCTTTAGAAGCGACCAGAATCTATGGATAATGATGAATGGAAGAAACTAGATAAGAAAGTGAAATCCTCCATCCAGCTGTATTTAACGGATGAGGTCATCTACAATGTCATGAGAGAGAAAACTGCAGCGGATTTGTGGGCGAAGTTATATATGCAAGGGTAAGTTAAAATGTTGGAATTATGGGATGTTAGGTCATAGGAAGAAAGATTGTATAAATCCTAAAGAAAAGAAAGAGAACTCAGAGGCTTCTTCCAGGGAGGCCAACACTGTCACGTTTGATGAAGGAACAAGCAAAAGTGATGTGTTATTTGTGTCTATGGTTAGACACTTACACGATGATCGTGGGATGAGTGGATTTTGGACACTGTGAAACATCCCGAATTTTCGCGGCCGGAGTACACACTTATGCTCGAGAATTTTAGGTGTTAATAATATAAAAGTTTGATGCTTTCAAAATTGCACCTTATTTTTTTTTTCTTTAGACCACATCTACTTACATTCACGATAATAAAATCGACTGTACTTATTATTCCATTAGATTAAAAAGCATACAAATAATTTTTTAATGCCCTTTCAATGTGAGCTTATTGCATTATTAAAGTTTGCAGCGGAAGATAAATATAACGATTCTTGGTGCTATCCTTCTTTATTCGAAAGAATCTTTCATATAATGATTATCATCCATATCATCAACCTGTAAGTCACCTGCAATATCTGTATAGTTGGAGAGGGTCAACACCCTAATCATAGTGGTGGTTGTCCTTTAAAGTTTACAATGATTCAAGTGATTCATAAGAATAATTGAAGGGTTCTAATACATCTCGTTCTCCACAAATCGAGCGGTATCGGTATGCGCAAACATTCTATATGATATGAATGCCTAACAAAGTACGTGCGGTCCGTCAGACTCAACAATTATGATCACAATGTGGAAAGTAGTTTAAAAATATCCGGCTCGCCCCGCATTCTCACACTTCAAAGATTCGTCAGCGTGTCCAATGTTAACGTGGATTTATGCGAATATCTCAAGGTGACACAACAATGTGATTGAGAGATTTATGTGAGATGATATATTCATGAAGCAATTATTTGTGACATCCAATCCCGAGAAGTGATGTAAGATGCATGGTAATTTACTTATATCGATTGTGCACCACTCACCAACCCACGAGATTACGTGCTAACCAAGAGAGTCGCTACCCGTAACGCATTACATCCACGATAATATATAGATCACTAGAAGTGGGATTTCCAATATAATACTTGCGTGCAAGGTAATAATGTAGCGATTGGAATTGTGTAATAAAAATTCATACAGTAAAGATAAACAACGATAAACTTGAAACATGTAATAATAAGATAATCAAATCAATCTCATCGCAAAATTTAAAGAAAAGATCCTTAACTTTGGTTGTGTTTTTGTCAAGAGACATGCTTTATGGTCAACCTTTACCCTAATTCACATGTTTCGAACTATTAGGATTAAGCTAGGTCCCGGTTTATGATAGTGTTAGATCTAAATAAATTAAGGGACTTGAAAGGAAACCTTGGTTGAGGCATGGCTTGGATGTGCCGTATACCTCATGAGCTTCATCTTAGAAATTCCGAGATATTGGTGTATCCTTTCGTCAAGTCGACTTAGTTCGGCATGGTGGAATTCTACACTTGTGTAGCTAGAGATAGAAGGTAAGGAAAAAGAAGAAAGGAAAGGGACCAACAATTTTAAATTAAGAGAGGTGGTTCGAATTTGAACCTTGAATCAGACTTTTGGACAGGTTGTCATACGCTTCCCTCTCTCTCTCTCTCTCTCTCTCTCTCTCTCTCTTTCTTTGTTGCCAATGTCTGGCCATAGTTGCTCTGACAGGCCAGGATCATTGCTGGAATTCAACAGGTTTGAGTGATGTTTACAACGCCTGAACTTCCGTTCTTCTTCTCTTGTTTCGTTCTCTCTCACTTTCTCTTGTTTCTTTCTCCCTTTCTCTCTCTTTCTCTCTCTCTCTCTCTCACTTTCCTTTGATGTTGGATACGACTGGTGGGAGGGCTTTAAATGGATTTTGGTAATCTTATTGTGAGAGTGAATCCTAATTCTAATGAAACAACAATTCACGCTCGGTGTGATTGCGCCCGTCCGTTGTTTGGTTTGAACAGCAAGTTTGATCGACGATTCTTCTACTCCTATTATTTTTTGGGGTTTGAGAGCATTCGAGTGGGCCATCAGTGGTATGGTTAGGATCCTAAAATGATGGCCGGTGGCTTTCTACGGTAGCTGCTTCTCGGTGAAGGAGATAGCCAACATCAATGACGAATTTGTATGGGTCCCTCCTTTCCATATTCTGATTTCAATAGAAGGTTCAAATTGGTCGTGGAAAGCTCAGGGGTGCTTTGAATTGAATCTTCATAGTCGTTTACATGATGGGTTCAGTGAAACGTGTTGTTGTTGTTGTTTTATTTATTTATTTATTTTATTTATTTTATATTTTTTATAATAATTACGTCGTATGTTGTTTTGAAAATCCCAGAATTGTGGGGATTCTTCCGAACTCCCAATGCTTGGGGTGTGGTCAGATCTTTCTTATGTGGAGGTTAGATGACTCGGATCCCTTTGGGCTGCCGAAGTTGGAAGTTTGATAGTGAAACACTCGCTAATCACGGTTCCTCCGGACGCTGTTACCGCGAACAGGGGCATCGATTCGACTGTTGGATTAGGTGGGATCCACTAAAGGCGTGCCTTTGGGAAATCCACACCCTTCATTAGTTTCCTCACCTTGTGTTGGCCCAAGAGCTAAACTATGAGGTCGATCTGAGTTCTAGATGGGCCACACGGTTAGTCATCGTAGGGACTACACTCATCGTTGAAGCATATTCTCCTTCATGTATGCGTTGGGTGTTCCAGGTAGGTGAGGTCCATATGATGTCTGTAAGTGATCCTGTCACGCCCCAAACTCGAAAACTGGGCTCATAAAATTTTCGATAGCCGAATCCAGTGCCGACAGCCTCCGTAGTACCCCATTCTTGGCTCCCAGCGTCTATACGCTGGATTCCGATCCTGGGATTCTACAAGGAGGATTTTTCAATCTACATTTAACTCGTAATAAGCATAACCACAAATTTACCCAAATCACAAAGGCAACATCATCATCACATATCCACTAATATAAACAGTTGAATATAGTGTTGAAAGGGAAATACATATATCAAAATCAAAGCTCCAAAAGACAGTTGCATGCTCCAAACTCAATGCTGCTGCAACCTAATGCCACCTGCACGCATCTATCGTACATAAACTTATATAAAGCTTAGAGGATGGTGAAAGTGTGTGCACAAGGTAAGTGTCAAGTAAGCAATATCAGAGAAATCAGAGTAAATGGAAATATACATACAATATTAGAAATACTGACAAGTTCATAAAAATTATATGAAATCAGAGTAACACGAAAACATACTGATAGACACATAAATACCATCAGCCTTATCCAGGTTATGAGATGCAGAAATATAATAAAAACAATATCATATACTGATGAAGCAATGTACATCAGCTATGCAATGCGGAGACAACAAGCCAAATATCACATGCCGATGATGCAATGTAATATACCAATCCTGATGAGTCTACGAATACCGTCAGTCATATGTAGGCTGTATAAATGAAGAAACATAGTAACCCAAAATGTCATATGTTACGGATGTAATGCGATATACGATGCTAATGGAATGACCATGCTGGAGTGTGAGGTCGGGATGATAGTACGTGGTCTCGCAAGCTATGGGGTCTATCACAAAGGACTTCTATCCAAACTAGTCCCATACCTAAATTTGGATAGTCAGACTCAATGTGGTAAACTCCTAATCTTAGGTTAGTTGCGCGCCCCAACCGAAATCCTGACCATTACGAAGGTACACGTAACAAATAGTTGCGCACCACCAGCCTAAGTGGATAGTGAATGAATGAATGAATGAGTATGCAACTCCTGCTCAATAAGTCCACATATTAGTATGGTTCCTCTCTGGGATCATCATCGGGGTCTAGTACACTCAACACCACCTGCCGCCCCATCAAGCGCACAACTGGGTAAGTGGAAGAGACCTCACTATTCGTCTGGCCAGTAGTCTGCCAATACCTACTCGGCTCGTCGATAACGGACACATTCCTCGAGCTGGTCAAACTCAGCCTAGCTATGCCTACTCCCTCGGGCGGGTAAGGCCACACCCCCTCCCAACCAACCACGACACAGTGGGAGATGCGGCCTCCTAGTATTCGACACTCGAGCGCTCATGTATATCCACTCGGTCTCGACGTTAGGGCGTCCTCTGGTACTAAGAGGGTTTTAGAAATTTTCACCCAAGGCCATCTATGACAGCTCAATGCTTGAACTAAACATTTTCGGTGTCCCATCTAGCCATCCACGATATACCTATGGAGGCTACGGCCCTAATGTCGGGCGTACAGTAATCACAACACACAATGCAAGATGCATAAGTCATATAATCCAGTCATGCATCAATCCTGCGCATACTGTGCGCTCATGTGAGATAACGTTCGCCTATCGGGGAGTCTCATAACAACCTGCCCAATGACATATGCAATGGTCAACCACATCTCATAACAAACATGCAAATGATGCATATGAGCATGTATCATGATGCTATACAGTCACATACTCATAATCGATATCAATAACTGGCATCGACAATCAACCTCGATAAGGTGGACATTTAACCAACATTGCCCCCAAGGAATGGCCCATATAGAGCCTAACATACAGTGGACTCATGGCCTCACACAAGGGCCAAATATATAACACCATGGGTCTCAGTCAAGAGCTTAATACACATCACGA
This sequence comes from Magnolia changhungtana, assembly GCA_030180095.1. Classification (NCBI taxonomy): domain Eukaryota; kingdom Viridiplantae; phylum Streptophyta; class Magnoliopsida; order Magnoliales; family Magnoliaceae; genus Magnolia; species Magnolia changhungtana. The sequence continues at coordinate 2,101,551 of JASAUF010000653.1, read as the reverse complement.
TGGGCCTCGCTCATGGGCCACATATACATCAAGTGGGTCGCATCTCACGGGTCTAATATACATCGCAATGGGCCGCTCACACGGGCCTGATATACATCAAGTCGGGCCTCATCATATAGACCGAAAATATATCACAATGGGCCACATCCCATGGGCCTTAAGTACATCACAATGGGCCTCGGCAATCGGAATCGGCCTTAACAATCGACATCAACAATCGGCACCGATAATCAGTATCGATAATCGGCACCGACAATCAGCATATAAACAAGGCGGGGTCCATAGATGGACAGCTGATCAACCATAATATAAAGATCGGCCCATGACCGTGGTTATATCAAATCTGATGCCATGGAGCCATCCGTCTATGACGAATGGGGCCCACTTATTCGGGCTAACCCACTTAGAGAATGGTGTGAATGGGCCTAACAAAGCCTACGGGAAGGTCACAATAAGGACATCTAACCATCATTGCACATTAATGTGGACATCCAACCAACATTGCTCCTAAGGCATGGTCCGCCATAAATGTCATTACATAACCCATGATGGAATCACACAATACAATAGACCTTATATACATCCCATTGGCCCTCGACCCATGGGCCTCAAATACGTTAAATGAGCCTTATCATATGGTCCTCATACTCATCACGGTGGGCCTCAATAATGTGCCTCATATACCTCAGGGTGGGCCTTAATAACGGGCCTTGAATACATCATAATGGGCCTCAACCCACAGACCTTTATACATCTCAATGGGCCTAACCCATGGGCCTCAAATATATCACAATTGCCTCTACCCATGGGCTCCAAATACATCACAATGGGCCTTAACCCATGGGCCCCAAATATATCACAATGGGCCTCAACCCATGGGCCCTAATACATCATAATGGACCTTAACCCATGGGCTCCAAATACATCATAATGGGCTTTGGCAAATGGGTCGGAAATACACAACAATGAGCCTCAACCCACGGGCCCTAAATACATAACAGGTGGGCCCTACACCTGGGCCTCAAAACACGCAATAGGTGGGTCCCGCTCATGGGTCAAAGATACATCCTGATGAGTCACATGTATATCAAAGTGGGCCCCTCGATTGGGCCACAAAATACATCAAAGTGAGCCTGGAGGATGGGCCACAAAGTACAATATATAAGGTGGACCTTACAGATGGACCTCAAAAATACATCAAGGTGAACAATCTGCCCACATGTCCAAATAGTGGACGGTGTTGATATACATCAATGTGGGGCCTGCTGCTAATAAAGGAGCAGCTAGATGGCTACTGCACAGGCAGCTGTCTGTACTTAGGAAGGTAAAGGTGGGTACCACATAGGGCCCACCACCATGCATATATTATATAGTATATAATATATAATATATTATTTAATAGTGGGACCCACACACTTGCTGTCGCCATATGGAAGTGGGTCCCACCATCAAATAGATGGACGACATTTATAAAACACATACATCACGTGGGAGGTTCCACCGTCCAGTGGTGTGGATGGTGGTGACAAAACACATACACCATGCTGGTTCCACCGTCCACGGAATAAAACACATACATCATTGCGGGTCCCACGTGGGGCCCACCATAATGTTCATTTGTCATCCAACTGTTGACAAGGTCACACAGACCTGGATGAAAAGGAGAAACAAATTTCATATTAATCCAAAACTTCTGTGACACACAAAAAGGGTTTCAATGGCAAACGTTCACTCACACTGTTCCCTGTGATGTGGGCCACCTGAGTTACATACATATCTGATTTTTGGAGAGGACCCGCTGCCCTAAAGGGGTCACCAAATGCATGGTGTGGATGTTTCACACACATCACGGTGGGACCTGCAATGGGGCCCACGGACAACGTCCAAATACAAGACGTCCGTTGCTGCATAGTCCTTCTGACGCCGACAAAGAATAATGTCCCCGTTGTTATATATTTTTTTTGTTAATTTTTTTTTAAATCTGAATTTCTATGGTTTTTCACAGGTAGGGCCCACATCAGCTGAATCTAGTCCAGCCAATGGATTCTACAGTTCATAACAAATCCATCAAGCCCAATATTGGGCATGATTCGGCGTGTAGAAAAATTTAAGTGAATTTAAACAATGAAAATCACTGTTTGTTAAGGTATGACCCACTAGTTAGATCAGCTTCATTTTTTGGCTCAACGCGTAAAATGAGTTGAAGAAAAGGATGGAAAGCTTGGATTGAATCCATACAACAAGGTGGGGCCTACATGAACAACCCTTCCCAAAAGCTTTTAACGAAAGCTAATATTTGTGTTTCTAAGTTCACGTCCAGATGCTTGACTCTTTTTGGGCGTGCAAATAAATCATTAAGGTGGGCCCTGCTTAGGTGGGCCACCACATGGCTGGGTGGTGTGGAACATACACATATATAAAGTGGGCCCCACCTATAAATGGCTTGGATCAAATACATGCTTCATGGTGGGGTCCATCTGGGTGGGCCACACAACCACATCATCACACACCATAAAAGAAAGAGAGAGAGAGAGAGAGAGAGAGAGAGAGAGAGAGAGAGAGAGAGAGAGAGAGACGTGTGTGATGGAGGGACCCTGGCACTATGGGTCCTCCTTTGCAATCAATCATACATCAAGTGGGTCCCATAACACGTGGGCCCATCAAATCAAAGATCAACGGTGGAGATTCCTTCTCCACCAAAATGGAAGGTCTAGATGACCTCTAGTTATGCAAAGAAAATAAACATCATGATGGGGTCTATGGAGAATGGCCCCATCATGGAATGATCATAAAAATTAAAGTGGGCCATCGGCCACATCTAGGGTTCAAAGTGAGATCCATACCATCAATCCGTAGGCCTCACTTGGTCCATCATAAAAACATGAAAACTAGCCTATAGAAGCACCCACCGTTCAATCTTCTTGGTCCGATGGAAAGGTGATCTCCTTGGCTTCGATCTCAATGGAAGATGATGATGAATGAAGGGTTGAAATGAGAGATGAGAGGGTTAGGAAGTGGGCCACACATAAAATCTTCTCATGGAGGTTGGAAGAGCTTAGACGTTGGAAATTTTGGTGTTTTGGGTTGCTTGGAAAAGAAGGGAGAAATAAGAGAGAGAGGAGATGGGATGGAGTGATGGATGGGAGAGAGGGATGGGTATGTAAAACTTTGTTGACTTTTGAGGAAATTTATGTAAGAAGGGTATGGGTTGTGTAAGGGTTTGTTCACTTATGGGGTTGCTTAGGGATGGGTGTGAGGTGATGTGTACTTGACATGTACTTGACCCTTGATAGGATTGATGGATTGATTGAGGTGACATGTTGTAGAGATTCTCTTGGGTTTTGCAACGCACGTCCTTGAACTGAACGCGGGCCCACATCTCCTGACCTAGGTATCGCCTCGGCGCGCGAATCGCGGCGATGGCACAGTCTTTAGGGTACAAGTCTCGAATTGAGTCGACTCTGGAATACGTGATGCAACTCAAGGTCGCGCGAAAACGCTGATAACAGATCATGGGTCATCGGAATTCAACCAGGAGGACCGCGAAAGCCTACGAAATAGTACGGTCTAGGATATGGGTCTTACAACTCTCCCCTCCTAATAAAAATTTCATCCTTGAAATTTAAATCATAACACAACCAATATAAAGCTCACCAAGGGAGGAAAATCCATACTAATATATATATATATATATAAAATTAGAACACAACATATTAACATAATCAAACACCTAAGAGATGGGGGGGGGCTAACACTCCGAATCTCAAGCTCTAACTCCCAAGACGCCTCAATCTAAGAAGACGGTGCAGGGGCCAAGTCACATGAATAGTTGACCGCTCCTCTTGATGTCTAAGGATCGATCTGCGTTCCGGGACCGGGACACTAGATCCTATGATGCCCTATCCCACCGCACCCAAAGAAAGCACCAAAGAATGGTCTGGGTGGCAGGGGCTGTCAAGGGTGGGGGCACTCCTAGAAGCGGTGCCCCGCCTCATCACATCTAAAGCATACACTTGAGGATTGACGTTCAGGTGGAGCAAATGCTCGAAAGGACAGACGGTTCCTATGCCTCTATGGCCGTTGACATCGCTGCAGCTGGGTCTCCTCTCTAAAGAATGGCGGTCATTGCTTACAACATCTGTTGTAGTAGGTCCGCACTTACGGACACGGTCGGTGCTGCACTAGACTCGGATGGGGGTACAGAAGTCTCAGGTGGGGGAACAGGAATCTCAGGAGAGGAAACGGAAGTTGCTTGAGTCACTCTTTTAGGTGACATGTCCTATAAGAAGGAACATGGAACTATCATCCTTGGGAACTCACGAATGCACACATGATAGGGAGCTATATCAGGAAATTTTTAAGTTATTCAAACTCGGGGGTCTAACCATTATAAGTTCTCAACAATCACACCATGTAGTGTAGCTATCAGCAGATATGTGATGTTATCCTCAAGTATTCCCAAGTTATGCTTTGATACCAACTTCTGTCACGCCCCAAACTCAGAAACCGAGCTCACAAAATTTTCGATCGTTGAATCCGGTGCTGACAGCCTCCGTAGTACCCCATTCTCGGCTCCCAGCGTCCATACGCTGGATTCCGATCCTGGGATCCTACAAGGAGGATTTTCCAATGTACATTTAACTCGTAATAAGCATAACCACAAATTTACCCAAATCACAAAGGCAACATCATAAAATCTTCTCATGGAGGTTGGAAGAGCTTGGACGTTGGAAATTTTGGTGTTTTAGGTTGCTTGGAAAAGAAGGGAGAAATAAGAGAGAGAGGAGATGGGATAGAGTGATGGATGGGAGAGAGGGATGGGTGTGTAAGACTTCGTTGACTTTTGAGGAAATTTATGTAAGAAGGGTATGTGTTGTGTAAGGGTTTGTTGACTTATGAGGTTACTTGGGGATGGGTGTGAGGTGATGTGTACTTGACATGTACTTGACCCTTGATGGGATTGATGGATTGATTGAGGTGACATGTTGTAGAGATTTTCTTGGGTTTTGCAAGAACTGAATGCGGGCCCACATCTCTTGGCCTAGGTATCACCTTGGCGCGCGAGTGGCGGCATCGGAACCGCGGTAATGGTGCGGTCACTACGGTACAAGTATCGAGTTGAGTCAACTCTGGAATATGGGATGCAACTCAGGGTCTCGCAAAAATATCGATAACAGATCGCGGGTCGCCGGAATTCAACCGGGAGGACCGCAGAAGCCTACGGAATAGTACGGTCTAGGATACAGGTCTTACAGATCCACTCTGTTCATCAGTTTCTCCATATCATGTTAGGACATTGGGTTAAAAATGAGGTGGATCCATTAATCAAGTGGACCACATGATCCAGATTAGTTGAAGATGTTCACCCTTTAAGGTTTGAAGAACTTCTTCCGAGATTAGAAATTTTAGGCAAGGAAGTTTCCTTCAAACACGTTTCTATAGTGTGAGGGAACCTTGTCCATTGTGTGCAAGTATAATGTGGGGGTCCATCATGATATTTATAGGGAAGGGGGTCCATCATGATATTTATAGGGAATCCACTCCATTCATCGGTCTAAGCAAGTTGTGTTAACCCACGAGCCCAAATATGAAGCATATCCGAACCTTACATAAGCTTAACTTTGGAATTCTCCTAGCAGATGCCTAAAATGAACTTGATCTTAATTAACGGTCAATACTTAATGATCAGGACTAAATTTTGAAGTAGATGTGTAATTAGGATAAGTAAACGATTGGGCAAAATTTGGTGGTTAATCGATGGTGGGAAAAGTCTAAATCTAAGATATCATCTTTTGCATCAAAAAGAAGGAATTAGTTCAACGTTCAACGATGTAGGATCATAGATCGGGGTCCGAATTTTGTATGATGTCATAGTCATATGAGTCCAAGGTGTGGTCCAAGATCGAGTTTCGATGGACGACAGGAAGTGGTTAAATCTGAAGATATAGATTTATACAGAGTTGGTAAGCCTCAAAAGGAAACTTCGTGCCCAAGTAAAAGCCTATCAAAGTAGGGTCTTTATATTTCACACTTGGTCCATATGATGGGAAATTCAAGTCGTTCATATGAAGGGAAATTTCTTACTATGACTACCTACAAGCTTTCCTCATTCGATGGACTCCAAAATCAATTATTAAGGGTTGATTTGTCAATTGGGCCACTTTTACGATGATCTAATAGATGAAATTTGACATGTATAGTTAATTTATGATACATAGGCATGGTATAAAATTTCACATCAAACGGACATGAGAACTATTTGATCTAAAATTCAAGGGTCTAGGTTAATGACATTTTCGTAATTATTGCTGATCTCAGAGTTTTGTGAAATCTAATGGTTCTACATGGTTATATGCACATTTCTAAACAATTCTTACAAAAGTACTTACATATAAATCATTATGAATAAAGAGTTATTCACCAATTTAATTAGGAGAAGGCACATATATCAAACCACATGATGGATGGTCTTGTCTTAAAATAAATGGTCGGATGACTTGATCTATAGATGAAGATTATTCTTAATGAGCATATTCATACTGGAGAATAGATGTAGGGTTACGATGACTAAATTGGTATTGTACATGTGTACATACTAGGTCAAACTTCATGGTAACACTCGAGAACTTTCAACACTCGGGTATTGAAAAGTTCGGGGTGTTATACATTGGGGCTTCATATCACACGTGACTCCTCATCGGAGTTGGTTCGTTAATTACAGGGAGTGTGATGGTGACAAAGTATTTATGAGCAATGACAATGCATGTAGTGTTGTTGGTGTTGGTACTATCCACATTAAGATGTTTGATGGGATTAAGCGTACCTTAACTGAGGTGAGGCATGTTCCTGATATGAAGAAAAGTTTGATATCTCTTGGTGCACTCGAGGTTATTAGGTGCATATTCACCAGTTTTAATAGTGTCCTTAAGGTTTCAAATGGGGCACTTGTGGTTATGAAAGCATAAAGACACGATAATCTTTACAGGTTGGTCGAAAGCACTTTAACGGGTGGAGCTGCAACCGCGGTAGTTGATTACATGTCTGCACATATGTGGCATACACGTCTAGGCTACATGAGCGAGCGGGGCATGAAGGTAATCTCTGACCTATGCTTAATTACAAGTTTTAAAAGTCTTGATTTAAATATATGCGAACATTGTATATCTGGAAAATAATCTAGGTTATCATTAAAATCTGGAAATATATATGTAAAGGAGTGCTTAATTTGTGCATTCCGATGCATGGGGGCTATCGCCCATGATTTTCACTAGAGGATTGTCATGATTTGTCACATTCATTAACGACTACTCCCAAAAAGTTTGGGTTTATTTAATGAAACATAACTCTGAAGTTTTCGCCAATTTTAAACAATGGAAGACCATAGTAGAAAAATAGATAGGGTGAAAGGTAAAAGTTTTAAGGACTGATAATGATGGTGAATTTATCTCCTCTGAATTTAATCAATTTTATAAGGATGAAGGGTTCATAAGGCACAATACAGTGCATCACACACCCAAGCAAAATGGTGTGGCTGAGCAGATGAATCAGACTCTCTTAGAGAGGGCCCGATGCATGATTAGTAATGCCGGGTTAGGTAAGGACCTATGCATTGAGGTTATTAATACGGATTGCTATTTAGTGAATTGGTCCACTTTTACAGCGATTTATTGTAAGATTCCAGAGGAAGTATGAAGTGGCTATAAGGTTGACTACTTAGATTTGTATATATTTGATTGTGAGGCTTACTCTCATGTATTGTCAGTTGAAAGAGATAAGCTAGGCCAAAGAGCCAAAAAGTACATCTTTATTGGCTATATTGGTGGTGTGAAGGGCTATAGATTGTATGAACGGGTCACATGGAAGATCATCATTAGAAGGGACATCAGATTAGACGAAGGCTCCTTATTTCGCAATAATGTTCAAGAGGAGCAAAAGGAATTGGAAAGGTTGGTTATGGACATTCAGGTTAACCCAGTGGCACTCAGCTGAGACAGATGTGCAGATAAAGGTACACGCGCAAGTAGAGCAACCACCTGTGAGAAGGAATCTGCCATGGGATCGTAGGTTATTGGTGAAATACAAGGACAACTCTAATATTGCATATGACCTTATTACATATGAGGGGATCCATCTACTCTTGAGGATACTCTTGAAGATTCTGATGCAAAAAAGTGAAAGGCGACAATGGACGATGAAATGGACTCTTTATACAAGAACGACGTATGGGAGTTAGTGGATCTTTCAGTGGGTCAAAAAGTGATCAGATGTAAGTAGATCTTTAAGAAGATATAGGATGTATAGAAAGAAAGGTTGGTAGCAAATGATTACACTCAGAGAGAAGGAATCGACTTCACAGAGATACTTGCACTGGTTGTAAAGCAAGTATTTATCAGATTCGTGTTGACATTGGTTGCCAATACTTTCTCGAGCTGGAACAAATAGATGTCAAGACTGCATTTCTACATGGGAAATTGGAAGGGAAGATCTACATGAAGCAACCAAAAGGCTACGGTGTAAGGCCCGTATCCTAGACCATACTGTTCCGTAAGCTTCCGCGGTCTTCCCGGTCGAATTTCGACAACCTTCGACCTTTATCCGATGTTTGCCTGTGATCCTAAGCCGAGTTCTGCGAACTTGAGTCAACTCAACCCGAGACTTGTACCCTAGCAACCGCACCATCACCGCGGTTCTGATGCTGTGACTCGCGCGCCGATCCGATGCCCTGGTCAGGAGATGTGGGTTAGCATTCGATGCGAGGAAAACGCTGCGCATACGAATCACGAGAGAATCTCTACGACTTGTCACATCAATCAATCAATCAATCAATCCCATCATGTCAAGTACACATCACCTCACACCCTTCCCCAAGCAACCCCTAAAGTCAAAAGTTTCTTACAAAGCCCATACCTTTCTTACACCATTTACCACGAAAGTCAAAAATTATCTTACACATCCATCACCACCACATCTATCACCCATCTCTCTCTCTCTCTCTCTCTCTCTCTCTCTCTCTCTCTCTCTTTACAACCTCTCTCTCCTTTCCCAACTCACTTTCCCAAGTAAGTAAAATATCCCACGTCCAAGCCTCCCAAAACCTTCATGAGAAAATTTTGTATGTGGCCCACTTCCTAACCTCTCATCTCTCATCTCAACCATCCAAACTCCATCTCCTCCGTCAAGATCAAAGTTAAGGAGCAAAGGAAGCCTAGGGAGCAAGAAGGAACGGTGGGTGATCCACTTATTTTCTTGTTTTGTGATTTAAGGGCTCACTTGTGGTGGGACCCACCTTTATGTAGGCCTTGTATCAAAGAGGGGCCCATAGTGGCGGGGCCCCTCTATCCTTGCCAATGTCTCTCTCTCTCTCTCTCTCTCTCTCTTTCCATGATCATGGCCCACTTATGATGTGTATATTTCATCCATGCCATCTACCGGTGGACCCCATCTATGTGGGACACATCATAATGTTTATATGCCATCCCAACCGTCCATAGGGGGGCCAACCTTGAGGTGGCTAACATGGGGGTGGCTACCAGTGAGGTGTAATCTGACGTGGGCCCACCCAGATCCATGGTTCAAGTGGCAAACTGAGTGAAAGACGCCTCGTTTCAACACTGGAGGTCTTGGTATCGGTCCCTGTAGAGTGGCTAACATGGAGTATGTGTACTGACATGGGTACAGTGCGTAGTAGCATGGTTTCTTTTGGGCTTTGGGTGGGTCACGTGTACAGACTCCACCTTGATGTTTGGTTCAAATCCATGCCGCCCATCCTATCCCTCGGCTCATTTTAGGCGTTGAGCTGAAAAATGAGGCTAGATCGATTCTTAGGTGGGCCTTAGCATGGAAAACAGTGTTTCCAACCTTGAAATCTTTCCTGATGTCCCTATGCACCTAAATACCTTGAATATTGGGCTCATATAGCCTGTCATGAGCCGTGGAATCCAACGGTTGGGTCAGATTTCTCTGATGTGGGCCCCACTTGTGAAAAACCACAGGAAAATAATATTTCAAAAAAAAAGAAGATGCGACGATGGCAGTGCTGCTTGTTGTCGAAAAGCACAGTCGTGCCCACTGCTGCGATGGCGGACGGACGGACGGACGGGTGGATCCACAGCTCATCCGTGGGCCCCACCGTGATGTGAGTTGGGTGATCCACACCGTGCATCTGGTGGGCCTCCTTTTGGGCGATGGGCCCTCCGAAAATCATCATCATCAGGAACTCAGGTGGCCCACACGACAGGAAACAGTAGTGATTGACGCCTGCCATTGAAGTTCTTTTAGCATCATTTTCTTCACGAGGGTCCATGGGGCCCGTTCACGTCGTCCATCCATTAGGGTGGGCCACACATCACGTATGTGTTGTGCCCACGTGTGGGGCCCTCCCTGATTTGTGTGACCGTCCAGGCCCTGGACGGCCTGGACGTCAGGTATATGAATTATATTATATTATATATATTATATATATGATATATTATATTATAATATATATATATATATATATATATATATATTATACGCTGTTGTGGTGGACCCTACGTGGGACCCACCTCTGCCATTTAGAGTGCAACAGCTATCTAGCTGCTCCTCGTTGGCAGTAAGCCCGCAGGCCTACATTGGTGTATGTGTCTTATCGAAACCATCCACTGTTTGAACGATGGGGCCCACCATGATGCATGTGTTGTATCCATGCCGTCCAACCATTTGTGAGACCATTTTATAGCATGGGAAAATGGGTGAGATCTAAAGTTCAAATGGACCCCACCATTTACATAGTGGACCGTGTCATCCACCGTTCAAAATCCTATGGGCCACGGTAATTTCCAATTGTTTTCATTTCATCTATCTTTATGATAACTTATGGATATGTCGGATCTCAAACACATAAGGGTGAGCTCGATTTGATATACATTCGGCCCATTTAACTAGGCCCGATGCGATGTACTTGGGGCCCAGTTGGTTAGGCAGATGTGATATATGAGGCATATATGATTAGGCCCATCTTGATGTAGTTATGGTCAGTCCATTGGGGCCCACCTGGTATACATAAGGCCCATGTTATGCAGCCCATTTGTTGTATCTAAGGCCCATGGGTCGAGGCCCAATTAGATGTACACAAGTCCATTACAATGTGTGACTCTACCATGGTTTGTGTAATGATGTTTATAATAGCCATGCCTTAGGAGCAATGTTGGTTTAACGTCCACATTGTAAGAATAATGTTGGTTAAATGTCCGCATTATAATTCTCCCTAGGGCCCATTGTTAGGCCCATACTTGTAGGCCATCTAGGCCCATCTTTGTTATGAACAACATTCATTACCATATAACATGTTTAGTATAGTTTCATGATTCATGATCATAACATCATATGTATGCTTGATATGAGAAGTGACTGATCATAGCATATGCCTTTAGGCAAATTGATTAGGGGCTCCCGGATAGGCGGTGTTGCTTACACGAGCGCACGATATGTACAGAATTGCTGCATGACTGGATAGTGTGATTCATGCATTCACATTATGTGATATGGTTACTGTACGCCCTAGCGACATCAGGGCCCTAGCCTCCACAAGCGTACCGTGGTTGGCAAGATTGGATATAAAAATTTTTATTCTACATGGGGTGCTATAGATATCCCTGGGTGAAAGTCCCTAAACCCTTATAGTACCAAGAGGTTGCTCCAACGTCTAGACCGAGTGGGTGCATGAGAACCGAGTGCCGATTACCAGGAGGCCGTGCTTTCCACTGTATCGTGGTCGGTTGGAATGGGGTGCGGCCTTACCCACCCGAGTGGAGGGGACAAAGCTAGGCTGAGTTTGACCAACTTGAGGAATGGGTCCGCTAACGACGAACCGAGCCTGATATTGGCAGGCGAATACTGAGGTCTCTTCCACTTACCTTATTGCATGTGATGGGGTGACAATCTGGTTTAGAGTATACTAGACCCCTGTGATATTCCAGATTTGAGCTGTATTGATATGTGGATATAGATGAGGATTTGTATGCTTGAGTTGCATCTCGCATCGCATGGCCTTGGTATGGCCAACATCACTCATACCTTGCATCGCATAGCCTTGGTATGGCTAACGGTATTCATGGATTCATCAACATGTTCCTCATTAATCTGATACTGCATAATTGCATTACTACCTTACGCACATACTTTCACTACCCTCTAAGCTTTCTATAAGCTTATGCACAACCGTTGTGTGCAGGTGATGTTGGATCGCAGCAGCGCTGAGGCTAGAGCTCGTGGCAGATTGTCTTGGAGCTTTTTATCCTTTATCATTGTATTTTCCTTTATGCTCATTGTACTTGTAAAGTTTTTGATCATAGTGGAAATGTGATGGAGTTTTTGGTTGTTGTTTGTGGGTTATGCCTTTGTTTATGCTTACTACGAATCAAACTGATGTTGAAAATCCTCCTTGTGGCATCCCAGGATCGGAACCTGGCGAATGGGCGCTGGGAGCCGAGAATGGGGTACTACGGAGGCTGTCGGCGCCAGATTCGATTATCGAAAATTTTGTGAGCCCGGTTTCTAAGTTTGGGGCATGACATACGGAGTTGAAGGGGCAGAGAATAAGGTTTGCAGGTTAATGAGGTCGTTGTACGGCCTAAAACAGTCGCCTAAGAAGTGGTATAAAATATTTGATTCTTTCATGTTGAGTGAGAAATTTACTAGGATTAAATACGATCATTGTGGTCTATTATAAGACATTGAGTGATGACAAGTTCATCATCTTAGTATTATATGTTGATGACATGTTGATCGTCAGTCATAACATGTTTGAAATTGATGTACTGAAGACTCGGTTATCCAAGACATTCGAGATGAAAGATCCTTGGGCTGCAAGGAGGGTTCTTAGCACAGATATTCATTGAGATAGGAAGAAGAGTATGCTTTGGTTATCTCATGCAGAATACCTTGAGAAGGTATTGATCAAGTATGGGATGGACAAGGCAAAGTCAGTCAGCATTCCCCACGCGACTCACTTCAATATTTCCTCAGAACAATGTCCTAAATGGAATGAGGAAAAACATGATATGTCTCGTGTGCCTTATTCGAATGTTGTACACAGTTTAATGAATGTCATGGTTTGTATGAGACCGGATATTTCACAGGCAGTTAGTATTATGAGAAAATATATGTCAAACCCTGACAAGTAACACTGGGAAGAAGTAAAATGGCTACTTCGATACATTCGAAGTACAAAAGACTACGTCTTAACTTTTGAGAAGACGGGTGCCAAGTTAGTTGGACATGTGGATTCAGATTACGTAGGCAGTGTGGATTCCAGAAAGTTGATTTCAGGTTACTCGTTTGTGATAACAGGTGAAGCAATTAATTGGATGTCGAAGCTTCAGTTTATGGTGGCTCTTTCTACGACTGGAACAGAGTACATGGCAATGACAAAGGCATTTAAGGAAGGTGTTTAGTTGAGAGTCATGATAAATCAGTTGGGACTTCCACAGGAGGCCTTGCTGGTTAATTGTGACAGCGAGAGCACTATCAATTTGGCTAAAAATTATGTTTATCACTCACGTACTAAATACATTGATGTTCACTACCATTTTATCCGACAGGTGCTTGAGGAATGAGGTGTGACTCTAGAGAAGATTCACACAAGCGTGAATCTGTCAAACATACTCTCTAAGGTAGTTCTTGTAGAGAAGTTCAAGTTTTGTGCAAATTCTCTAGGCTCGACGAATGTGTAAATGAAGGACAGAGTGTGCACGAGAAGCAATGGTGGAATTATGATGCAAGGCAGAGATGAGAGAAGAGGATAAAAAGCTACACGTTTGATAATTGAAGACATGGTGGAGATTTTTAATAGATGTCTTAAATATGCAAAATCAACAGTCTATCGATGATAGGTTCGATGCCATCAAGCAGGGCCATCAAGTTTTTTGAATTTTATTACGATGACATGGAGGAGTATTCGATGACATTAAAGGTCAAGTTCGATGCCATCGAAGATGGTTTGATGTAATTAAAATTTTTTGAAATTTTATATTTTGTCTCTGGACAGTTTTGATGTTATTTCAATGATATCGATGTGATTTCGATGCCATCCAAGTTAAGTTCGATGACATCGAAGTCCCATTGAAGGTGTCATTGAACGTATGTGCAGATTTGTGAATTTGCGGGATTTATTTCCTATTTCAATCGTGATTCTTTCAAAGGCTATATATTTGGGTGTAATCGAGATTGAGAGGTATTTAGGGCTTTCAAATTCATTCTAAGGGTTTCAAGGGTATAGCTTGGGGATTGATTTGAGGTTGATTAGATCGGGTAACATCTTTTCTCTTGTAATTTTCTACTTTCATAATGCTTTCTGTCACTTTGTGCCATGGTTTTTTCCCATAATGGTTTTTCCACGTTAAATCCACTGTATTTGCATTGTGCTTGCTTGGTGTGATTGGATTACTTCACTGGATTCATCTCTGTGTGCTTCTGCAGTCCCCCAACAGTTGTTACATGTAAAAAGAACATTTTTATTCTTTCTGGTTCTGTCTAATTAGAACAAAAGACAGGTGGCATTTCATAAAAAAATCATTACTTTTTTATTATTTCTTTAATATTTTCCTAGATGGTATATCTAGTTTCTCCACGCATATGCATTATTGAATATATGCTTTCTTGGTCGATCCCGATCACCGATCTTGTGGGCTCTATTATCGATGGTGTTGTGAGTTCATTTTCTGCCAACCTTCTAAGTTTCACATGGGTAATGTCTTTGGCAAATTGTCCATTCAATCTTTTTTCTTGGGCTCTTTAGTCACCTTGGAATGAAAAATGTACATGGTTCAGGTATACTCAGAGTCGGATCCACTACAAAGCTTCCTATGTTAAGCATAACGTACATGATATGTGGTCCCATTGTGATGCATGTATGACATCTAATCCAACCATCACTACAACAATTCAAACTTTTTGCATGTATTTTCCTTGTGCCCAAAAATTATGCTGATCTAAAAATGATTAAGCCATGCCACATGAAACAGTTGGAATGGGAACACCCATGATGAAAAAAACTTCTAAATTGTATTGGAGGCCTATTATCTTTTGTATATGCCATCTAATCGATTCCTAAGATGCATCCCATTAGGATGATTGGGAACAAAAAAAATAATTTTGAGGCCATTCCAAAACTCAAGTGATCCACATATTTATAATGCATCCCATTAGGATGATTGGGAACAAAGAAGTGAGGCCATTCCAAAACTCGGGTGATCCACACGTACATAGTGTGGTCCAGGGAGTCTTAGATCGACTTGATTATTGGTCATCGGGGAGAACATGAAGGGATGGATATGATCCATGGATTGGATGTCATGGAAATGTCAAACTAATAAGCTAGCAAACATTTTGTGGTGGATCTGACTACGATAGGATACTTTTATCGGTTTAGAAAGTATGTTTAGAAAATATTGGCTGACTCTAAATTCCATGGTTTGAGCATAGAAAAATGCTCCAATACTTATTTTATACTTTTGAGTTATTTAGTTTTATAAAAATTACATCATTCTCATGAGGACAAAGTTACTATCCATTAAGCTTCACAAGGAAACATGTTAAGTGCATACAACATCGAAGCCCCTGAAAAGGTTAGCTCCACATTGAAGGTCATTAGTTACAAAATATAGCATGATCCATGCACCAAGTGCGCTACACATTCACATGAGTCAATCCATTGATTGTGAGTTGGTTTCTAATTATATGTTTCGATGGGGTGTTAATGGGTGCTTGCGCATCCAATAAAGAGAGATTTTGAAGCATAACTCTTTATCCTAAATTGACAGCCATTAACGGCAGGACAGAGCTCACCAAAAAAGATGATGGAAGCCCGATTCGTTCTTCTCTAGCTTGAGACATTTGACCGAGAAATTGGATTTTCACCACAAGTAGATTCAAACAGAAAACTAAGATTATATAAATGTTGAAGTCGACGGTGAGTCCTACGCACCATCAGACTCGTCGCCACATCCTCCGTTCCATGTCTCTCTCCTGAATGGGAGAGAGAAGTTGTAGCTTAATACAAACACCTCTCTGGTATGGTACATTGTGGGGTAGAGAGAAGTTGTACATGCCACACATCCGTGGATCCCACTTGAAACTGTTTCTGATAATCCAAGCTATCCATTCTGTTACTTCGACAACCGATGCCATGTATGGACCATAAATTCCAACATCTCCCACTTGGTCTACTAATGGCATTGTCTTATATATGCAATTGATTAGTATATCTTGTACAACTTTACAAGTTCGATACGTTACCAAATATTTATTATATATCAAGAGTAATACCATGAATAATCTAGTCTACTACGGCTACTGTTATGGAATCATACCAATCATCACTACATTTATCATAGTACGACTAGGCATGATTACACATAACAATATTCCCAGTGACATGGATTCTGGAAGTTATGAAGTATGGTATGAAATTCTCATATCTAGTGTGGCTTTTTATGCAGATTTTCAAGAAGTCTTTTACTTAATCATGCGCATGAAAACTTTAAGGAATGAAAACCACAATTCCATAAAAAGAACTGAACGGTCTACTGAATAAAACTAAAATAACACATAACTAGAGTACATGTATCTCCCATTAATTAAATATAACTTTAGTGCTCACTATTCATATCATTCACTAATTCCTTGAATGCATTGGGAGGTAAGCACTTAGTGGGTTTGTAATCATCATCTTTATGTTAATGTGTTCTACATACAGTAGATAATCCTAAATTCTCTCCTTCACAACTAGAAACTTTAAGTCTATGTACTTTGACTTAAATAAAATTTTCTTATTATTAAAGAAGAACACAAATACAATGTTATCACAATAAATTCTTGAAGGCTGTGGAGTGAATGCATGATTTGAAACCTGAAATAAAGTTCTATAACCAGATTGCCTAACACGTGTCTTTGTAACAAGTGATAAAGTTTACTTCCATGGTAAATGAAGTCGTAGGGGTCTATTTTGCACTCTTCCATAAAGCAACTTTATCGGCCATCATGAAAACATATCCTGATGTGGACTTCTTGTCGTAGAGGCACCCAACGAAGTTCGAGTTCATATATCCAATCAGCTCCAACCGATTTGTATGTCTATATGTGAGTATGGAATCCTTCGTCATTTACAAGTACCACATCACTTTTTTTATGACTCTCCAATGGTCCATTCTTAGATTCAACATGTATCTTCCAAGCATTCCAATCATAAAGGTTGTGTCAGGTTGAGCATAGACATACGCATACATAATGCTTCCCACTGTAGGAGCATATGGGATATCCTATATTCCCTTCCTTTTGAGATCATTCTTGGGATACTCTTAGAGGTTAAGCTTGTCGCTCCTGATGACACGAGAGTCTCCAAGTGCATAACTTTGCATGTTGAATCTGCTAAGAATCCTTTCAATGTAGGTTTTCTAGTATAATCCCAAAATACACGTTGCTTTATCATAGTATATTTCTATACCTGTGATAAATGATGCGGTGCCAAGATCCTTTATTTTCAATTTCTGTGATAAAAATTCCTTAACATCGCACATCAATCTTTTACCATTACATGCTAGTAGAATATCATCATCATATAATACTAGGAACATGAACTTTTTTTTTTTTTTTTTTTAATACACACACCCCCACACACTCACGCCACAGTGGGATTTCACCACCTATGGATACTAGAACCCTTGACTGGGTGTTGAAACTCCTGAGAATCTACCAGTGGAGCAAGAGTAAGGATCCATACTAGGAGCATGAACTTACTCCCACACATTCATCTATATACATTTATTAATAGCATTTTCTTTAAAACTATATAAAGAAATCACTTCATAAAAATACAAGTACCATTAACGTGATGCTAACTTTAGACCATAAATGGACTTCTTTAGCTTACATACCAGATGTTCCGATTTATGGATATCAAAACCTTTTGACTTTAGCATTACACGTTCTCCTTTAGTTTCCCATTAAGAAACATGATATTTATGTTCATCTGCCGTAGCTCAAAATTGTATTAAGCCATTAGTGCCATAATAATTATGAAAGAGTCCTTCGAGACTGGTGAGAAAGTCTCTTTAAAATCAACGCATTTCATTCAAGTGAACCCTTTAGCAACTAATCGAGCTTTATATCTGTCAATATTCCTTTTGGTGTCCCGCTTGGTTTATAAACCCATATACAACCAATCAATACAACCCCTTTGGGTAGATCGACTAAATCTCAGATGTCGTTGTCTTTCATAGATTTTACTTTATCTTCATTGACAACGATCGATTGAGAGGAGTTAACATAGTGTTTGACTTTTGTGTAAGATTTGTAGTTATCTTTCACACCTATATTAAACTCATGTTCTAGAAAATACACAATGTAATCACTGGGTACTGCTAATTTTCTCTCCCTTACTGATCTCCTTAATGACACTTTTTCTTGATTAGGTAATTCTTTTGTTGTGGGAGTGTCATATGGAGCATGTGATCGATCTTCTACTAAATTCTCATTTATGAAATAAGGAATAGTTTGATCGTCTCTTGTAATCGATATTAGATCAATCACTATTTCCTCCTCAAAGACAAAGTTTATAAGTTGTGCACCACTATTGTTGTCCTGAAGAGATTTTACCATCTTTGATTCAACTATCCTTGGGCTATGGGAGGGAACAATAAAACTTGAATTCCTTCAACCTTTCAGAATAGATGATAAATAACTACTGATGGTCATTGGATTTCATCTTCTTTTTTGTGGGTTCTAGATCCTTACTTCAATGGGGCAATCCCATACAAGGAGATGATTTATACTTAGTTTTCTTCCCATCCACATTTCATTTGGAGTCTTACTAACAGCCTTAGTCGAAACACGATTAAGGAAGTAAACTGTTGTCTTTAAGGCATTATCTCACAATGATTTTAGAAGGGTTGAGTTACTAATTATGGATCTGATCATGTCCTTTAGAGTCTTGTTTTGTCTCTTGGCTACACCATTCTATTTTGAGGTATCAGGTATGGTATATCAAACGATGATACCATGTTTGTTTAGGAATCTAATGAATGACCTTGGATTCCATCCTGATTTGTCATATTTGTCATACTACTCACCACTACGGGTAGATCCGATGACTTTAATCCTTTTTTCAAGTTTTCTTGACCTTAACCTTAAATATTTTAAACATATCTAGGGCATATGATTTATTATGTATTAAGTATAAGTACTCATAATGAGAAGAATCATTTATAAAGGTGATAAAGTGCATTTTCCTATTCCAAGAAGCCATTAGGAATTAACTACAAATATTTGTATGTATCACATCTAAGAGACCAATACATTTGGTGGCATGTAACTTTCTTGTTCGCGTCTACTTTTCCTTTATGCAATCTACACAAACTATAAAGTCCATAAAGTCTAATACACCTAGAATTCCTTCTTTAACATGTTTCTCAATTCTTTTATGAGAAATGTGTATGGAGGAATTTTTCTTAATCAATTTCCTTTTTATGCTAACATTCATATTCTCATTCTCATGCATCGATCTTAATCGAAAGCATGAATTATCAAAGTCTAACTAATAAAGGTTATTAAGTAATGCGTCAATGGTAATGATAACTAGACCCCAAGACAACACAGACTTTCCTGTCGTAAAAGAGAATGTATATCCATTAGTGTGGAGACATGATATGGAAACTAGATTGTGCTGTAGAGACAATTTGTAAAATGTATTGTCTAGGTCCAAATAATGTTATGACTTCAACCTCAACCTATAGACCTTTACAATCTTAACCTCCACCTGAGTGTCATTAGACATAAGAACTTAATGTTCTCCATTTATTGATCGACAACTCCTAATGATGGAATTTATGGTCCATACATGACATTGGTTGTCGGAGCAATGTAATTGACTGCTTAGATTGTCAGAGATAATTTTAAGTGTAGCTGACGAATGTGTGGCGCATATAGCTTCTCTCTGCCCCACAATGTATCATATTAGAGGGTTTTTATATTAAGATAGGGCTTCTCTCTCCCATTCGAGAGAGAGGCATGGAGCCTAATGATGTAGCGGTGAGTTTGGCAATGGGTATAACTCGCTGCTAAATTCAACATCTATATAATCTTAGCTCTATCCCCAAATCTACTCGTGGTGAAAATTCAATTTTCCATTCAAGTGTCGTGAGCTAGACATCGAAGAATTGTGCTTCCATCATCTTCTCTAGTGAGTTATGATACCATTTATTACTAGCTGCTCGTGCATCCAATAGAGAGATTTTTAAGCTTACCTCTTTCTTATTTATTGACAACCATTACGGTAGTGACACAACTCACCAGAGAAGATTAAAAAAAAAATAAAATATAAAAGCTTGATCATCGATTTCATTAATCAGAGTTTTAATTTTGTACAATTGACAATAAGGAAAATAAATAAGCAGAAAAGATTACATATGGTGGTCTCTTTTGGCAAAATGGTTGTGATTTTGACAGCACTCTAGACTTGGATGGTTGTGAGATGGTTGTGGAATTACCAAACAGTCATGGTGTATGGTCAATAGGATGTGACCAGAGAATTACCAAGCAAGAACTTAGTAATTTGGGCATCCAATGACGAGATCAGGGGTATTTATACTAACCTACCGATGTATTGTAGAGGTACTCTGGACAATAGCGGAACTAAGCTAAGAAGCTAACTTTATGGCCCCGAGCCTGCTATAGCATCCTGTTGGATAGATTTAGAAAACCTAGAATTAAACTAATAAGTATCCATAAGGGATGAAAGAGATAAGTAACGTAGAGCTAAAATGTTTTTGTTTGATTGTATTGGCATAGGGCACTAGATTCTTTTTCAACTACTACTTTTATAATTTTGGAGAGACGATGGATGTGCATAAGATCCTGTGACTTGGGCAAGAATCTACTAATTACATAGTGGGCATATCTTACTTAATTATGGAGTCCTTACTATATTGTGCCACTGTGAGTGATTTATTTCTCTTTTTGGATGACTTCTTCACTGTTTGCTCTGATTTTCATATAGCTTCTAGAAAGATCTCAGATGTTCGTTGAAGGAATTTCCTTTTAGATTGAAGTCCTAAAATAGTCACAGTGTTGGCTATGGTGAGTTTGACAATGGTAGGTTAATGACACTTTTACACATTAAAGGACGTGCATGTCTTATGTTTATTAGTCACGTGTCATGCAATAGACGACCGCCTCTTGGGTTCAAGCCATTCATACAAATTTGAGATCTTGGTCTTTTGGCATGGTATACGTCCTCAATCGATAAGCATGTGGTCTTTTCCTGTTGTGAGTATATTTTTCTCCCATTTTTATAAGAGTGTGTTGACACATGGTGACTTCTTGTTGAGTGTGAAATATTACATATTTCCCTCTATTTATACCTTATTTTTATAAATATGATAGTGCTTAATCGATTTAATTATGCGTGTTTTCATGTGCGAGGTGATTTTGAGAGTTTAAAGGTGAAATTGATGCCAAAAGGAAGATTTATGATCAAAAGATTACTAAATAAAAATTTGGAGATTTGGAAGTCATTAATAAAGAATTCACATGCCAAAGATCCAAGAAAATTGAGGAATAGAGAGAATCAAAGATTTGAAGTAAAGAAAATTAATCCTGAAATTGTCCTGAAAATAAATATATTCCTGAAATTGTCCTGAAAAAGCATATTCTAAAATTCCAAGTATATTTTTGAAAACTGCACAAAGTGCGTACATTTGAGGCGGTTTAAACACCGAGCATATTTTGGGAAACTGCGCATAGTGCATAAATTTGAGGTAGTTTCTAGAATTTTCCAACTTGGTGTGAAAGTTAGAGTACCACAACTATAAATAGGACTCCCTAGGATGCTTCAAAGTATCTTCTATAGTTTGGAAAGGTCTCAAGGAGCATATATAAGGGTGGAGAAGCTCCAAAGAGTTTTTCTTCTTCCCTAGTTTATTTTTCATACTTTGTTTAAGAGATTTGGTTTCATTTATGTCTATAATTGGCTAAACCTCTTAGCTGGGACTAAGAGGTGAAGCTTGTAGCATGTTTGGTTAATTATTTTGCTTTAATTCTTGTTCTTATTAGATCTCATTGATTTTTAGTTTGATATTAAAAGAATATTTTTAGTTTTCTATGATTTATTATGACTCAAATTACAATAAATACTTTGACAGCTTTGAATATCTTCTTTTCCTGTTTTGAGATTGTGATATTGGTAAATCATATTATTCACTATTGTCTCCTGGGCATGGTAGGGTGATGGAATCCCTTCCAATCATCATAATTTTCCTCCTTGAGAATTATGTCAATGAAAAGTTCATATTTGATTTAAATTGCTTTATCTTTCAATTGGATAGGATAGGACTCCAATTCCAATTGTGTTTATTGAATCAAGTAAGGTAGCGTCTTGATAGCTACAAGTGGATCCTTGGCACCCTAGTTCCCACCTTTAAATTCATAAGCTTTAAATAACATTATTCACCATTACTCTCAATTATTCAGATTTTAATTTCAATCTTTTTTTAGTTCTAGTTATTTTCAGAATACATACAAGTTTAGTCCGTGTTGATTCGACCTCGGTCGTACCGAGTTATTACTACATTGCGGCCCTACACTTAAGGTTGTGAACAAGTTTTTGGGAGATGGATGACATGATTAGGGAGAAGGATGCCTTTCTTGATGCTATGCTCATACTTAAAGTTATCCGGTGGAGGCTAAAATTTGAAAAATTGTCCCAAACCGATGTAATGCCTCTACTGTCTAACCTTAAAGTACCGAAGCTTGACCTAAAACCTTTACCCACCAATCTTAAATATATTTATTTAGGTCAAGATGAGACATACCTTGTGGTGATATCTTCCTACTTTGAGAAAGAACAAGAGAGTGTGCTTATTTCCAATCTCATTGAGCATAAAGGAACTCTTAGATGGTCGATTGCGGACCTCAAGGGAATTGACCATTTGATTTGTACTTACTACATTCATCTTAAGGATAATGCGAAAACCTCCCGACAACCACAACATCAACTCAATCTAAATATGAAAGAAGTGGTTAAGGCTGAGGTACTTAAGTTGTTGGATGTGGGTATCATATACCCTATATCCGACATTCAATGGGTGAGTCCAACTCAAGTAGTTCCTAAGAAGTCTGAAATCACCATCATAGCCAATGCCGTTAATGAACTCGTACCAACTAGAGTTATTACTAGTTGAAGAATGTGTATTAACTACAGGAAGTTGAATACCATCATAAGGAAGGACCACTTTCTTTCGCCCTTCATTGGTCAAATTTTGGAAAGACTAGCCGATCACTCTTACTATTGCTTCCTTGACGAATATTCAGGCTACAATCAAATAGAGATAGCCCTTTAAGATCAAGAGAAGACAACATTTACATGTCCCTGTGGTACATTTGCTTACCGAAGAATGCCATTCGGACTATGTAATGCCCTTTTCAGCGATGCATGTTGAGTATTTTCTCTGACATGGTAGGACAATATTCAGAGGTCTTCATGGATGACTTCTCTGTCTTTGATCCATCCTTCAGCGAGTTTTTGGAAAATCTTAAATGTATGTTGAAGTGATGCGAGTAAAAGAATTTGGTTCTGAATTGGGAGAAATGTCATTTCATGGTTCCCAAAGAAATGTGCTTGGACACATAATTTCATCCAAGGGAATTGAGGTAGATAAGGTAAAAATTGATCTTATCTTTAACCTACCTCCACCCAAGAGCGTACATGCCGTGTGATCCTTCTTAGGACACGCTGAATTCTATAGACACTTCATAAAGGACTTTAGTCATCTCTCTTGTCCTTTATGCAATCTACTTCAAAAGGATGTATCATACGGTGGATTGAACAATGCCAAGAAGCTTTTACTAAGCTCAAGGGCATGTTAACTACCGCACCTATTATGCAGCCACCCGATTGGAGCAACCCTTTTGAGATTTTGTGCGATGCATCTGACTATGCTATTGGGGTGGTGTTAGGCTAGAGAAAAGAAAAGAAGCCCCATATTATTCACTATGAAAGTAGAACTCTAAATTCTGCCCAAGTGAACTACCCTACTACGGAGAAAGAACTCTTAGCCATAATGTTCGCTTTAGACAAATTTAGGTCCTACCTGATCGGATCTAAGATCATCATCTACACGGACCATGTGGCGTTAAAATATCTTCTTTTTAAGACGGATGCCAAGCCCCACCTGATAAGATGAATCCTCTTATTCCAAAAATTTAATATTGAAATACGAGATAAAAAATGAGTAAAAAATGTAGTGGCCGACCACCTTTCTCGACTTAACCTCCTTGATTCCCTTGAGCTGACATTGATAAACGATATGTTCCCTAATGAACAATTGTTTAAACTCTCCCAATTACCTTGGTTTGCTAACATTGCAAATTATCTTACTATAGGTTTCATGCCAAAATATTGGACTGCGTAGATAAGAAAAAAAATTCTCCACCGAGGTACGTAAGTTTTTCTGGGATGATCCTTATTTGTTTAAATATTGCTCAGACCAAATTCTAAGGAGATGTGTGTCAGACAATGAACATCAGAGTGTTATCTCCTTTTATCATTCTCAAGCCTGTGATCGTCACTTTTTTTTACTAAAAAGACCACCACCAAAATTCTACAGTGTGGCTTTTACTGGCCCACGATGTTCAAAGAAACTCATGAGTTTTGTAAAGCTTGTGAGAGTTGTCAGAAATTGGGAGGGTTGCCCCTTCGAAATATGATGCCTCTGAACCCCATTCTTATCATTGAAGCATTTGATTGTTGGGACATCGATTTCATGGGCTCATTCCCCCAATCCTTTGAGAATATTTACATTTTGTTAGCAGTATACTATGTCGCTAAGTGGGTCAAAGTGATCCTGTGCTGGAATAATGATCATAAAATGGTCATTTGATTCTTGAAAGAAAATATCATTTCCCGGTTCGGAACGCCTCGAGCCATCATTAATGATGCAGGTTCATACTTTTATAATAGGCCATTTGAGAACTTAATGAAGAAATATAGCATCTCTCATAAAGTGTGCACTCCATACCACTCGCTGATAAGCGGGCAAGCCGAGATTTTCAACAGGAAAATTAAACAAATTCTGAAAAAATGGTTAATCCTGACTGTAAGGATTGGTTGATTCACTTGACTGATGCCTTATGGGCTCACTGTACAACTTTTAAGACCCTCATTGGAATGTCTCCCTTTAGACTCGTCTATGGGAAAGCTTGCCACCTACATGTGGAGTTGAAGCATAGAGCCTACTGGGCTATCAAAAATTTGAACTTTAAATTGGACAACGCTGGCTTTCTGTGCAAGCTCAATTAAATGAACTCGAAGAAATCCAGAATGACGCTTATGAGAACTCGAGAATTTACAAGGACAGGATGAAGGTGTTCCATGATAGGAACATCCTTCGAAAATCATTCAATACACATTGAGGACAATGTAGGTTTTAGGTTGGGGGTGTGGATTAAGTTGAGTAAATATTGTGAAAATTTTCAATTTTTCAAGCTAAAAATGTGTTTGAGAAATGATAATTTGTTGAATTAAGAACGCTTTGAGTATGATGATAAGATGGATATTGAACTTTAAATTGTTGGAGTTTGATTAACCGAGTAGACTATCGTCTAAATTCTTGCATTTAATTGATTAAAAGGAAGTTTGAATATCATGTTAATCTAAGTCACAAGACACTTTCAATTTGCTTTCTATGAATAGTACATAGAATTTCTGATTGTTAGTATATACATCATTGAAAGATATTGAGAATTAAGTCTAGAGAATTTTATTTACCTTAAAAAGATAAAAAAAAAAAAAAACCAGTTAAAAAACAGAGAGATTGAAAAAAAGGTCATGTATGATGAAAAGACTGAAAAGGAATGAAAAGTCTGAAAAGAAAGAATAAATAAAAGGGACTGTCGATATAAAATCAAAAACTGGAAAAAGAAGAAAAATGTGATAAGTTCAGAATCAATACTTGATTATTCAATAAAACTTGAGGTGATGAGCATGACTAACATTATGAAATAGTAGTATGTTATGGAAACTAAATAAAATTCACTAAGCACATTAATTGTACTGATTCATACTTGATTGATTGCTCGTGTGATTGATAAAGAAACTTGATATATGAACTTCTGCTCTTAAATAATTGATAAAGAAACTTTTTGATTGATTGCTCGTGTGATTCGGCTCTAGGTTTTTAAAATTGCACTCTCGCTTCTTTAGATTGTACTAATTCATACTTGATTGCACAAAAGATTATTTTCTGAAAGTGATTTGAACATCGAAGATTGAAAATCACTTCATGCATGTTTTGCTTGGGACTAGAAAAATGCTGGTTGGGGGTGTGTCGAGTGTGAAATATTCCATATTCTCCCTTATTTATACCTTGGTTTTATAAACATATAGTGCTTAATCGATTTAATTATGCATGTTTTCATGTGCGAGGTAATTTCAAGAGTTTAAAGATGAAATTGATGCCAAAAGGAAGATTTATGCTCAAAAGATTACTAAATGAAGATTTGAAAATTTGGAAGTTATTAATGAAGAATTTACATGCCAAAGATCTAAGAAAACCGAGGAATGAAGAGAATCAAAGATTTGAAGTGAAGAAAAGGAATCCTGAAATTATCCTGAAAATAAACATATTCCTGAAACTCCGAGTCTATTTTCAAAAACTGAGCAAAGAGCGTAAATTTGAGGCGGTTTAAACTCTGAGCATATTTTGGGAAACTGCACAAATTGCTAAATTTGAGCAGTTTCTAGATTTTTCCAACTTGGTGCAAAAGTTGGAGTTCCACTACTATAAATAGGACTCCCTAAGTGCTTCAAAGCATCTTCTATGGTTTGGAAAGGTCTCAAGGAGCATACACAAGGGTGGAGAAGCACCAAAGAGTTTTTCTTCTTCCCTAGTTTATTTTTAATGCTTTATTTAAGAGATTTGGTTTCAATCATGTCTATGGTTGGCTAAACCTCTTACCTAGAGCTAAAAGGTGAAGCTCGTAGCATGTTTAGATGATTATCTTGCTTTGATTCTTGTTCTTATGGGAACTCATCGATTTCTAGTTTGATATTAAAAGAATATTTTCAGTTTTCTATGATTTATTGTGACTCAAATTACAATAAATGATGGAATAGCTTTGAATATCTTCTTTTCCTATTTTGAAATTGTGAGATTGGTAAACTTGTTGTTCACCATCGTCTCCTGGGCATGGTAGGGTGATGAAATCCCTTCCAATCATCACAATTCTCCTCAAGAATTAGGTCAATAAAAAGTTCAGATTTGATTTAAATTGCTTTATCTTCCAATTGGATAGGATATGACTCCAATTCCAATTGTGCTTATTGGATCAAGGCAGCATCTTGATAGCTACAAGTGGATCCTTGGCACCCTAGTTCCCACCTTTAAATTCATAAGTTTTAATCAACATTATTCACCATTACTCTCAATTATTCAGATTTCAATTTAGATCTTTTTCTAGTTCTGGTTATTTCAAAATATTTACTTGTTTAGTCCCTGTGGATTCGACCTCGGTCTTACCGAGTTATTACTACATTGCGACCCTACACTTGGGGTTGTGAACACTTCTTGATCGCTAATTTGGGCTATGTCAGGCCAAGTACAAACAAGTTGTATAATTTCTAAGTATCTATGTATCAAGTGTCATGCACAAACAGAGTGTCAAATAAAACCTCATCACTCACCCTTTATGGCGCCCTCTCTTCTATATGTGAATTTTGTATTGAAAGTGCACCCATTCCTGCACTCCTATTTGTCAATCACGTGACTTGTTGTGTCAAGTTTGGTGAGCCCTTGGAAAATGAAGATCGAAGACGTAACTGAAGCTAAAGAATCAGGCAATAAAAAAATGCTCCTATCCTCAACAAACCTATATACCCCTTAGATGATCCTAAACTAAATAAGAAACTTAGTTAGATCATCCCTTGAAACTATAAAAGCTCCATTTCATATCTCCTTAAAATTTGGTTTCAAAAAGTTGGAAACTGCTGAAACAAATAATGAAAAACAACAACTTTCGGTCCGACTGAAGATACTTTCGATGCAACCGAAATCACTCAAACAATCCAACAAGTTTCCAAGCTAATTCAGTCCGATCAACTGCAATCGAAGGCAGTCTCGGTCCGACTGAAAATGAGCAAATCTAAACAACAAGGTTTGGAGTTAATTCGGTCCAACCAAATGTAACCGAAGAGAATCATTGGTCTGACCGAAAAGTGAACAAAAAGTCCAGGAACTTAAGGACTTAATTCGGTCCAACCGAACATAAATTCGGTCCGACCAAAGGACTCCTCGGTAGGACCGAAATATAGCTGTTATAAATCCGTTGGAACCTTTTTCCCATAAATATAACACCTGGATATGGATTAAGGTATCCTAGAGTCCCTAGTGCATCCCAAGCTTACCCTAGCCATCCTAGACTCTATCCATATGAGATTCGTGTTCTTTTCAATGAGATTCATCATCTCAATGAGCATTCGAAGATCTTATTAATGAAGAACATGATCTCCAGCCTTCACTAGAGTTTTGAGACCAAACCTATTGATATATTCTTAGTCTCAATCATACTCTAGTACATCCATCAGTTGAATCCCCTAGGAAATCCATTTGCCATCAAGTTATAGGAGATTCAACCCACTCCCATTACCTTGTTTACCTAAAAAAGGAACATCATAAGCAAGGAAACCTATCGTGAAGCTGAAACATCAGATCAACCATAACATCGAGATCGAGAGAGCATCATGGAGCTGATTGAAGCTCAACAAAGCATAGATCAAGCAACCTACAACTTGTATCAAGAAGGGCTCATCTACTTATAAAGTAAGTATAAGAGTTCAAAGAGTCTGAAACCTATTTCTTGTATAGGATGTGGTTTCAGAGTTTGTTCACAAACTCGCTAAGACCTTCATAGGCCTCCGGCGGGAGAATACGTTAAGTCCTTGTGTAGGACTAATTAGCCTTGTGTAGGCTAAGGTTGCCTTTCATAGGCTCCTTGTTATGTCCTTGTGTAGGACTTGTTGTCTTGTGTCGGCTTCTAAGGTTGCCTTTCGTACGCTCCTTGTTATGTCCTTGTGTAGGACTCGTTGCCTTGTGTAGGATCCTTTGTTAACCTTGTGTAGGTTATGAAGGTTTATGGTCAACCTAATTTAAAACCATTTAATAGATAAATTCGGTACACTCTAGGAGAGAGTGCATCCACCGGGAGTGGAGTAGGCATGTAGCTGAACCACTATACATGCCCGTGTTTGGATTTGTCATTTGCGCATCTGTTTAATTATATTATGTGTTTAAATTCTTAATTATATATGCATGATTAGATGAATGCATAGGATTGATAGGTACCATATTCCATATACACATGTTCACTATGCTATAGGCTAGTTACTTAATTTGTATATCTTAAGTAGCCTATGTGATTGGACCCTCTATTGGCTTAGAAGCCTTTAGAGT
Source organism: Magnolia changhungtana (assembly GCA_030180095.1). Taxonomy (NCBI): domain Eukaryota; kingdom Viridiplantae; phylum Streptophyta; class Magnoliopsida; order Magnoliales; family Magnoliaceae; genus Magnolia; species Magnolia changhungtana. The sequence continues at coordinate 2,072,074 of JASAUF010000653.1, read as the reverse complement.
TATATTGCTTGCTTAGTTTAATTGCTAAGTAGTTTGTATTAGGCAATTAAGATTTTTAAATTGGTATAATAATTGAAAAGTCCTATTCACCCCCCTCTAGGACCTTTGTCGTATATTCATACTTCAAGAGAAGTAGTCTAAACCGCAATTTGGTATCAGAGAGGGTTCCTCTAGAAATGTTTAACAACCTAGAGGTAGATCCTGACTAAAGTTAGAATTATGGGCAAAGGAGAGGGATCACTAGTCTCATAACCACCTATCTTTAATGGTTCAAATTATGCATATTGGAAGGCAAGAATTATCTATTTTCTACAATCCTTGGATCATGAAGTTTGGGAGATTGTTGAAATTGGATATGTTGCACCAACTAATCAAGTAATACTCGAGAATGGCACAACAATCTCTAAACCAAAAACAAAAGAGATGTGGACTCAATCTGATAAAGAAATGAGAATATGTGAAGCCAAAGCCATGAATATTGCTATTTAGTGTGGAGTTTCATAAGAGGTGTACAATCAGATAAGCATGTGTGTAAACTCAAAAGCAGCATGGGAGTTATTAGAAACTACCCATTAAGGAACTAACACAGTAAAAATGTCAAGGCTGCAACTCTTAACATCCCAATTTGAACACATAAAGATGGATGAAGATTGTTGACAGATGCCTTAAATCTGTCTGATTTTGGGTCTCTCAACCGGTCGATAGCCTGGATCGACCGGTTGAGTAGGCTGCTCGACTAGTCGTGGCCTACTCGACTTAAAGTCCAGCGACTTATGGTTTTTGGTGATTGGGCCGCTTGACCAGTCGAGGGGATGGCTCAACCGGTTGAGTGGGTTGCTCGATCAGTCGAGGCCCTCCTTTGGCTACTCGAGGGTTATGCAGATCCTCCATGGACTGCGTAAATTTGAGGCGGTTTCCAGACTTTTCCAAAGGAATTGCGTAAGTGGAGTTTCCTAAACTATAAATAGGGGTCTCTAAGGCTATTTTAAGGCTTCCTAAAGGTATTTTAAAGGGTTTTAGGATTATCAAAGGGTGTAAGGGTGAGATTCGAGATTGTTCGAATCAGGTAAGTCCTCTCTTTGTAATTTCTATTTTCATAGTAAAGATCTATCGCTTTGTGCCTTAGTTTTTTCCCGCAAGAGTTTTCCACATTAAATCTGTGTTCTCTTGTGTTTACTTAGTGACATTGGATTGTTATCCTAGATCTAGATCTGTGTGATTCTGTAGACTAAATCCCAACAAATGGTATCAAAGCAATCATTGGTGCACAGATCTGAATCTGAGGGATTAGTAATAATGACAAGTACTAGGTATGATATTAAGAAGTACTCAGGGAAAAATAATTTTGAGTTATGGAAGATCAAGATGATCAGTTCCTTAACCAAGCAAGGCGATGATGGTACTCTTGAGGCGAGAAAGTCTAGTATGACTGATGATGAATGGAATACTCTTGATAAGAAGGCCTTATCCTCAATCCGCTTATGTCTCGCGAATAAGGTTCTCTATAATTTTTTGAGGGAGAAAACTTCGACTAGTTTATGGGCGAAGTTAGAGGATATCTATGCAAAAAAATCCTCTAAAAATTGCCTACACTTGAAGCGGCAATGGTATAACTTCAAGATGGTAGAGGGTGGAGATCTGGAGGCCCACATCAGCAACTTTAATAAATTAGTTTGTAAATTACTGGATATGGAGGAAGTGATGAAAGATGAAGAACAAATATGTATGTTGTTGAATTCTCTTCAGCCATTTTATGAGTCATTCAAGGACACAATGTGCTCAACAAATAAAACCCTGAGTGTCGATACTGTTATCTCAGCCCTTCAAGGGAAGGCTATGAGAAAGCTTAACGACGACACAGGGACATCTTCTGATGAACTGATTACGAGAGGGAGGAATTCTAAGCGAGATACAGGATCTTCAAGACCTAGATCTAAATCCAAGGGTAAGGGAAAAGGAAAACTAAAGTGATGGAACTGTGTGATGTCTGGACACATGAAGAAGGATTGTACCAATCCTAAAGTAAAGAAAGAAAATTCAGTGGCTTCTTCTAAGGAGGCCAATATTGTCACATCTGATGAAGAGACAAGTGGTGGTGAAGTTCTGTCAATATCCATGATCGGACATGTGCATGACATTCATGTAGATGAGTGGATCCTCGACACAGAAGCATCATATCACATGACTCCTCCAATAGAGAATGCGACGGTGGACAGGTTTTTATAGGCAATGACAATGCCTATAATGTTATGGCTATTGGTACAGTGAGCATCAAGATGTTTGATGGGATGGAGCGTACCCTAACTAATGTCAGGTATATTCCTGATATGAAGAAAAGTCTAATTTCTCTTAGTGCACTCGAGGCTATAGGGTGCAAGTTCACCAGTATTGATGGTGTCCTTAAAGTTTCAAAAGGGGCACTCGTAGTTTTGAGAATGTAAATGTACAGAAACCTTTACAGGTTAATTGGGAACACTTCAATAGGTGGAGCGGCAACAGCTATTGTAGACTCCATGTCTCTATGTATGTGGCATGCTCGTCTGGGTCACATGAGCAAGCGGAGCATGAAGGTACTTTCTGATCGATGTTTGATTCCGGCTTTTAAAAATTCTGATTTAGATATATGCAAGCATTGTATATATGTAAACAATCTAGATTATTTTTTAAATCTGAAAAACATGTTTGTAAGGGAGTGTTTGATTATGTGCACTCTAACGTATGGGGGCCATCACTAGAAGTTTCCATTGGGGGGTCATCATGGTTTGTTTCATTCATTGACGATTACTCCAGGAAAGTTTGGGTTTACTTCATGAAACGTAAATATGAAGTTTTCACCATATTCAAACAATGGAAGACAATGGTGGAAAAACAGTCAGGGCGAAAAATAAAGGTTTTAAGGACTGACAATGGTAGAGAATTTTCTTTCACTGAGTTTAATGGTTATTGCAAGGATGAAGGGATCATCAGGCACAACATAGTGCACCACACACTCTAGCAAAACGGTGTGGCTGAGCGAATGAATCAGACTCTCCTAGAGAGGGCTAGATGTAAGTTAAGTAATGTTGCGTTGGGTAAAAACCTATGAACTGAGGCCGTTAATATGGCTTATTATTTGGTGAACCGGTCTCCTTCAATGACAATTGAATGTAAAATCTTAGAGGAAGTATGAAGTGGTCAGAAAATAGACTACTCAAATCTACGTATATTTGGTTGTGAGGATTACTCTCATGTACCGTCAGTTGAGAGAGATAAGCTAGACCATAGAGCTAAAAAATATATCTTTATTAGCTATGACATTGGTGTTAAAGGTTACAGATTATTCGATAAGGTTACACACAAGGTCATCACTAGCCGTGACATCAGATTTGATGAAAGCTCCCTATTTCACAAGAATGATCAAAAGGAGCAAGATAAACCAGAAAGGGTGATCATAGACGTCCAAATTGACATAGATAATACTCAGGCAGAGGCAGATGTGAAGACAGAGGTATAGGATCAGGTGGAGCAGCCACCTGTAAGAAGGAATCCACTGCGTGATCGCAAGTTACCAACAAGATATAGGGATGACTTTAATATTACATATGCCCTCATTACTTATGAGGGGGACCTGTCTACTATTCAGGACGCTCTTGATGAGCCTGATGGAGAAAAGTGAAAGGTGACTATGGATGATGAGATGGACTCGTTGCACAAAAATCATGCATGGGAGCTGGTGGAGCTTCTTGTGGGCCGAAAAGCGATCAGATACAAGTGGTTATTCAAAAGAAAACAGGATAGATACAAAGATAGATTGGTTATGAAGGGTTATGCTCAGAGAGAAGGAATCAACTTCACAGAGATATTCGCGTCGGTGGTTAAACAAGTATCTATTAGATTCATGTTGGCACTGGTTGCCCAATACGATCTCGAGTTGGAATAAATGGATGTCAAGACTTCATTCCTGCATGGGGAGTTGGAAGAGCAGATCTACATGAAGTAACCAGAGGGCTACAAAGTTAAAGGGGCAGAGAAAAAAGTTTGTAGGATAATGAAGTCATTGCATGGCCTGAAATAGTCGCCTAAGTAATGGTATAAGAAATTTGATTCTTTCATGGTGAGTCAGAAATTTACTCGGAGTGAATACGATTAATGTGTCTATTATAAGACATAATAGTGGTAGATTCATCATCCTAGTACTGTATGTTGATGATTTGTTGATCGCCTATCTTGATATATCTAAAATCAATATACTAAAGACTCAGTTATTAGGGAAATTTGAGATGAAAGATTTGGGGGCTGCAAAGAGGATTCTCGGCATAGATATTCATAGAGACAAGAAGAAGAGCAGACTTTAGTTATCACAGGTAGAATATCTTGAAAAGGTATTGATCAAGTTAGAAAAAGCAGTTAGATAATCGAATGTTGGATGTCAAAGCTTTGTATGAGACCAAATATTTCAGGTCAGTGGTGGCTCTTTCCACTACCAAAGCGGTGAATATATGCGCGAGGTACGAAAAACTACGTTTAAAGAAGGTGTTTGGCTTAGGGCATGATAAATCAGTTGGGACTTCAGCAAGAAGCCGTGTCGGTTAACTATGATAGCGAGAGCACTATCAATTTGGCTAAAAATTTTGTTTATCACTCACGTACTAAACACATTGATGTTCGTCACCACTTTATTTGATAGGTGCTTGAGGAAGGAGGCATAACACTGAAAAAGATTCATACCAACATGAATTCAGCAAACATGCTCACCAAGGTCATTTCTATAGAGAAATTCAAGTTTTGTGCAACTTCTTTGGGCTTGATGATGGCGTAAAAGAAGGACGGAGTGTGCACGAGAAGCGTTGATTGAAGCTATGATGTGATGTATAGATAAGAGAAGAGGGCAACAAGATACATGATTGAAGATTGAAGGCATGGTGGAGATTATTGACAAATGCCTTAAATCTATCTGATTTTGGGTCTCTCAACCTGTCGAGAGCCTGGCTTGACCGATTGAGTGGGCCACTCGACTAGTCGAGGCCTGCTCGATTCAAAGTCCAGCGACCTATGTTTTTTAGTATCCGAGCCGCTCGACCAGTCGAGGGGATGGCTCGACCGTTCGAGCGGGTTGCTCGACCAGTCGAGGGTTACGCAGATCCTGCGTGGACTGCGTAAATTTGAGGCAATTTTCAGACTTTTTCAAAGGAGGTGCGTAAGTGGAGTTTCCTAAACTATAAATAGGGGTCCCTAAGGCTATTCTAAAGTATTCTAAGGCTTCCTAAAGGTATTCTAAATGGGTTTTAAGGTTATCGAAGGGTGTAATAAGTGTGAGATTCGAGATTGTTCGAATTGGGTAAGTCCTCTCTCTTTGTAATTTCTATTTTCATAGTGAAGATCTGTCGCTTTGTGCCATGGTTTTTTCCCGCAAGGGTTTTCCATGTTAAATCTGTGTTCTCTTGTGTTTACTTGGTGACATTGGATTGCTATCCTAGATCTAGATCTGTGTGATTCTGCAGACTAAATCCCAACAAAGATGAGATGTTCATGGAATTTTTCACAAGGCTGAATGGCATATGTAACTCCATGGGGGGACTTAGGGAGAAAATTTCGGCGTCCAAAATTTATAGGAAAATTTTGAGGTCATTGCCGAAACATTTTAACTCCAAAGTCACTACCATTGAAGAATATATGAATGTTGAAGAAATGAAAGTAGAAGAACTAGTAGGTTCCCTATGAACTTTTGAACTACATTTCAAACCACCCACAAAATCTAAAAATAACGTTCTCAAAACCTCTAAAAACATGAATATAATAAAGGAAGAAGATAGTGAGAATGAAGATGGGATGAGGAGGTTGCCTTCTTAGCTAAAAAATTTAAAAGATTCTTTAATAGGAACCGTGAGAGACCATATAATAACAAATGAGCTCAATTAGACCACAAACGCCAAAAAGGCCAAACCTTCAACAATTCCAAAGAGCTTCAATGCTACAATTGTAGAAAATATGGTCACATCTCCATGAAATGTCCCACAAAGAAGTCTAAAGGAAAGGCTATGGCAGCCACTTGGGATGATACAGAAGACTCTAATTTAGATTCAAGTGAGTCAGAAAGTGATGAAGACAAAAATTCATTAAAAATTCTCTTGGCCTCCACCACTTTAATCATTCCTAAGAAACTAGAAGAGAAAGAAGAACATGATCTTGAGAATATTAAAAATGGGAGAGGAACTACTCTTAAAAGTATCACCTTTAATAAACTGATCAAGAAAATTCAACTTCTAGAACTGGAAGTTTAGAAATTAAAAAGAGAAAACTCAAATTTAAAACTAGAAGTAAAAAATTCTAATCGTACAACAGAACTAACCCGAAAAATCTTTGGTAGAATGTCTAAAAATATGACAGGCCTAAGATACGAATCAGACTATTCCTCTACCTCATCAATGATGACAAATTCAACTACTCCAAACCAGAAAAATTCAATTGAATCATCATGCCATCACTGTGGAAAGATAGGACACTACAAATGGGAATGTCCTGTATCCAATAACCCTGATGTTACTTCTAAGACAAATCTACAAATCTCAAAGTCACATCTAAATCATTTGGAAGTCACTCGGAGAAATACTCTTCTGGCTCAAAGAAAACGGTTACCAAATGGGTAATGCAGAACAGATACAAGTGCCCTGAAAATAACTCGGGCCCTTGTAACACCTGCTCCAAGTAAATCAACGAGTTACCTTGACCCATCTTTTGATATACTTTATTATGGATCAGGTACTTTAAAAAGGGGAGATGTTGATAGTAAAAGAGAGCCATAAAAATTTTGAGGATTGATTAAAGAAATTGGTTAAGAAGTAAATCACAGTTACATAAAATTGATTCAAGAACATTAAATGGCATAATCCTTTTGGGATCAATTTACAAACTAATTATTGACTAATAGTTTCATTATTTATGGAGTTTAATAAAAATGTCTTCCTGATAAGCATCTCTAACGAATGGTTAATGGTTCATTTGAGCTAAATTTGTATATCAAAGGATCATGCCTCCTATATGAACTCCATTGGTAAATTAGAGGATTCCTGCCTCACAATTGAACACATAATTAAATCAAAGGATTAAGCCTTATGTTTGCTTTGAATGTTAGATTTGAGGATTCTTGGCCTCTGGTCATTTTTGTGATTTCATTCAAAATTTCATTACTTCATATATCATGGAATCCTCTCTTAGAACATAATATATATATATATATATATATATATATATATATATATATATATATATATATATATATATATAAAATCTAAAAATTTGTTTTTGCAATCTCTTTTGTGTTCCAGGGACATTTCGATATGATCGAAATTACTTTCGGTCCCACCGAAATCGAACCGCCGTTACGTATTTAAATACCCTCACTTAAGTGCATTTTGTTTTAATATTTCTTCTCTACGTTTTTGTGTTCAACTGGAGGCTTCCAACTGAACCTAACTATTCAAGGTAATTCTTCTTGCTATGTTCATTCCTTCACTCATATTTCTTGATAGTTTATTTCTTTGGTTGTTCCATCCTTACAAGTCTTACCCCTATCATGGATAATCCGACATCAACCTCCATGAGTGAGAGTCGATCCAAGAAAAAAAAATACGATATTAGAGAAACCTCTAGGTATAGAAAGAAAATCTGTGCCACAAAGAGAGGGAGAACCAAATGCCAAAACCTTTAGAGCTATAGCCCCTTCAAACCCTAGTCCATCCAGGTCTATATCACCAAGACCCATTGCTTCCAAATTCTTGAAAAGGAAAATTGTTGGTAAAAGAAATGTGGATTTGGATTGTCTTGCAAATTTCAATGTCCTGGACATACTCTCTTGTTGAGGATGGCTGCCCATTTTGACATTTGGAGGGCCTATATATAATTGAAAATCTGGTTCGATCCTTCCTATCACATTACACACAATCTATGGACAGGGATTCCATGTGTTTTGAAGTTGATTGCGGAGGACAAATGGTTAAAATTACTCCATATCATATATCAACAATCACGAAGGTACCACTATGTTCTGAACAACCTACTGAACTACAACTACCCACAGAATAAAAAAGGGTTGTTTGGACCAAATTTTTGTGCAATGGACAGAATGTACCTTGGCATGATAGCAATGCACTACGTGCCACCAACATGATATATATCTTGATCTTGGATTTTAAAGTAGAAATCTAAGGAACTCACTATATGATCTATATGTGCTTAATTGGAAAATCCATGATTACCTCATTCTATTTTGGGATAAAAGCTCCTTTCAAGTTCAGTTATTATCTGATCTGTGCTTATTGTTTTAACATAAGATTTCAGCACAACATGGTTGAGGACAAAGGCAAGGCTCATGCAAAAGGAGAAACCTCCTTTAGAAGAGAAAAGAACATGAATCGTTCCCCTTACCCAAATCCTACTACCATGGCTATGGCAAATGAATTTGTCTTTAATCGATTTGTCAAAACTCTTTTCATAGAACCATACAGGATAAACACCTATCTAGGATCAATTGGGTGGAATAACATACTTTACTTAGGAGGAGAGATACAATATGATCTCGTTCATCAATTCTTGAATTCTTGTCTTAATACGCAGGATGATCCTCCATCAATCAACATCAATTACATGAACAAAACTAAGGAGATCACTCCTTTGATGCTGAGCCAACTTCTGAATCTTAGAGTCACACATATCTCACCAACTGAACGTTCCTTAAATCATCTAGGTATTTGGGAAGAAGTGACTAGAACCCTGTGTGATGACTCAACGATTCCCAGGAACAGAAGAAACTACCTACCTTTATCGTATCTAGACTCAACCACAAAAGTGCTCCACAATATACTGAGTACCAATGCGTATCCATGTGAACCTTTCAAAGATATGCTCTCTCCATTTGTTCTAAATATCCTATATGATATCTATCGGAGAATTGAAATATGCCTACCCGCTCTCATTTTGAAACAATTGATCCTAGTTGTCAAAGGTACTCACTGCATCGGCCTTCCTTTTCCAAGCGTCATCTGCAAACTCTCTAAGTTTCTAGGATTGCCACCTACCCATGATACAATATATCCCACGGTGTGTTTTACCAAGAAAACCCTACTCTAGTTAAAAGTATTTAAGGACAACCATGACTGCAAGAGTGAAGAAGATGTTCAAGACACTCCCATGGCTACTGCTCGAGGCTCATGTCTCCAGAATGATCTTGTTCGTCAACTTCTTGAGAGATAGTCCAATATGGAAGCTCGCCTTCGACAATGTGAGAATCGTCTCTCCAAAATTGAACTGCGTCTTGACCCTCCTCAACACACTGGGAGCACATTACGGAGCTACTTCTCACTCGCTTCACTCACATTCTTTCTTATAAGGGTGGGTCTTCAAGATGATGTTCCAGAAAGATCCATGTTAATGTTGTATCATGATACTCTCTATTTTGGATGCTTACACCCCTAAGGGCTTAACATATTTTTGGATGATGATAATACTACCTAAGCTTGGGGTAGTTATTTTGATTAAACTTTTGAAGTCTCATGATGATATGTTTTATGTTCATGTCATTTATTTTGCCTTGATGATATCTTCCCTCTACCCTTTACCAATGACTGACAAAGAGGGGGAGATCTATACATATTTATATATCTTATGATTGCAGGATGATCATGGAGGACATTCAAGGGGATCATTACTACATTACATGTTTTCAGTCTCTTAAAGTTGTAAATTTTTACTGACATGTAATTTTTCTTTGTATTGGTTGTCATTGGTATGGACCATGACATTGTCATAGGATAGGTTGTTTTTGTCACGTAATTGACAAAGGGGGTGATTAAAAGTGCACCCATTCCTACACTCCTATTTTTCAATCACGTGACCTTTTGTGTCAAGTAAGTCTGGTGAGCCCTTGGAAAATGAAGATCGAAGATGCAACTGAAGATGAAGAATAAGGCAACAAAAAGATACTCGTATCCTCAACAAACCTATATACCCTTTAGATATTTTACACAAAATAGGAAACTTAGTTAGATCATCCCTTGAAACCACAAAAAGCTCCATTTCATATCTCCTTAAAATTTGGTTTTAAAAAGTTGGAAACCACTAAAACAGATAATGAAAAACAACAACTTTCGGTTTGACCAAAATCGATAAAAACAATCTAGCAAGTTTCCAAGCTAATTCGGTCCGACCGAGTTGTAGTTCAGTCCGATCGACTGCAACCGAAGGTAGTCTTGGTCTGACAAAAAATGAACAAATCTAAACAGCAAGGTTTGGATTGATTTGTCCAACAGAACTCAAATTCGATCAAACCAAATGTAACCGAAGGGAATCATCGGTCCGACCGAAAAGTGAACAAAACGTCCAGGAACCTAAGGACTTAATTCGATTCGATTGAACATAAACTCGATCCGACCGAAGACAGTTCGGTCCGTCCGAAGGACTCCTCAATAGGACCGAAATATAGCCGTTATAGATCCGTTAGAACCTTTTTCCTATAAATATAGCACCCGGATCTTTGCAGAAACTATGGATTAAGGCATTCTAGAGTCCCTAGTGCATCCTAAGATTAACCTAGTCATCCTAGACTTTAGCCATATGAGATTCACATTCTTTTCATTGTAATTCATCATCTCAATGAGCATTCAAAGCTCTTATTAATGAAGAACATGATCTCTAGCCTTCACTAGAGTTTTGACACCAAACCTATTGGTATATTCTTAGTCTCAAGCATACTCTAGTGCATCCATCAGTTGAATCCCCTAGGAAATCCACTTGCCATCAAATTATAGGAGACTTAACCCACTCTCATTACCTTGTTTACCTGAAAAAGGAACATCATAAGCAAGGAAACCTATCGTGAAGCTGAAACATTATATCAACCATAGCATCGAGATCGGGGGAGTATCAAGGAGCTAATTGAAGCTCAACAAAGTAGAGATCAAGCAACTTACAAGTTGCATCAAGAAGGGCTCATCTACTTATAAAGTAAGTATAAGAGTCCAAAGAGTCTGAAACCTATTTCTTGTGTAGGACGTGGTTTTAGAATTTATTCGCAAACTTGCTAAGACCTTCATAGGCCTTCGGTGAGAGAATACGTTAAGTCCTTGTGTAGGCTAAAGTTTCCTTTCATAGGCTCCTTGTTATGTCCTTGTGTAGGACGTGTTATGTCCTTGTGTAGAACTTGTTGCCTTGTATAGGCTTCTAAGGTTGCCTTTCATAAGCTCCTTATTATGTCCTTGTGTAGGACTCGTTTCCTTGGTAGCTAGGCTCCTTTGTTAACCTTGCATAGGTTGTGAAGGTTAATGGTTAACCTAATTTAAAACCATTTAATAGAAAAATTCGGTACACTCTAGGAGAAATTGCATCCGCCAAGAGTGGAGTAAGCACATAACTATACATGACTGTGTTTGGATTTGTCATTTACGCATCTATTTAATTATGCTTATGTGTTTAAATTCTTAATTATATATGTATGATTAGATGAGTGCCTAGGATTGATGGGTACCATATTCCAGACACACATGTTCACTATGCTATAGGCTAGTTACGTAATTTACATATCTTAAGTAGCCTATGTGATTGGACTCTCTATTGGCTTAGAAGCCTTTAGAGTTATATTTCCTTGCTTAGTTTGCTAAGTAGTTTGTATTAGGCAATTAGGATTTTTAAATTGGTATAATTATTGAAAAGTCCTATTCACCCCTCTTTAGGACATTTGTCTTATATTCATACTTCAAAAGAAGTGGTCTAAACCGTAATTTCATGTATGAATGATTTTGTCAAAAGCCTGACAAAAATCAATGTGGCTAATGCAGTTTGTGTGACATCTAGTCTGTCCATCACATTCACCATCTCATTTTAAGAAGTTATCCCAAAATTAGATAAATCTAAGATTTAAGTAGGACACACCACATGAAATAGTGAGATAGAAAGCTTAAACAAAAAAATAAAAATAAAAAATAAATAAAATCCCTGGGGCTCACCGTTATATTTATATGTCATCCAACCCATTCATAAGATGATTGCCAAAAAGGTGAAGGCAAAACACAAATATCATGCAAGCACAAAACTTCTGCGGGCTTAAGCTAAGTTTCAATTGTGGGTGTTTCCATCCCCTTTGTTTTTTATGGTGTGGCCCACTCGAGTTGTGTATCTCCTTGATTTTTTGGATCACTTTCTAACCTGAAATGGAGAAGGTGATGGATAAAGAAGATGTAATGTGATGGGCGCCATAACTTTTCGTTGAATGCTCTAACTGTAATATACTCTCAGTGTATGACCCTTGATACACTAAGTCTATAGAAATGGCATAATTAGCTTAATAATTGCAATTAAATAAAATTTAGAACTTGTAATTACTAAGATATACTCCAAATATCTAATTAATTAAATAATCGTAACCTCTTATTAGTGGACACTCATTTCTTGCAATAAGAACTATTTACCCTAGGTCTTATGCAGTCTAAATTAGCAAACGAGAAGCCGCTAAATGTCGGCACACTCATACGAAAGATCGGAGAGAAACATACTCACACCAAGAGAGATTGCTAGTGCATATATCTTGAAAAAACATATTATGCTAAAAGAGTAGGATGCTCAGAGTTGTACGCATGACCAGGACTCAAAAAGGTAATCATCTCTCGTATGACACATGACCAATGGACGTAAGGAAAGCACGATCCTTAGCATGTACATAAAGATTCTCTAAAAGACTTGCCATTTTTAGATTCTTTGTAACTAGCATACGAACAACATGGTCTTCTCAAATTACCCTAAAAGAAAATTTCTCCTAGAGAACATCCAAGATTTTATCAAAAGCTATAAGAAAATTAGAGTGAACAGAGAAAAGCCATATGAAAGTCGAAACAGATCATCTATGATGGAGTAACATGACAAGGACTTTAGATTTGTGAATAGGATACAATTGCTGCCCAATCAAAAGACTCATGCATTAGTCACAAAAGTTTGTGCATAATTACTGCCTGTCAGAAGCTTATAAAAGCACACTCGAAGAAGAGCTCTAGGCCCTCGCCAATACAAATCAATCGATTCTCTTTTTAGCTCTACGTTGTTTAAGCCTTTCATCATCCATGGATACTTCTTAGTTTAGCTTATTAGCTTAGTTCATCCACTTCTATCTAACCATGCTATAACAAGTATGGAGCCATTAATTCTTAGTATATTCTTGCTATTGTCCAGCACATTGCTGTAGTTCTTATGTAGGAGTAGTTTAAATATCCATACCTAGATGTAGAATACTTATATTACTGGATCCTTAGTATATTTCTGATCACATCTTATGAACCTAACACCATGAATTTCTGGCATTTTCCACAGCCATTGTCACTAGTACAAACCGTCGTACATAATATTTTTTTGCTAATTTTCTTTCTTTTAGCCGATTGTACTACTCGAATACTCTAATTAATAAAATTAATGACCCAACCTTTATTTTTAATTATGTTCTTTATTACTTTATTGAGAAATATTATCTAAGCTATCACCATTGAAAGAAAAGTCAATGTCTTCTAGGTAAAAAGATCTCATTCAGAAGGACTAAACCTCCCCTTTTAAAATCGCATGATCGTTATAACAATTAGTGGCTGAACAATCAGGACAATGTTTACAAATTTGGTACTAATCCGGCTAGTTTGGCACCTAGTATTACAAGTATTCAGTTTGATTCAAGCTGAAAATGAAATCGGCTCATTCGTTATACTTGTGGCCACGTGTTTGGATTGAACAACAACACTATTTTCTAGCATAGCCTGTGCGACAGTGTGCTAAATTGTAGTTTCTTAGTAAAAACCATATGGTTGATAAATAAGATTAAAGGCTAGTAATCCCCCTGAGACTACAGAAGAACCACAAGACGAGGGACAACAGGAAAAACCAGTCGTCATGGAAGTTGAATATTCTTCCCAAGTTAATGCTATGTTGGATGACATTCGACGACATTGTAGAGACCCTCTACAACTTGTGAGGGGCCATGCAGTGGATGACTGTTGTTACCGAAAAATACCATAAAGGGAAAATCGTGATTTAAAAACATTTTCTATTAGCCTTTAATGTTTTAGCATTGTTTCAATATAATATGAATTATGAGTTATTTAGATTTGTGGAAAATCTTTGCATTTAAATGTTCAATTTTTCAAGCTTTGCCAAAAATTCGTGATTTGTTCTTGATCTGAAAAATTGAATTTCTTCTCATTGGGAATTTGATTTTTCAAGTATTTTTATTAGATTCAAATGGGGGGGGGGGGTTGTGGGCTTAAGTAAATGAAAAAGTAAATAAGTTGATAATCTATATGAGTATAGGATTTAGTTAGAAATCTAAGTATAAGGCCGACGTGGCCAACATGAATAAGGATAGCATGGCCAAAAATGGCGTGACACAAAGTAAGAAGGCATATCTCAATATACTATTATGTTGATAACGCAACCTTTTAAGCCGGTAGTGTGACTGAGGATACATGGTTGAGATAACATGGCCCATTTAGTGCCACTAAGGTAGCACGACTCGGTTAGCGTGGCCTAATGTAATGTTAGCACAGCTCCAGAAGTCTATAAATATCCCTAAGGAACCTTCATTTAGTACTTAGCCTCAAATCATTCAAAGCTCCCCTCGTGAAGGTTAGACCGACTTTCGCTAGCTAAAATTTAGGGAAAAGTTATACTAACCCATTTAAAAGGTTAGAGCGGCTTTTCTTTTGCGGAATTTGGGGAAAAGACACATAAACCCTAGAACTCGAGAGGAAAGGTCGTGACAACGCCTGTCGGAGTCACATAAGCCTCCCTGATGCGAACACAAGTGCATTCAAGGTATACCAATGAAGAAAGCGCCAACCACAAGTGTCGTCCTTGTGGATAGATGACTATTGAGGAACTGAAGACCTTTCACATGTGATTGGACATATAGAAGACCCCACTCAGGGAAGACACATGTGAAGGAAGATTGGATAAAGAAGACCAAGCACCTGAACTTTCCCGTACTTATATTATTTGTGAATTTTTGCTTAGTTAGCGGTCTTTTAGTAATTTTATCTTTATTTGTTTATTCTAGGGGTATTTTAATAATTTTATGTCTTTATTTGCTTATTTAAGTGTGCTAAAGCCCTAAAATCGAATTTTTAACTATTGATTAATGAAAAGCAAACCCTTTGGTTGCCTCCTTCCTCTCTTCTCTCTAATGATGCTTCTTCTCTTCCCTTGATCTTCCTCTTCTAATTTCTTCGTGTGCCCCTCCAATTTCTTCAAGGTAATTATTTTCTTCTTTCTATTTTCCAGTTTTGGCTAATCCTTCTTCGATCAAAATCTTGAGAACCAATCTAAACACTAAACTCCCAAATTCTCAAATCCCTAAGCCAAGAAACTTCTTGGTTCTTTAGACTAGTGATCTTCATTAATCGATTGGGTGTGACCATGCAAGATCAGGAGGTCTCATCCCTCGCCAGATCCAACCTAAGTAATAATTGAATGCCATACTCCATGGTTGTGATGATGGCCCACTCCATTTCATGTTTCCTTTATGATTTTCTTAGTTATGATGATTACTGCTAGAATTTTAGATCATTTATTCCTTTTATTTTTGCTGTTTAATTATGTTCATGAGCATGCATCATAATTAGGACTGTCCTGCATTAAATTTGGTATCAGAGAATAGGCTTGCATGGTTTTTGTCTAGATCGAGTTATTAAATTAGGGTTTTAATTTTTAGGTTTAATTTAGGAAAGTTCCAGATTTAGAAAGTTTTCAATTTTAGAAACTTTCCAATTTTAGAAAGTTCCTAATCTGAAAATTTTTCAGATTTGAGTTGTTTCTTGTTTTAACTTAATTGTGTCAATTCATAGTAGTTTTACATTCATCGCATTCATCTTGAAAGTCATAACACCTAGTAGTCCAGTTGGGTAGAGCTTGGTTCAAGTCTTCATTGTATACCCACGAGAAAAGGTAGAGGTTTCTGACTTCAACCTACCATGAATAACGAGCAGTTATCTGAGTAACTTGCTCAATGATACAAAAGATAACCGCCTTAGAAGCGGGTTAAAGGTGTGAGTTTGCCCGCCTTGAGAACCAAGTTACCACTACCATGACTAAGGTCGAGCAACTAGAGGCGTCCCAAAAGGAAAACCCTGTTGTAGGGTATGATGCGTACTCCCAAGTGGGAGGAATCATTGAAGAACGTGCTACCATACGTGGTGGTAGTGAGGATAGAGATCGTGGTAACGGTCGTGGTGTGGTGCGAGAAGCACAAGCCACATGTGATCATCAAGACCGCTATAATCCAGATGAGTGTGCGATGAAGAGTATGAGAGTTGAGGCCCCAAGTTTTGATGGGCGCTTGGATCCCAAGGCATTCCTGGACTAGGTTGCTGATATGGACCACTACTTTGAGTGGTATGGCATGTCGGAAAACCGTCAAATGCGGTTTGTTAAGATGAAGCTTGTGGGTCAAGCCAAGCTCTTCTGGACCAACATCAAGCGTAGGATAAAGAGAGTTGGTAGAGCCCCTATCACACATTGGTATGAGATGAAAGAGAAGTTGAAAGGGAAGTACCTTCCTCTCTCATACCGTCAGAAGCTCCTTGACCAATGACAATCCTTTCGCCAAGGGTCAATGTCTGCCGCTGACTACATCGCTAAATTTGAAGAATATGTGATGCGATGTAATATCCGAGAAGACTCTCTAGTAACGATCTCACGTTTCAAGACAGGCCTCCGTGCGGATCTTTAGCGCGAGCTTATGACTCGGCCCTTAACGGACTTCGATGAAGCATATCAAGTCGTGCAGGAGTTAGAGAAATATCTAAGGGCTCCTGTCGTTCGTCATTTTGAGTCCTGAGACTCCAGTGCTAGATCTAGTTCCCAGGGAACTAGACCTAATATTGGTAGTCAACCTAGGGCACAGGCGACCATTCCGCCTATGCCTAGGGAGGACAAATGAAAATGGGTTCTTGGTGCCGGTCCTAGTAACATAAGCCAAGTGAGGTGTTATGAGTATGGCAATCTTGACCACATGTCTGATCAGTGTCCTACGAAGAACCATGGGAGAGCCTTAGTTATAGGTGAGTCCCACGAGGGTGGAGATGACCAGGGTGATTATGAAGTTAAAGAGTATCACCCTGAAGGAGGACTTACTGATGAAGAAGTGGATGGAGAAGCAACGCTTGCAGTAGTCAGGCGTGTGTTAGCTCAGTCTAGAAGTAGTGTTGACTGGCGTCGAAGCATTATCTTCTACACTATTGCCAATTGTGGTGAAAAGAATTGTAAGGTGATAGTGGACAGTGGAAGTTGTCAGAATGTGATTTCCACTAGCACCTTAGATCGCTTAAAACTGAAATCCACACCTCATCCAGACCCGTATAAAGTTTATTGGGTTGACAAGACATCCCTACCTGTCACCCAGCAATGTCCATCGAGTTTGGGTCATACAAAGAGTCCCTGTGGTGTGATATTTTACCTATGGATGTGGGACATGTTATCCTAAGTAGACCGTGGCTATTCGATAATGATGTCACGATCTTTGGCCGTTCGAATGCGTGTACTTTTATGTATAACCATAGAAAGATCAAACTTAATCCCATGCCACTTGAGAATACGCTAGGGAAGAAGAATGATGAGAAGGCAAGTGAGCCTAGAGGAATGAGGAAATCCAAACCTAAGTCTCTACATATAATCAGCGCAAGAGAGTTTGAAAAAGAGGCTAAGGAGGATTCTATGGTGTATGCCCTTGTGGCTAGAGAGATTACACCTGAGGTTTCATCAGAGTTGCCTCGTGAGGTGACCTCGGTCCTGAAGAAATACAGTGATGTATTTCCTGAAGACTTACCGAATGAGTTGCCACCTATGAGGGATATACAGCATGTCATTGATCTTGTCCCAGGGTTTACTCTACCGAACCTTCCTTACTATAGGATGAACCTTGCAGAGCATGCAGAGTTGAAGAAGTAAGTTGATGAGCTTCTGCAAAAGGGTTTCATCCAAGAGAGTATGAGCCTGTGTGCCGTGCCTGTATTGTTGACGCCAAAGAAAGACGGCACGTGGTGCATGTGTGTGGATAGTCATGCCATAAACAAAATTACTTTCAAGTATAGGTTCCCTATAGCTAGACTTAATGATATGCTTGACATGATATCCAGGTCCACTATATTCTCTAAAATAGACCTCAAGAGTGGATATCACCAAATCCGCATACGCCCAGGAGATGAGTGGAAGACGGTGTTTAAGACAAAAGATAGGCTATATGAGTGGTTGGTCATGCCCTTCGACTTGACTAACACACCCAGTACTTTCATGTGGGTGATGACACAAGCTTTGAGGCCGTTCATGAAAAAATTCCTAGTGGTGTACTTTAACGATATTCTTATTTATAGTACCACTAAGGAATCACACCTTGAACATTTAAAGAAGGTTTGTAATGTCCTTATGAAGGAAAAGTTATACGCTAATATTAAGAAATGTGCATTCATGTCTAGCCAAGTTGTGCTCTTAGGATTTATAGTGTCATCTAAAGGGATGCGCGCAGACCCTAAAAAAGTTAGGGCCATAGTTGAGTGGCCAGAACCAAGGAACATTCATGAGGTGCGAAGCTTTCACGGCCTAGCAACTTTTTATCGTCGGTTCATTAGGGGTTTTAGCACGATCATGACTCCTATTACTAAGTGCATGAAAAAGGAGAGTTCGTGTGGTCTAAAGCCACAGTCAAGGCTTTTAAAGAAATTAAGGGCAAGATTGTGGAAGCTCCTGTCATGCGTCTACCTGACTTTTCTAAAGTCTTTGAAGTAGCGTGTGATGCATCTGGTGTCGGTATAGGTGGAGTGTTGAGTCAAGAAGGACACCCAGTGGCCTATTTCAGTGAGAAATTGAATGAGGTAAAACAAAAATACTCCACTTATGATAAAGAATTTTATGCGGTAGTGCAATCCTTGAGACATTGGCAACACCGTCTCCTACCACAAGAATTCATTTTATTTTCTGACCATGAGGCTTTGAGATATTTGCATTCTCAGAAGAAACTTAACCCAAGGCATGCTAAGTGGGTAGCATTTCTTCAGGAATATTCGTTTGTTTTGAAACATAAGGTCGGGGTTGAAACAAACCAGCGGATGCCCTTAGTAAGAGAGTGGCGTTGCTCAACTCCTTGAGTGTAGAAGTAGTCGAATTTGAGCAATTGAAAGATGAATACCCCATATGTCCTAATTTTGGGGGTACTTACGCGTCGTTCGCTAGTGATCAACATATTATGGGTAAATATGTTCTTAAATATGGCTTCCTTTTTAAGGGAGACAGACTTTATATTCCCCGTATGTCCCTTCGTGAATTCCTCATCTGGGAGCTTCATTCAAGAGGGATAGCTGGCCATTTTGGTCATGATAAGACCATTGCCCTCGTGGAAGATTGTTTCTATTGGCCAAGTCTCAAGAGAGACGTAGCTAAAGTTTTAGGGCAGTGTCGAACATGTCAGCTGGCAAAGCAAAGAAAGCAAAATACCGGGTTGTACACGCCATTGCCAGTGACACATGCTCCGTGGCAGGACATTAGTATGGCTTCGTGCTTGGGCTTCCCAAGACTATAAAAAAGCACGATTCTGTTTTTGTCGTTGTGGACCGTTTTTCTAAAATGGCGCATTTCCTTCTATGTTCGAAGACGTCAGATGCGTCTCATGTTGCTCGTATCTTTTTTGATGGTGTGGTGCGTCTCCATGGGTTACCTAAAACCATAGTGTCTGATCGTGATGTTTGATTTACTAGCTATTTTTGGAAGACACTGTGGCATATTATGGGAACTTGTTTGTAATTTTCTACTGCTTACCACCCACAAACAAATGGTCAAACTGAAGTGGTAAACCGCAGCCTTAAAAATCTCCTATGTTGTCTAGTGAGTGAACATGTTAAGACTTGAGACCTAATTTTACCAACTGCTGAACTTGCTTATAATGGGTCAGTTAATAGATCTACAGGGTTGAGTCCTTTTGAAATTGTAAGTGGTTATAAACCTAGAATGCCCATAGATCTCTTACCTATGTCTGTTACCCAAAGGTCTTCTGAGTCAGCCGATGCATTTGCACGCCATATTCATGATTTGCATACACATATTAGACAGCGATTAAATAAGAGCAATGATGATTATAAAGTTTCAGCTGATTCTCATCATAGAGTGTAAGAATTTCAAGAAGGAGACTATGTAATGGTGCGAATAAGGCCAGAGCGATTCTCTCAAGGATCTGCTAAAAAATTACAAGCGCGTAGTGCTGGACTATTCAAGATATTACAAAAGGTTGGGTCCAACGCGTATCGGATTGACCTTCCGCCTGAAATGAGCATTAATCCAACTTTTAATGTGGAAGATCTAGTTCGTGCCCATACTCTCATTGTTGATACATCGTCCCTTTCAATGGTCTTTTTCTGAGTTTGCTACCCAACCCCTTCCACCCCTCCTCCACCCATTTCCCATAAAGAAGAAATTGAAGAAATCTTGGATGACGAGATAGTATCCATGAGAGATGGAGGTTTCCAAAGGTATCTTGTCAAGTGAAAGAATAAACTATTGTCCGACCCACGTATTTCTGGGCGACGCATTGCGGTTGGGCCGGCCGAGTCGAAGAAATCGGCCCAGAACAAACACATCAACCCGACCGGGCCTGGTCAACGGGCCAACATCTCCAACTCGAACTGGGCCTGGCGCAAGTTCGAGCCGAGTTCGGCCGCTACAAAAGTTCACGGAAGGGCTTTGGCAGGTAATCCGCGTCCCATTACAAGGCCCTCGATCAACGGTTTAGATAGTTGAACTATAGACTCCACAAAAAATCTAATTAGTCAGGATATTTACATACATTTGACAAAGCATAAAATAAAACATTTTATACAAATTAAAACAGTCATACACGAGTCGGGCCGAGCCGGGTCGGGTCGGGTCGGGCCGGGGTGAGTCGGATTTCGGACCGAGTCGGGCCGAACTGGGAGGTATCCGAACTCGGCCTGAACTCACTTTCGGGCCTAGAAAATTAGTCCCGGCCCGAACTCGCTTCGGGTCGCCGAGTCAAGCTTTTTCTCGTCGGTCGAAGGAAGCAATAACGGGGCTAGCCCGGTTTGTGTACACCCCTAACTAGAGCGTTACAAAAGTTTCAACTCGTCAGAGTCGAGTTTTTCTCACCTGAGGGGAATTGGTGCGAACACAAGCGCATTCAAGGTGTACCAACGAAGAAAGCGCCAACATAGACGACTATTGAGGAACTGAAGACCTTTCACATGTGATTGAATATATAGATGACCTCACTCAGGGAAGACACATGTTGAGGAAGATTGGAGAAAGAAGACCGAGCGCCCGAACTTTCCCGTTCTTATGTTATTTGCGCGTTTTTGCTTAGTTAGGGGTCTTTTAGTAATTTTATGTCTTTATTTACTTATTCTAGGAGTATTTTAGTAATTTTATGTCTTTATTTGCTTATTTAAGTGGGTTAAAGCCCTAAACTCGAATTTTTAACTATTGAATAATGAAAAGCAAACCCTTTGGTTGCCTCCTTCCTCTCTTCTCTCTAATGGTGCTTCTTCTCTTCCCTTGATCTTCCTCTTCTAATTTCTTTGTGTGCCCCTCCAACTTCTTCAAGGTAATTATTTTCTTCTTTCTATTTTTCAGTTTTGGCTAATCCTTCTTTGATCAAAATCTTGAGAACCGATCTACACCCTAAACCCCCAAATTCTCAAATCCATAATCCGAGAAAGTTCTTGGTTCTTCGGACTAGTGATCTTCATTGATCGATTGGGTGTGACCATGCAAGATCGGGAGGTCTCATCCCTTGCTGGATCCAACCTAAGTAATAATTGAATGCCATGCTCTATCGTTGTGATGATGGCTCGCTTCATTGCATGTTTCCTTTATGATTTTCTCAGTTATGATGATTACTGCTAGAATTTTAGATCATTTATTCCTTTTATTTCCGTTGTTTAATTATGTTTATAAGCATGCATCATAATTAGGGCGTTGTCCTGCGTCACTCCCTTATATTCCTTTTGCAGCTATGATGCTACCCTGACTTCATAAAGATCATGTTGATTCCTGTCAGGGCGGTGCTAACCCTTTAAGGGCTTCTTTATGCATATTTTATAACATTAATTACTCATTTGCTCATTCTACTATCATACCATGAAATCACACATCAATAACCACTATTACTATGGTGATCCAAATAAACTACGAAGGGGTAGACACTTCCCATTCTCCAATCCAGTATGGATTTGTGGACATCCATCCACATCTTATACAATGCTCTGGCACTATCCCAATGCATAAATAACAATCTCTTCGAGATCACTCCTATACTGATCACTCCTTGTCCAGGAGATTAACACATGACAAGCGTACATCCCTTTATACTGAATCTCATGAACAACCATGGTTTCATACTAGAAAGTAGAATACCAATACCCTAATAACTCACCATGTGAGGAGGCCATAGAGCCCAAGGAATGGATTGCACAAATAATCTTAAGGCTATCAAAGTGGTGGTCACAAGTGAATGCATTCTTGAAGATCATGCATTCCTCACATCTTATTACATATCACTATTCTGTCATCATAGAATTACTTATCATTGTTTTGTCATGTTATACTATTATTACATATTTTGCCTTAAAATCAATGAAATTATGAAAAAAAATATATGTAATTAAAGGTTTGTGATAAATCACATCCTGGTATGTAATAAGAATTCAGATTATAATAATAAAGGATGTGATTCCCAATGTGCTATTTATTCAATATTTATACTTGATTCCAAATCAACAACAACAAAGGCAGAAAACAATAGGCCCCAATAGAAAATATTGCCAAGATTGTTGTGATCTTTCTCATAAGTGGACCCCCAACTAAATGAAGACCTTTTCTTAAAAGGTCACAAAGGGTTCAATAGAGATGAGAGAGAATGAATGGGGTAAGAACTAAGTTATGGCCGGAAGCTAGGGCTTCAATCAAAGAAAAATATTCTTTGGTCATCTGATCAACTTTTACACATAAAAGAAACCAATAAATCCATATCATAAGGCACAATTCTCCTGATTGGAGACTCTGCCTTTTCTAGATTCCTTTTTAATATAAATGCCATAAGAAATGTGGGCATTATGATTATAAAAAAGAGGAAGAGAAGGCCATCAGAGGCCAACGTGAACAATTTCACCAATGGTCGGAAGGCCATGGATGGCGCAAATATCTAAGGCTATGGGACTCATTGACCCATTGCATAACTGGAAGACATTGGAGGACACAACTCCAAAAATAGAATATGGTTAAAGCTAGAAGTGTAGGATCTATGGAAAAATCAAAGCACGTGAGTTGGATACAATCATAAATTCCAACCAACTTTCAAAGATTATCAAAAGAAGCTTCTACACGATTTAACTAGTTGATCTAGTTGGTTGGGGGGGGATAGAGTTTTTATCTTAGGGCACTAGGTCTCCACAATGACCAATCAAGGGAACTAGCCTCGAGTAAAAGATTTTCGTCTAAATAAGAAAGTAAGAATGGAGAAAGAGGAGAAAGAGAATAAAGATCAGTAGAGAATTAAGGAAAGAAAATGGGATCAAGACATATCCTTAGTAAGAAGAGCTAGAAGAACAAGATTCAAGAGCGAAAGGTACATAAGAAAGATAGAATACCCAAAATGCTCAAGGACAAGTGAAACAAGGGAAGGAGTAAGCACCTCTTTCAAAGTGGGCTCCATTTCAGAAGTCATAAAGAAGGAAGAAGAAGAAGAGAGAGAGAGTTGTGTGAGAGCAGAAGAGCTCGATTGAACAGTTTGAGCAGATAAAGAAGAAAATCGATGGAAAATGATAGACGAAACGTATCTAATGACCATTTTAGCAAAGTAACCATTGATTCTCATATCCACAATTAAGGTTTTCAATCATGACAGGTGATTTCCGATGTTAGAGGCTTCCCATGATAACCAAATGGTAACCCCGTGCCACCACATGTCGCCTACCACTCCTGAGAAAAAACCAAAAAGGACATAACGTCTCTTCACATTCTCCAAATGTAAAGAGATGTGGGGGGGCATTATTTACATGTGGCATGACGAAATCGAGATCAACAAATGAGAAGCCGCCAATTGTTGGGACAATTGTACAAAAGACATGAGAAAAATATACTCACACTAAGAGAGACTGTTAGTGCCTATCTATTGAAGAAATGTATCTTGCTAAAAAGGCATATACTCAAGAGTCATACACACTACCGGGACTACAAAAAGCCAGTAATCTCTCTTATGAAACGTGACCGATGGACACAAGGTACGCACGATCCTTAGCATAAAAGAATCTTCTCCAAAAAAAATTTCATTGTTGGATTCTTCGTAACTATAGCGTGCGCACAACATAGTCGTCCCAGATTAGCTCAGAAGAGAAATTTCCCTAGAGAAAATCCAATATTTCCTTGAAAGCCACAAGAAAATCGGAGCGATCAGAGGAAAGCTATCCAGAAATAGTAACATATCATCTACGAAGGCATAACATAGCAAGGACTCCAAATCTGAATAGGATAGAGTCGTTGCACAATCAGAAGACTCATGTGAACGTCACAGGGCTTATGCATGACCACCGTCTCTTAGAAGCCTATAAAAACAGTGTTAGAAGAAGAGCTTCAGGCTGCCAACATAAATCAAAATTTATTTATTTTTTCAGCTCTATGTTGTTTATCCCTTTTGTCCTCCATAGATACTTGTTAGTTTGGCTTCTTAACTTAGTTCATCCACGTCTGTCCAGCTATGCTATAGCAAGTCATAAGGCATTAGTTCTTAGCTTAGTTTCAATACGGTGCAATGTATTGCTGTAGTACACACATAAAAGTAGTTTAAATATCTACGACCTAGTCGTCGGATCCCCAGATTACAGAGTCTTTACGTGGTACATCTTTGGTCACATCTTACAAACCTCGTATCACAATCATCTGCTATTTTCCACAACCATTCTCACTAGCATAGACTGTTGTAAGTAATATTTTCTACTTATTTTCATTCTTTTTGCTGATTGTACTACTCCACTACTCTAATTAATAAAATCGGTGACTCAACCTTTACTTTTAATTTTTCTTTTTATATTGATTTATTAAGAAACACGATCTAAACTATCACCATTGAACGCAAAGTCTCGGGCATAAGGGGTCACAAGCATTTAGTTTGATTTGAATCACATACAACTTTGACACACTCGATAACTAATCTAATCACATGCATACAATTAAGTGAAATCCGGCCGTTCTTCATATGTGTCGTCATGTGTCCAAATTGAACACACAACAAGAACATTGGATATCTTCGAATTTTAACCGTCAAATAAATGTCCACTAATCAGATGGTCAGATGATGAAGTATGAGAATTTTTGGTTCATGGTACATCTAATTTTGAAAACATAATTTTAATTGTTCAATTTGAACTAATTACATGCCACGTATAGAAATTTTAAGTAATGTTTGAGTGGTCTGTGTATCATCCATCACAGTGCCAAGTATCAAAGTTTTTTCAAAGGAGCTTGAATGGGAAGATGAGAGATTTACTAATTCCACAAGGGGTAGGCAAACACACCTCCACAAGTCCCACGTGAAAATATGAAGCACGTTTTTGAGATCTGAGCTTTCCAAGGTTGGAAATAATGCTTAGAAAATCACACAAATTTCACTCTTTGGGTGGGCAATAACGTGCGGCGGTTGTTAATTTTATTTATAGCCATTCAATAGTTTTGATATTCCTTGGCTCACCGGAGTTGTTGAGTGGACTGATTTTTACGTCAAAGATCTAAACGGTACAGCTCACCTAATGGAAAGCTAAGATCTCACACATGTCATATTGCAACCACATGGCCCCACGTATCTGGAAGTAACAAACTCAGAATGCTTATGGCCTATTTATCGGCTTGACAGCAGCTCAGCTCCATCGGACGGATGGTATTTCACCGGCCTTTCGAATACAGTAGGGCCATCTACATGGAGTTTGTGCCTCGAGAGGAAGCAGATTGCATGGTGACCAAATGCCACGTCGGACGTGCGGGCGTTTGATTCGGCGACAAGAGTGGGTCCACACAAAACATGTTTTAAAGGGGGACCAAATGCCACGTCGGACGTGCGGATTGCGTCCTACCCCTGCCCGGACGGTAATCCGTCCGGGCAGGGCTCTCTTGGACCCCTGTGATGTAATAATTTTATCCACGCCGTTGATATTTTCCCTCAAATCATTTGAAGCTATGACCCAAAAATATAGTCACAAAAAATTCTTAAATGGACCACAAATTGGGGATTAAACGTTCACCATTAAAAACTTCTTAGGAGCTGGAGAAGTTTCGGATCAAACTGATATTTATGTTTTCGCTTCATCCACGTCTACGTTACCTTATGAATAGGTTGTATAGTGAAAAAAACATCACGGTGGCCATTAGAAATGTTTCAACTGTGAGTGTCATATCACTGTAGCTTGCTTTACTGTGGTCCACTGGAGCTATG
The DNA here is from genome assembly GCA_030180095.1 of Magnolia changhungtana. Lineage (NCBI taxonomy): Eukaryota > Viridiplantae > Streptophyta > Magnoliopsida > Magnoliales > Magnoliaceae > Magnolia > Magnolia changhungtana. Next base: position 2,045,598 of record JASAUF010000653.1, on the reverse strand, counting down.
AACCTATTTCATTTTTTTATCTCATACCTTAAAATGATCTGAGAAAAAATATCAACGGCGTGGATAAAAAAATTTATATCACAGTGGACCCAAAGAGCCCTGCCCGGACCGATTACGGTCCGGGCGGGGGTATATATCCACAAAACATGTTTTAAAGGGGGATCAGATTAGCTGTTACCCGGGTAACAGCTTAGTAGGTTTACCCTTACCGTGCCGGGCCCGCCTTGATGAATGTTTCGTATCCATATATCAATGCTGTCCAGCCGTTTTTTCAGCCCATTTAAGGATGGACGACGTTATTCCAAAACTTATGTATATCCAAATCTCGTGGAACACACCATTAGAAAAGGTGGTGAATAACCATTAAAAGCTTTTTTACGCTGCAAAAGTTTTCCATCAAGCTAATCTATTATTTTCGATTCATCTAGTTTTGTTTGACTTTATTAATAAGTTGGATGGAAAATAAACATTATGGATGTACTTACACTGGTGCTGGAAAGTTTTTAATGGTGAGCATAGTGAGGGTTCAATCATCACTGTTTCCTGTGGTGTGGTCCACCTGAGATCTGGATATGCTTAATTTTTGGGACCGTCCTAA